>VZTN01009311.1:1896-68745 GCA_013400515.1 Erpornis zantholeuca
CTTCTGATGAAGAAACAATTGATAGACTTCTAATTTGACCAGTATGGTTAGAGAAGAAGCAAGCTCATCCTCCAATCCATAAGCATTGTCAGAAATCTATATACACTAAGTCAAAAATTAAACTGTGCCTCTTTCTGCTTAAAACTGTCTCTGTGTTGTTCATTCTGTGTCGTACAGAGACAGCACTGCAAATCTCACCTTGCTGGATTCAGGCAGTGCTGGCAAAAGGAATCAATGGAACAATAATCTCTTCAAACTCTCTTCTCTTCTCTTTTGTGCACGATTCACAAAACACAAACTCCTTTTCACTTCTGCCGAGGTTAATTCCCCCCAGCCCTGTTCCTGCCCCACGTAAATCTCTCTCACACATCCCTCCAGGTGCCTTTCACTGGCAAAATGTATGAACCTGGCACAGCCATGAGATAAAGGTTCACAGAGGTCTTATTCTGCAGGGTGGAATTCCCATGGCTGATGTTCTTACAGTGATCTAGGACAGCCTTAAGTTATAGCCATTTGGTTTTGCTGAGACATGGAAATTCTGCTGATCTTCCCCAAAAGATCCAATTAATAGTTGTGTAAAACTACTTTGAATGTATCAGAGATAATGCCAAGAACAGCAGTAAAGAGGCTAGAATGGAGTTTTGAAACACTGTTCAGGGGTTTTTGTTTCTTAAAGAACTGATAATGGAACAAGCCTAAAATGCATCACATTCCCAACTAGCACTGAAGATGCTTCAGTTACAAGAATTTTTCATACCATCTCTACACTACTGAAAGTTTTCTGCTGAATAAGAATAGACTTTTTTGATGAGTTATCCAATTTATAGATCCCCCTATGGTCATGTAGGGTACATGCCTCAGATTATCAATAATTATGTTAACATTGAAAATCTATGTTGAGCTCTGGGGATATTTTCAAGCCTTCTAAGATATAACACAGAGTTTTATGTGTTATATCTTGTTTATAACTATGTTTATAACACATAGTTTTTAATTTTTATTTCACAGTTGAGAATTTTAAAAAGAAAAACAAATTCACTTAGGAGTTAACTCAGTTAAATTCAGCTTGAAAGCTTTTAGGGTCTCTGTAGGGTCTCAATATTTCAATAGCTTTGTCTGTAGAGCTCAGTGAAGGTATTAAAATAGTTCTAAATATTTAGTACTACTCTTAAAGAGTTCAGCTCTATATAAAACATTCTTACCTGCTCTTCAATGTTCATGTATAATTTATCAATTTACTTTAGAGTGTAGCATTCCCTTTTCCCCACCCTATACACCAAAATTACACTTTGTCCAAACGTGGTTTGAGGTAAGAGGAAGTTTGGTTGGAGATGAGCTCCTGGGAGAAGATCAGAAAACATGAATATGAAGAATAGAGTTTAATCTTAAAATACACTTATTGGGAAGGGGGAGAGAAAAGGGGAGGCATCATGTGAATGACTGGCTGCTCCCCATGCATCACTAACAGGTTCTGGTTCCTTATTAAAACATCTGGGAGTTGTCTTTAGTTTGTGGCTGCAGCCTGCAGAGATTATGTTCAGCACCACCTGCCAAAATTCCTCATGTAGCAGAAGCCACTATTTATTAGCAAACATAAAGGGAAGCACTGATGTGCAGAGCAGTTCTGCCACAGAAAACACTGGTTAAATGATGCAGGAAATTAAAGGAGGAAGGTAAGGAACAGGCCCTGCAATGAATCCTGGCAGATCTCTTTGAGGAGAAGTCAGCGAGTTCCCAAGAGCTGCAGGGACTCTCCTGGTATCTGTCCCACCACCCTGTCAGTTCAGAGGTGTCCTCACATTCTGATCAGCAGGAGCAGAGTCGTGGACAACCAAAATAATCCCTGAGCAAACACCCAGGCCAAAAATAAACCCTAGAGTGGTACCACTGCTCCCTTCCAACAGGGAGCCCTGTGGAAACAGAGGTCTGCTTTTCCTTCTCTAGCACTGAAACACTTCTTGGAGGAAGCTCTGGCTGTGCACTTCAAGTTATGAGCAAAAGGTAACTTGTATAGATTTTTTTCTCCTACAAATCTTAACAGGTTTCTGCATTTTTTGAACGGGGTGTTGACAGAATCCTCAAATGGGTTACAGTGCCCGAGAACAAAAAGGGAACTGTGATCTCTTATTGAAGAACTGAAAGCCTAAATTCAAAGACAATTCCAGCTTTAAAGAACCGTAATGCAGAAGATGTAATTTTCACCTGTCAAGGTGTATTTCCTTTCTTGAAGCCCTGCTTGGTTTATTCTGGCAGGCTGCAGAGCAGAATACAGAGCCTGATGTTCCAATATGTTCCAATGAACCAAATAATTTGCTAGATCTAGTCAAGAAATCCATTTCGGTAGTGTTTGAAATCCTGCCCCATACTTAGGTCTCTTCTGATCAAATGCCTGACTTGTCCAACTGCATATGCAAGAACAGCTCTGCAAGACAGCTGTTCACATCAAGTGCTCTTTGAAAGAACTGAGAGAAACAGGTACTTTTAGGATGAAATCCTAGTTTCAGTAACATCAAACACCTTTCTTTGGCCTGCCCAGCAATGATCACCATGTTATATTTGCAAAACATTTATCAGATAGGTGCAGTAACACAAATTCACCTCAAATTCACCTCCCGAAAGATCCACTAGGAAATGGCAGTCCTGTAACAGCCACTAAGGAAACACATGTGTGTACAGATTGTACACACAGAGCTCTGGATGAGGCTTAAAAATGGACACAATTTGTTCATCCTGGAACAATGGCAAGACATAGCTTTCATTACCTTTTTAAAGTAAGAAGATAGACAAGTGAGAAGAAATTAAATATCTGAAGCAATAACAGGAGTGTATAGAGGGGGAAAAGTGACATATTACCACATTACCACTTGGAGAGACATCTGGATGTTGCTTCCAGAACTCCTGAGGATTTTTAATTGATACATTTCCATACCACAGTTCAAAGCTCACATACCTAAATCATCAGTTACAGACTTTAGGACTAAAAGTCATAAATGCTGGCTTGGACATATGTCTCTGAGTTATCTTCTTTGGGATTTTGATATTTGGATTTGAATGTTACCACCACCATCCCAAATGCCTCTGATCAGCATAAAGCTAATTATATGCTGCTATTAAAGGAGATTATATTAGACACTGACAGTTGGAAAGGCCTAATGACCAGATGGATAGAAAAATAAGAAATCAAGCCATGTTGTTCTGTAATAAATTTGCCAGAATTTTTATAGGCATTTTTATCATCAGCTTCATTATTTCACACTGCCATTAAGAAAAAAACCCAAACCAACCAACAAACAAAAAACCCAAAATCCAAACCCCAAACACAATTGGAAAAAAGTCAAGCCAGAAAATGCAGTTCAGTTTTTACTGCCAGCATAACCTACCATTAATCATGCAAAAGGTGAAGATTCTTCTGAATATCCAACGTGAGTTTGCAAACCACACACAGGTATTCAGTGCTACCCTAAAAGTATGAACAGAACACACTTGCATCTGTGGCAGGGGTGAAAATCCTCAGAGAGAGGGCACTGAGATCAGAGCTGTTCCCATCATGGAGAATCATTGATCTCCTCCCAGTCCTGCAGGGCTGGGATGGCCAAGGAGAGTACCTGGCAGCACCACAGAGGAGCTCATGTCACAAGGAGTGCTGGTGAAAGGGAACTCTCCCAAAGAGAAAGACAATTAAGAGTCAACTCAACTTCTCTCACCACTGGCACCCAATCTAGCTAAAGTTCAACATCCTGAGCATGCTTTATTCCACACCTTATCACTGAACCACCGAGCTCCAGAACAAGAGGAGCTGAAAAGGACCTCTGGAAGTCATTTAGTCCAACTCTGGACTCCAAGGAGAGACAAATTAAATGTTACTGCTCAGAGGCTTAAGGATTTTGCATTTCATAAAGTGTGATTCATAAATTTCAGTCTAAATTTCAGGTATATTTGAACCTCTTAACAGAAGTCAGAAAAGAGAAATAAAAAGGCAAAACCCAAATTCCCCCTTTTAGACAGTAATAAGCCATTTAGACAAGTTAAATTCTGGCTCTTTTGAAGCAAAAACACCTAACCTACCAGAAAAAAACAACAAACCACTTTGGCAAGAATGTGAGCCCAGTCACAGGGTGAGGAAGGAGGGTTATTTCCTTTCTCAAAAGCTCAAAAGCTGAAAGCCTAGGCTAGCCCAAAGCCCAAATAAGCTTTAGCATAAGAAAGAAACTAAATAAATTATTACTGCAAAGAATATACCAGACAACAGCTTATCTCCTAAAGGTAACTGGTCAGGTTTTTTCTAGCCAAGAATTTTGGTTCCCATATTTTACATTCTTTCCCAGTCCAGTCAGTGGCACTTTCTACATTTGTGAATCAGAGATCAAAATCACCATCACTTGTGTGAACTCGACCTTTAGACCCTTTTTAGAATTCTGCAGTCAAGCCTCTCATATGCAAATCAACAAAAAACCCATCCACAGAATCCCTCCACCTCACCTCAGTTCAATTGTTTTCCCAGCATGGAAAAAGAGACTCACCCATGCTCCTGCTCTTATCACCATCACTACTGCCCCTAATCTCTGGCACTTTGTATTATGCTCACAAAAAGCTGGTTTAGAGATTGATTAATAATCGAAGCAGAGTCGAGGCGTTTAATCAATCTGAACAACAGATTATTGCTTTGTGTACCACAAAGAAAGACAGATTATCCTTTTATTATTGATTAGAGCAGCAACGCTCCTGCCAGCTCTATTGCCTTTATTTCTAAATATTTTTGCTCAGCAAGTTTTCAACTTGCACCAGTCTTAAAGACAAAAAAACATTTGTTGGAGCTTTATAAATATTGAGCAGCTCTCTACCACAATCCCCCTGCTCTTCTTGGATGATACAGTGTGTGTACCACATATTAACCTCTTTACAGTACCTTCTTCCCTCACAGCAAGTACACTGAGGATGCTCACACCTTCCTCAGTCTCCTCCATCTCCCCTTTGTTCAGCTAAAGCTGTTTCCATCTTTACTCCTCACACACCTCCAGAGAAGTGGTTGTAATTTACAGCTAAGCACCCAAGCTGCATCATTTTCCACAAGGGTGGCTTGGCACTGGACTGCACAGATGGGAGAAGTGCTGCAGAAGAATAATCAAAAGAACAAATTCAAAATGAAACCCGACTTGAGTTGAGCACAGATACACAAAATCACCAACCCAAATCACTCAGAATGGTCAAATACCAGAGGATATAAAACTCTTTGCAGTCTTTAGATTGAAATGACTGTTAAAAAACTTCAAAATCTAAGAAAAACTCCCAGCAAGGTGAAAGGAGAAAAAGGAGAACCTCACTTTTATGCTCACAGAACAGGACTAAGTTGGTGACCTTTCCCTGCTGCCAGGGAGGTGAATTAGAAGTAGGCAATTCTTCACTGTAAGTTAGTGAAGAACTGCATCACGCCACTTTAATGAAAGAGTTTCCACTATTGCACAGAGATTTTTAAGCAGAGAGAGAGATTTAGGAGAGAGTTCAATGGATTAGGTGACCTCCTCCTTCAGCACTGTTTTTTTCTGATTGTGTAAATGCTTTCAAATAAATTATTTACAGGCACTGAGCTAGAGATAGGATTTGTTTATTCTCAGATTTACCAGAATGAAATCAATTTTATATGAAACATTTGTGTTAAGAATTTGCTCTTTAACCTTAACTTGAAGGAAAAAACTATTATTCTCTGCTCAAAATCTCTGAGTGATGAGCCAAGATGCTAATGGAAAACTGAAACAACAGTACGAGTGTGATTTTTCATTGTTGTGACTAGAGACCTTTTGCTGTGTTGACATCAGCACACAAACACTGTGGTCTCTAAAACTGCAACATCTCCTTTCCAACTGAGCTCCCACTTGCCACTCTAAAAACATCATTCTTCATAACTCTTTGGAGTTAACTCTTTAGGGAGTTGAAGAAATACAGTGTTTTATTCCTGCCTGTTTGCATGGTGTCCTTTTGCTGTTGGGACCTTGGCTGTTTGTGAGGGATCCGTGTGGATTCATTGCTCCTGAGGTGCAGCTCCAGCCCAGGTAACACAGAGTCCTCTTCAGGGGCCCCACTGTCCCTCTGCAATTGCAGCCCCAAGGTGAAATTAATTTAAAACACCACAGCAATTATGGACTAAGCAACACAGTACTAAAAAACTGATACATCAGTAAGGCAGCTGCTAAACCCACAGCTAGCATTAATGTAGAATTCTGCCATTTAGTGCACCACTACACACAATTATAAAGTCATTATGGATCACTCTTACAGATCACCCATCGCAGAATCAACAAGGCTCAAAGAGACCTTAAAGATCATCTGGTCCAACCCAACAGCACCACAATCACCCCTGAACTCTAACCCCATATCCAGATGCCTGAACACCCCCAGAGACAGTGACTCCACCACCTCCCCAGCTTATTCCAGTGCCTGACCACTCGTTCAACGAGTGGATTTTTTTTAATATCTAATTGGAACCTCCCCTGGTGCAAGTTGAGGGCATTTCCTCTCATCCTTTACCTTGATACACAGCAGAAGAGAGAGACCAATCCCCACCTCTGCACAACCCTTCAGGGAGCTGAAGGGACACACAACTACCATGGAGTTAAATCCTATCAGTCCTCAGATGTTCACAGCTGGGATGTCTTGAGCATGTTTCCCTCAAGTCTTAGAGAACTGAGCAACAGAGAACTGACAAGTGTTGGTGATTAAAACAGGAAACCAGAATAAACTCTCCAGTTGGGTTACTTAACAAACTTGAGACTCAGGCCAAGCCTCTGCACTAAAGCTCTGGTGAGAACAATGCCATTGAACACCTCAGAGCACAGACTGCTGCCAGGGAGCACAAGAGCAAAGGAAAAGCTCCCTTTTCCAAGCAGGAGCACCCTTTTCCAGGCAGTGCTGCTGCTCCCAGGGAAAGCTCAGGGAGCTGCAGCCACTCTGCTGGAATAAGGGGCTCTCCTAAAAGCAGGAACCAGAGCTCATTCTGTGCACAGCAACAACATGGGGATTTGCCCTCTCAGCAGGTTTTCCTTCTTCTCTTGCATTTCTCTACATGCTTTGTTGTCTCTCACCCTGCTCACTTTCACAGCAGGTTTTTAAGCACCTCCTGCAACAACCAAATTCTTCCTGCACTCCTGAAAATCCTTGCAAATGTCACACCAAACTAAAGTTTTGAAAGGAGCAGCATCTTCTAACATGACAGAAGCTGAAGCATGTTCTTTGCCAAGAACATTGTAGTTAAAGGATTATGTATTAAGTTGGCCAAAAACCCCAAAGAATGTTTCAAGCCATTTGTAACAGAGAAAAGTATTCCCACCCAGTACATTTTTTTTTATTTATTTCATAATTCTGCCAAAGCACACCCTGAGGAATTTCTTCTCTCCATTATGGTTCAAACCTATCATGCAGTGAGGCCAGGCTCTCCCTGTAGACATTTCTCTTAGAAGAGAAAATGATTCATCTTGAATTGCTGTTTGTGCAATGCCTAGCTACTTTCAGATTCCTTTTATTTAAAATTCACCATCAATATTCAACAACTGCCATTCACTGGATATCAATTTGTCCACTTCTTATTCTTGAACAGCAGATGGATTCATGTTAAAATGGACCCAACCAGCACAGTTTGTTGTGAGTGCCTGTGTTACATTCCAAGAGAAGGACATGGGGCAGGCCTCCAGGGTTACAGCTGTTCCAGGGAAACAAATGAATAACAAGATGCCAGGAACTCTGTCATTTCTGCTCTCTTCTGCTGGGAAAGAAAGTCCCAACGTGGTGCTGAGAACCTGCAGCTTGAGAAGGGACTGTGCTTTCTCCTTCCTGGGAAAGATAGGGAGAAACACAGAGGTCTCAGCAGGGACAAGGACAATCCCCTGTGACTGCACCAGGCTCTGCTGAGTCTGCTGCTACTTCTAAAATGAAAAACTTGATTGAAACCAGGCCTGGAGCAAAGACCTGCCCTGGAAGGATGCAGGAGAAGAAGCAGAACACAGAGAGAAATATTTGTGGTGCTCCCTCTCATGTATATATATAGAAGATCTTCCTATAAGGAAAGAGCTGAACAGACACATCTCCAAGTTCTGGCCACATCAGATTCTGACTGTGTGGGCATTACCAGGATTAAATGGTGACAACAGCACTATCTTTATGCTTCTAATCCAAGGTTACAAATATAGATTGGTTTCATTCAGTGTTGTATCTAAATATGGAGAAATTGATGAAGTGTTCATGGTAAAGGACGATATTTTGAACACTGTCCCTCTAGATTTATTGCAGTGACTCCTACTCAGCTGCCATTTGTCACTAATCCAATTGAACAGAGCAATTTATCAATTACCTCTGTTATATCTATTTGGTCCCTGTTGTCCAAGGCAGATAGGTTTGGCTTGCACATTTTTCTCCCCATCCCTCCAAATACTGTAAAAGCTACAGCTGTGATAATGCTCACACACAACTCAACTGACCAAGCCATGCAAAATCCTAAACATGTTGCCCAAAGCAATCAAAGCAGTGAAATAGAAAGGTTTTATATGTGTATTAAGAAATGAGGCCATAAAAGACCTATTTCCTGCAAGTATTTTTCTACACAATAAACAGAATTTTCCTGTCAGTTCTTTACACCAAAGATGCTGCTAATTCTGGATGTTTTCTGAAACATTGGTATGAATCTGTGGGTAAGAAGTAGTTCATATTTTCTACTAAACCCATACTGTAAAGGAGTTATCTGGTTCACTAGTAACTGCTGGATGGGGTCAGGGAGGGAAGGAGGGAGGGAGGAGTTCCTGTTTATCACATAAATATTCCTCTAAAATGGTGGAACTGGTAAAAGGCACAGAGGTGGCAACAAACATCACAGATCCCTGCTGCAAAAAGGTTTATGTATGACCCTGCTTTGGGCACAGTAACTTTTGATTCTATTATCATTTGAATCTGGACTATTGTAGGGGTCTCTGCCTGGAGATGGCAACAGTACTGAAGTACTACTTATAACACTGAAGTAAGATTTATTTCATAATTAATGCATGGAGATAATTTTCAGCCTTGTATAAGGTTGAGAATGCTCAGTATACAGTAACTTGAATAACAAACTAATCTTGTAAACAATGGATTTTTCTGCTCCCAGAACTTCAACTGGCCAAGTCCTCTCACTGAGCCACAACAGTCACTGTAAGATTATTGACATCCTTTTGGAAATTGGAATTGGTTATCTTCTTCCAGTCTTGGTCTAACTCTGCTTTTAATCTGATTTAGTTTTTTTGTTTAATCTTTTCTCTAGGGCTCCAACCTCTAACAATCACCTTTTCACCCACTCTTTCCTTCAGCAGTTACACTTTTTACCTGTGGCTCTGTTTATTGGCAGGTTCAGGAATCTGTCTGGAAAGCATTTTGCAGACAAAAGCATTCATCACTCCAGATCAACTGCAAGCTGCATGGATTTAGTTAGCACAATAGTGAAATCAAGTCAATAAAGCTCCTGAAAGGCATGCTACCATTAAATCAAATTCTGTTCCATATTGCCCATATTGCCACAGCTTCTGCCTGGCTCAGGGCTGGCCTGGCAGACATTCCTGTCTGCCTGAAAAATGCAGAACAGATTTATCTGCTGTTCAGTATCTGCAACCATCTCCAGAAGCTGCTGGTAACAGACTTGCGAGACCAAAAAACTCGAAGACTGACAAAAGAAAAATTTCTTAAAATGGTTACTTAAAACACACATTTCTTATATCAGGGGTGTGTTCTCAGTGCCACTCTCATGTGCACGAGGAGAACACTTTGGCAGCACAGCAGAGCTCTGTGCCAGCACATGTTCCTCAGCAGCACAGGCTGCTCTGCACACTGACTCTGGCTGTTTGCTAATCGAGACAGGCATTTGTTCTCAGGGGGCTCAGCACTCATCTCTCAGAGCCCCCAGGAAAAAAAATCTGGTTTATGGAGTGTTCTGTGCTTTGGCAATTTGTTTCCATTATATATTTGGACAAAAACCTTTGGGCAGCAGTATTGGAGGATGTGGGAAAGGGAAAAAATATTGTTTAAAGAGAAGGTCATGTTTCCAGTCACCATAACCCTTTCAAATGTCTGAATAGTTTGGGTTTTTTTCTGTACCACTGAATATTTTTTTATAAGCTTAATTGGAGAGCTTGAGAGAAAGTAGAACATGAGCTAACAGTGAAAAACGTGTCCACATCTCATCTGTGGGTTAAAGTCATTGAACTCTAAGGTGAATTTCCAACTCACCCCAAAACATTAAGAGTGCCTCATTTCCTTATGTTCTGCCAGGAAAACAGGTTCCCAGTTTAAGCTATGAGATGCTTAATAAATTAATCACCACTATAGAGAGTAAAAAATATCTATTAAATTCAGAGACTGAAAAAAATCATACTCCAAGTACTTCATTTAATCAGGAGAAATTCCAGATAAACATTACTGCAAGCAAGAACATATGCTTTATTACCTGGAAGTTTTTTGTTATCTTGACCCCTTTTCCCTCTCCAAATCAAACCAAGCTTTAAAAAGGTCTCTTGAAGGAACTATTGAAAGAAAAATAAAAAATCATCATTCTTTATTATGTGGTCAATAAAGTCACTGCAGAGAACAGACACACAAATGGAAGTGAAATTCCCACAGAATGTCCCTTTCAACAGAAAGCAAGCTCAGAAAAATAACACTCTGTGTGGGCAGGAAAATGGACTTTTAAAGATCTTCGCAGAAGGGGAAGTATAAAACAAAAATTTGTGATGCCAAAGATGTTTTGTGTATGAATATTTTCAACATTTCTCATGCACCTCCACGGGATGTTAGCCTCAGGACTCACATGCCAGGGGTAGGGGTAGAAAAGGCAGCACAATGCAGCAAAGTGCTGCAGAGCTGAAGAGAGACTTTGGCCAGTAACACCTGCAGGATCATCAGCAAAAAGTGGTGGCTGCATTTCAGCCCATGTGGCCTCTGTGGGTGTGCTTTTTGAGGTCCCATTCCATCTACCAACCCTTCCACCACGCAGTACAGGTAAGGTCAGACCCATTCATGTGGACAGACTGCAGTTGATTTCCAAACTTACCAAATGGAGACGTTTTATCACCCAACAAACCAGTTCTACATCACCTGCCTACAGCAAATCCTGAGGGGAGATAAAATATAGTGTGGTGATGGTGATGGGAAGGTCTTCCACAACACATTTCTTCCCTCTCTGCCCATCACAACACCAGCATAAAAATGAAAAGAACAAACCTTTCACATGAGGTTTTAGAATATTTTTGCTTGGACAACACCTCAAACGCTTCCCTGTGTCACAGCTTTAAGAAGTGGAGTGCTGTGGGAAGCACAGGTTACAGCTCCACCAAACCTGCCAGCGCTGGAAAGGAATTTCAAAGCTCTGGGCAAGCAGACACGGTGCAGTGAGGCAGAGCTGGCAGCATTTTACCAACTGTTTGTGTGCCAGAATGCCAACGTCAGCCCATGAGTCAGCTGCACGCCCCTGTGCTCCCTGGCAGGCTGGAAAGCAGCCCTTATCAGAATATCAGAGTGACAGTGTGGGAGCACAGCCACGGCACTGATCTGAGCTGCCTGGGCACCCACAGCAGCACCCAGAGCCTCCCAGCAGCTGCCCTGTGCTCCCCACTGCACCCTGCCCACAGCACGTGGAGGGGCCTGAGGGCCTGAATCTGAGGTTTTTCTTCTGTTATCAGAGTCCCACACCAGAGAAAAAAGGAGTCAGGCTCGTAGCTTCAGTTCCTCCTATTTTTTATTAATTTATCTCCAGTTCCAAGTGCAGCCTGAAACCTGGCTTGGCACTGTGAAATCCATGCTGCAAGAGGCCATGAGACCCCAAGTGCAGCCTGTTTTAGACTTTTTACCCAATTAATTGTTAAGACATATGATATTTATAAATCTGTACCAATAACTATCACTTATTACTAACACATTTCTCCTACCCCAAATCTATTCTACCAATCACTCCATGCTACCACACCTGCAGAAGATGGAGGAATGGAAGAAGAAAGAGAAAAATCAGGGCACCACCCAAAAATCTCCATCTTACCTCCATGCTACAAAACCCAATGCTACAAATTTTCACCCTGTGATAAACTAAATTATAATCTCTTTTATGCTTTTGATATTTTTAATTCATCCAGGAGGGCTGGAAGCTTCTCCCATGATCACAGATCAAAGGCGATGTCCTCTTGGGGTCTCAAGGAGGGTCTCAGACCCCCCCAGGGGCGATTTGAGGAGTTTTCCATCTTGAACTCCAACAAAGAAAGGTGCCCACACATTCTGTATTCATCCCAGCTCGTGCAGCCTCACGCAGCCCAGGCAGTGCCACTTGTCACCTGCAGAGCAGGAGAGGAAATGATTCCATCTGCCAGGGAAAATGAACAGGGAAGTGAGTCACAGCATCCCTGAGAAAATGGCACAACCCTGGAGCTGTGAGAGAGCCACAGCACCAGTGATTCCCTCCTAACTCACAGAAAAAACAGAGTTTGTTATGTTCCACAGAAAGCTCACTTGATAAACTTGCTCGGCACACCTGCACTTTTATGGGAGTTTTATTCTATCTGCTGAACACCTGCACGTTTAGGACTATTTGTGCCTGAAGGCCCTGGAAGTAGCGGGGCCAAGGAGATCTTTGAAAAAATTAAAATATCATTAGACTAATTCCAATTCATGTGAACACTCGCTAAGTAGAATTAAATTGATTCCAATATATACTATTAATAGCTGAAAAATCAAATCAAGCATTTGCAACAGGCAAGCTTTCAGCATCATCCTAAACTGAATTTTAGTTAAGGAAGTACCCTGTCCAAAGTGAAAAATCTAGCTCAATGTCCAGAGGTGTCCAAGTGAAAAACAAACAAACCACCCCCCCAAAATAAACAAGCAAAAAACCAAAAAAACCCCAAAACCCAAACAAATAAAACCCATCCCCCCCAGAAAAAAGAAAGAAAAAAGTCTTGGAATTCTCTTTATTCTGCTGCTTTTGAATTTATTTATTTTATACAATTTACAGTTATTTTATACAATTTGCAGGAATTCTATACATATTAGAAGCAATATAAGCCTTAGAATCCAGGTACACATTAGCTTTTAGAAGTGTGAAAGTAGCACATTTTGCCATGAATACATATTTTTTTTATTTATATAAACAAATGTTTCATGATATCCAACAACATCTGGTATAAAACATGGATCATTATGATGGAGGAAAGTGTGTTTTCTTCATTAATCCCCTTTAAACCATGCTGCCAAACAGGCTTCAGCTTGACCACAGATGCTGATCCTGTCTTTGTTTGGAACCAACAGAAAGCTCCAACTCTCAGGCACTCAAGACTTCTTAATTCCTCACTCTAACAACACCTGATGCACATATTCCCAATAAAGCATCAGGCTTTTTAAAGATACTACTGGTGTAGTAACACACAGTTCTTAGGTCAGAGGTAACTGCAATTTTGAATTATATTGAGTTAAGCTGCTAAAGGAGACATCAGTAACAGATGGTGATTTCTAAAGGTGAGGGTTTAAATTCCTAAATCATTCATCACCAGAAAGCTGTAAAAAAAAAAAAATAAATTGTGAACTCCAGCATGTTTTAGTAAAATCTTACCACCAGCTCAGCAGACAAAAGTTTGCATGAATGCTCCTCAGTGATGCACACACACATTCACATCAGGTGGGCAGGGACTGTAAAATCAATTCCTGCTCATTGCACAGATATTTGATGAGTTGCTCAATACCCCAAACGTGGATCAGATTGCATTGCTTGATGTTGTAAAGATATTTCTTCTCTCCTTTATGTCAGATGGCATTATTGATTGGGCTCACCCGATGCTCACAGAAGCACTGAAGAAGTGCTTCCATCCACCTGTGCCAGCTGAGCTCCAGCCTGCAGTTACAGATCCCTAACAGATACCAATCAATGCTTCTATCATGGCAATGAGCAGATGAGTGAGAAGTAAATAACCTGTTTGTTGGCTTTAACAAGATCTAATGGCACACACCCAACTTCATGGCTGATTAGAAGCAGCTTGAGAGGAGAGAACAACTTTTTTTCCTTTTTGATTCTTACGCCGAATCATTTCAAATAATGAAACCACAGGTTCTACCTGATTTGGTGAGCTGTGATAAAGTCACCACAGTTTTAAGAGCTGCTGATCCTGTGCTAGACCTCCAGCCAGGTGTGCTCCACAGGCCAAACACAGGCACCCTGCAGGGGACAGAGGTGACCTTGGAGCACACCCAGAGAAGCAGGAGCACCGTGCCTGCCATCCCTCCGCAGCACAATTCCCTCTCCCAGCCACTGCTCCCACCTTGCTGCCCTCCTCCAGCCCGCTCTGTGTTAATGATTTCCCAAGCAGATGGCTGCTGGTAGGTAGATAAATTACAGCCAGCACAAAGCAGGAAGCTTGGCATCACTGCCATGCTGAAAAGCTGGATCCTCAGGAAACAACATTATATATATAACTTTATACTGCATCTAAAAAAAAAAAACCTAAATTTTTGAGGTTTGCTTTACAAAGCAAGCTGACAGTTTCCCTTCTTGTGCCTGAAGCTTTGCAATCACTCTGTTTCTGAACTGTATTTTTTCATTAGTCTTATGCTTCCAAATATAATCTATTATTTGGCAGCAAAGGCAGCAAAACATTTGTTCCCTCTCAGTACAGCTGCAACCAATTGGATTTTAAAAAATGGTATGGGCTATCCAGCAGTCCTCTGTCATGTTGGTTTTTCCATGGAAACAGTGTTATATTTTTTTCCTTTGGGGGGATGGGTGGTGCTGGGAACAGGATGCAGAAATGCATTTCCAGTGTTCTCTGCTTTTCCAGTTCTCATCCCTGCACACACCAGTCAAAGAGATTGCACCAAACTCCCCAGCTGCACACTGCGAAGTTGAAATGTTTTTTAAAGCATATTTGTATAAAGCAATCTTTTGGCTTTTCATTCTCAGGCATGCAAGCATAAAAACTGTGCCATTACAAGTGTCCAAGGAGGACACTTGACACACCTCAGGACTACCCAACTACCTGGTACCTGTAGCCTTAAAACTGGAACTGCTGAACACACTGGAATACCTGAAACAGCAAATTCATGTTTTATTTCAAATTAAGATCTTATTATCAGGTATTACTGAGCAAAAATGAAAATTAACTAAAAATCCAGAAGTGGTAGGTAGCAGATGAGGGGACAAGCCCTCATCTGACCCCCCCAGTTAAGACATTACCAGGGCTGGGGGCAGGGGAAGAGGGAAGGGAATTCCACCCTTTCAGAATTGCAGTTTACCTCTGCAAAACACAAGGAAAATAACACAAAATGTAACTGTGGAGAGACTCAAACACAAGCACACTGATTGAGCTGAGTGTTTCAGGGCAGTAGGACTCATTTATCAAATACAAAAGTTGACTTCTGTTTCAAGGCTGAATTAGGAAGAGAAAAAAGAAAACCCACACAAAACCACATTAACCCAACACAACCAGTGCTTGGTAAGAAGAGTTTATCCCACAAGTGTGGAACAAATCAGGAATGCTGTTGTTGGCCTTTGGCCTCTCCCAAGTACTGACTTGATAAACTCTCTGGGTTTCTGAAAATTTCCTGAGGTTTCCTAGACATAAGCCAAATATATTAGAATGAGTTCCATGATTTATGTAGGATGTGGGAGAGAGACTTTGATGCTAAATGAAGTTGTATTCTGCTGCTTGAAATCCAGCTCAGTAACTGTCATTGATTCTTCTTGTTTGACTTCATCAATATTTAAGCTACTCAACTTTGACAAACATTTCATAATGTAGTTTCTGGTAATTGTTCTCCTTATCTATAATAAATTTTCCTACATATTAAGTTTAATGAGCTATCCAAAGTACTCCCACTAGCTCAAAAACACTAACACAAGCAGGACTTGACAATATGATTATTTATCAGCCAGTGGGATAAAGAATTAAAAATGCATATGGATGAAATGGGTGCCATCATTTTGAGGATTTAAAGACAAAAGGAAGGTAAAATAAATAATTAGAACAATACAAAAGAACAGGCACAGATCAGAGAAAATACTCTCAGGGCATCGATGAGTAATTTATCAAAATAGCACATAATAAATGAAACTCAAGTCATAGGAGTGCCAGAGCAGTCTCCCTCTTCAATTCATAACCAGTACAGTTCTGCAAAGCATCTATGCAAAAAAAGGCATTGGAATAAGGAGGCAAATGCCCCTGAGCCTTCCCCCTCATCTGCTGTCCCACTAAGTCAAAATAAGTTTTTGCTGCCGTCATCTGTTAGTACTGCAAGTCAACAGAGATTTTGTTTTCTTGTGAAAGTAGACAGATTTTCTAAATTTTAACCAGTTGGGCCAGGACAAGCAGGCTGAAGCCATCAGTTTGGCATTAATGCAACTAAAACTTATCTTTGCTTGACAAGAGTTTGACAAGATTAGGTATCAGTCATTCCCCAGTGACTTTTTAATCAAGGCAACTGAAGGAGTATTTAAAAAAAAAAATCATCAAAATCAACTCAGCACTCCAGATATAGTTATTTTAGTGGCTGACCCTGCAAAAAGAAGCCTATAACAACATCTTTAAAGTCACTTTGAGGAGCACAAGCTGATGTCAGATTTCATCTTAGTGGAGCAAGGGTGACTCACAGCAGATGCCTCATAACCAAGTCTTGGCACAGCACTGCTGGATCCATATGTATCCCAGGACTGGCTTAAAGGTTTTAAAGTATGGAAAACCACAAGGTAGAATTCACCATCATCATCCTACTTTGGAATAAAATGTCAAGGCTTGAAGAGCTTTCTTTGCCTTAGACTCTAGAGCAGCATGACAGAACCACAGGACAAGTGTTTCGTTAAAATTAAGTAATTCTACTGTTTGACAACTTTATACAGTTAAGAATATACAGTTACAACCTTTTTTCCCCTGGTCTCTTTTCTTCAATTGCCATTTTTTGAAAGCTCTGTGTCAGGAAGGATTTCTGAAAATCATTGTCTAATTTGCACAATTCAAACACTCTGCTTTTTGACCTTGCTTCACGCTCCACAGTAGAAACACACTTTAATTCCCAATAATCATGCTGTGTTTATATTCTGAAGTGACAGAACTCAAACGTTCACATATGGCAATCAAATCCTTACAGAGTTTTTGAAAAAACATCTTCTTTTCTATTGCCTTTCTCTTCTTTGCCTGCAGTCCCCATCCTTGGCCCCCCTCCCCAGCAGCACACAAACTCTTGTGCCCCATATCTCCCAGGACAGCATTAGGTACCCAATGAGGTGACAGTGCCCAGGCAATTTTCCTCCCCTAAATTGTTGCCAGCAAGGTCATAAGTAAATGTTACTGAACAAGTAACCAAGCACTTCATCATTCCAGGCCCTCCAAAATAAATCAAATCCATCCCATGGGCAATTTCTACAGAAATCCAACACAGCCCCACTGCTGGGGGTGCCTCCAGCATCCTCATTTTTGGACTTGCCTAGTGCAGAAATTCCTTGTGGCTCTCACTGCTGCCACGTGGTTTGCAATCTCAGCTGTGGCTTTTATCGAGTAACAAGCTCCTGTTGTTCACTGACACTTCTATTTTACTTCCTCGGGGTTGACTTAATAGAAGCAAATCAAAAGAGGAAGTGCCCACCTACTGTACAAACCTGCCCATATAACAGAGTCACAGAACAGCCTGGCTTGCAAGGCACCCTAAAGATCAACTTATCACCCACAAAAATCAACAGAAAACAAGGTAATAAACTTCATGCTTACACAACCACCAGTCCTATACTCCTTATTACTACAGATTGCCTTGCCTTCAAGTTTTCTCCTACACAAATGCTAGAATGGATATTAGAATATAAAATTCAGCCATATTAGAAGAAAGAATATCCTGATTCTGGTCTTCCTGCAAAGCCCTGGATGTTCTAGGGAGCCCCACACTGTGCCCAGAAGGATAATTAATTCTCCGAACATCTATACCAAACAAGAGCTGTTTAAAAATAAATAAACAAGGATAAAAGTGGGTTCCAAGTAAAATCTTCCCTACTGGTATCTTATTATATGCACATCTATGGGGCATTTCTGAAGAAATGGTATTTTAGAAAAATAGGTTAGCTATAGAGGGATCCATTTAAATTACAATTAAAATTCTGTTAGAACAGTTCAAGGACCAGATTAACCAGTGTTAATTCATCCATTTTTCCAGATTGCTGCATGAAAGTTCACCTAAGTGTTATTGAACTTGAGTTAAAATAGCAGTAGTTTAATAATTTACCTTATTTCAGCAGGGAAAAAAATCATTTTTGATAAAGCAGCAACTTACAGAAATTTAAGCTACTCATAGCTGCAAGCAATCACATGAATATGTTCAAGCACATGATCAGTCTTCGTTGTATAACAAGCTCCACAGAGATTGTTATTAGTCACAGATAATAATTCCCACTGTTACAGAAAATCTGTGCTCAAAATAGTACCTCCCAAGGAAAAATTTCATTGCAAAGGCAATAAGGCTGGGTATGACAATCCTCAAGTTGGGGAATTGGGGAGGAAAATTGAGAGCTTGCACAAAATCATCTGTCATTTCAGGAAAATCAGCAAAGCAATCAGATCTTCTAAATTATGTTGCAGATAACATACTAGAGTAGGGGGAAAATACCTCTTGTGAACTACAGAAAAATGAGTATATTTACCTTTTTAAGTTAATTCAATTATAAAAGTATGGGTTTAAGCTCACTCAGAGTATTAATGGGCTTCAGCTTTTGGCTCTGTGAAGTGAGAATTTGATTTTATGGCTTAAATGAAGGGAAATTTTAATGGGATACATTGAATAGATTCAGAAGGAAAATCAACACGTTAGATAGCAGATTCATCACTTCCTAGCAACAGGAACAACTTTAAGTGTGTAATCTTAGCTCCACCATGCTCTTATCAGAATGCTTTAATGTGTGAAATCTCATTAACAGAACAACAACAAGCTTCCCAGGAAGGAAGAGGCACATTTAGTATTTGCTACAGAGGACTAAAAAGAATACAAACAAGAACATTCCATTGCTGATAATTTTAACCTGCCTAACTGAAGCAAACAGATACAAAAATGTTTGATGGAGCTGTCATCAGTTGGCAGATGTTACTCTATTAGAGAACAGAGAGTGGCATCTTAACTCTCAGTTTCCAAGGCAGGTCAAGAACAAACTCCTCAGACTTTCCACACTGAGCAGAATTAGGAAAGCAAACACAAGCATAAAAAATAGAGGAATTTACTTATCCATATGTTTTGTTCCCTTAAATCCAAGGAAATTATTATTACAAGGACATGAACCAAAGGAGAATATGTTCTCAGCAGAAAGACTTAAATCTCTGCTGTTAAAATAGTATTAAGCTGCATCTATGAGCAGCTTACTTTCAGAGATCTCCACATGATCCATTAAGAAATGTTCATCTGACAGAAAAGCAAGTAGCCACATACCAAGCTCAACACTGACAGAAGGGCTGGTAAACTCTCAGGGTTGGTTTACTGGGGTGATTTCTGAAACGTGATCTTCTGCCCAGGGATGCCTTTCCCTGGTCTTAAAATTAAAAACAAAACATGGTTTATTGGGAAAAGGAGTTTTTACCTCAGTGTTTATTTCAGGATCCTTGGGTGCAGCACTTGGTCCAGGTGGAATGCCCCAAAAATGCATGCACAACTCACACTGAAATACACACAATTCTAGGCCTTGCAAAATTAACATATTTATCAAAGATCCCCCAGGGAGAGGCTGGAGTGAAGCCCTCGTTGTGAGGAACCTTCCCCCTGGCTGGGCCTGGCTGAGGTTCCCAAATGTGTTCTGGAGAGGCCCTTGGTGTCTGGGGCTCCCAGGATGTTTGCTCTCCTGGTTTAACGGTGCCGTGGGGCTGAGCTGAGTTCTCAGCCTTGGGGAGTGACAAGTGTGGGGCTAAAAGCACTGAGAATACATCAAACTATATAAAAGAGGGGTACAAAGGAAAAAAGCAAAAAACCATTCTGGCATCACCAGGACTGCACTGCAGGGCTCAGCTAAACAGTGCTTGGCTAAGCCAGATCACTTCAGGAAAACACAGTGCCCATAACACTTTTATCAAGGCAAATACACCTCGAGCAAGGGATGCTTTTATCCAAACTGTTGTGGCAGCAGGCACTGCACTAAAACTCCCCAAATGGCTGCCATGCAGAGCATTATCCATGCTGTTATCAGACCCAAACTGCATTTATCATTCGTGGCTCTGGCCACAGGAAAAGGTGTCTCACACACCAAAGGTACTGGGGGATTTGTACTGGGGGATTTGGTGTATTAGTGCATTTAGTTCACAGGAGTGAGAACTGTACCTCCTGATCATTCCCACCAGCAGACACATCCAAATCATTGAAAGTATTTAAGTATCTTAATATGGATTCCTTTTGGATTAAATTAAGACAGAGGTGTGCCCAACTAACCCATCTGATGCACCCTCACTGCTGTAAGTTTTTTGAACCTACAGGACCCAAAACTAGCTTTACAGAACTGTTGCCTTCCCACCTAAAATGCAGAGACATCAACTGCAGTGTCTTACTGTACAGACACTACAATAGCTGCTAATGGTCACAGTCAAAGTTTGATTGTCTCCTAGAACATCTCCAGAATTAAATTTACTTGTAGAGAACCTTGGCACAATTTCTGAAATTAAAAAAAATTTTAAAAAGGCTTTCTGAGCAGGCAGGAAGCTCAGGATTTCAGGACTCAGCCATCTGGCTGGGCCCCATCAATGCATTGACAAGGGATGCTAACAAAGTTAAAAGCAATGAAAATGCTTGTGATTAATCTGCTTCTTCCACTAATCTTGTGTTGCTAAGAAAATTATTTACTGTATTGTCCCACTCTTACTGCCCAAAAATGGCACTTGGATGCAGGGCCACGCCAAGAGGAGCTGCTTTGCAACTTTGTGCTCATACACATTTTCTTTGCAACTGCACCTCTTCACATTTACTGCCTCAAAGATGAAAACTTCATTCTTGGAATTACAAACACCAACTTCTCCCAGTGTTTTCGGGAAAGGATTACATTATTTTCTTGACTTTAATTAGGCTAAATAAACAAAGTTTCTTCTCTATTGTAACTAAAACAATTGGACATGGAAATTTTAACCCTATTTAAAATTAATCCTCTTTCCCCATCTGAGACTGAGGAAATTGCTGTAAGCCCCAAATGGTTTGCTTGTCAAACTGAAGTACAAATCCTGATAATTCACAGTTGTCAACTGACCCTGTCATCAAAATACACCAACAATTAAGCAACTTTATATCAACAGAAGAATAAATGCACAGTCCTAAAAGGTTCTTCAATATACCTTCAATTTGAAAGCATTTTTTATCAGTTCAGGTGAACTTCAGTTACAGAGATCTTGACATTTTTCTAGACCTTTATTTTTTACTGTTACCTCCTTAGCAAAACACAACTTCTTGCCACTAGAGAACAAAAAGTTAGCTAGGTTTTATCAGTAATGCAGAATTATTCATTCCTTTGCATTCAGAGTATTTGTTACGAGTTTCATCAAATGGACTTTTCTGAGATTCATCATGAGGATTTTTATTATGTTTACAGTTACCGAAATAGTCAGTTTATTACTAGTGCTTGCTGTTGAAAGGCTGATATTTCAGTTTAACAGGTCTATCAGTTCTCAAGTTTGTAACACAAATATCAGAGTATAATTTTAAGATTCATATTTTTGTACTTATTGGCATTGCATAGGATTTTACAGCTTAAAAACAGTGTGGTGTTTGAATCATGGATTGCATATTCAGAATGCACTTATAAAATATGAACATAAAATAAATGGGACTATAACACTTTTTTTTTTATTAGGAATAAGATACCTCTTTTACTCCAAGCTCATTAATTATCTTGGGTAATGTTACTTTAATCATTGGCAAAAAGATCTTCCAGTTAACTCCAGTCACACGTGAACATTTCACTGTCAGTCCTGGTGAAGATACTTTTAAAGTAGGATTTAATCCAGTTTACTTGGCATCAAAATTAGTGGGAAACTAAAATATAACTGGAATGGTGAGTGCAGTAATCTACAAACATGATTTTGATTTATTCAACCTGAACTCCTGTGTCCCCCTTTTCCCACTGTTCCCACCTGACAATCTGTTTTTCTCTCTCCTTGTGGCTCTTGTCCCCTCAGCCTGTTCTCGCTGACCTGCCTATGGGAAAGCAGAGATAAGTGCAAAGTGTCACTGCACTGCAGCTCTGGATATGGAATGGAATGGGCTGGGTTGGAGAGGGCCTTAAAAATCATCCACTTCTCCCCCATCCCATGGCCAGGGGCACCTTCCACTATCCCACATTGTTCAAAGCTCCATCCAGCCTGGCCTTGGACACTTCCAGGCATGAGGCAGCCACAGCTTCTCTGGGCACCCTGTGCCAAGGTCTCAGCACCCTTAAAGGAAAGGAATTGTGCCAAATGTCTAATGTAAACCTATCCTCCTTTAGCTTTAAGGCCATTCCCCCTTCTATTATCACTCCATGCCCTTGTCCAAGGTCCCTCTCCATCTCTCCTGGAGGCCCTGCAGGCACTGGAAGGAGCTCTAAGGTCTTCCCAGAGCCTTCTCCTCTCCTGAACAGCCCCAACTCTCTCATTCTGTTGACAGACCTGAAGTACTGTGCACACAATTGTACATATTTTTTTCTTTTCAACGTATCCATGGGTATTTACTTATTTTTGATCTGATGCTGACAAAGGCACACCTATGGCATTGTCACACAGACATCATCTAAACACCCACTGTCCCTGTCCTAAACCCCACTAGACAGGATCAGACAGAACTAGAAGAAGCATATCCTACTTCAAAAACATTTCATCCTCCAAGTGGCACCCACCCCTCCTGCCTGGCTCCTTCCAGCTGCTGGAAGCTCTGTTGTCACTGGGAGTGATGCTCTGCTATTCCCCAGGAGCAGTCCTCCAGCAGCTCGTGTCATTTAGATGATAACTTAAAAGCTCCATTATGTTGGAAGAGGAAAATGCTTGAAGTTTCATTTTCTCAGAAGAAAACTTCTACAGGGTAAGGGGGAAAAAAAAAGAGGCTTGTCATCTGAGTGTGTATTAATGACCCTTTATGTATAATTTTGATTTCCCTTGATTTCTCAAGTAAATAACAGCAAGCACTGAGAAATACCTACAAACAAATGACAGAAACGATGAGTTTCTATGAAGAAGGAAGAAGTGGCAATATGTTATTGGAATGAACATGTTTTAGAGCTCCTGAAGGTAAATTTCAAGGGAAAAAAAAAAAGGTCTGCTTCCAGGGGCAATCTCTGTTCTCTGGCAAGAATGCATTTATATCTCAACAGTCCAATACTTTATTACTCTTGCCATGAATACTTCTTTAAAATATTTCCTCCAACACTGTATTCAAACTGAACCA
Organism: Erpornis zantholeuca; assembly: GCA_013400515.1. NCBI lineage: Eukaryota > Metazoa > Chordata > Aves > Passeriformes > Timaliidae > Erpornis > Erpornis zantholeuca. The sequence goes on from VZTN01009311.1 coordinate 25,285, forward strand.
TCTTCCTCTAATGTGTAACATTACCTGCCTGATTATAATTTACAATTTTACATCATTCTGGTTTTACAACTCCACTGCTTAAATGCAAATAGAAGGTAATGGCTTCAATTTTATGCAGCTTTTGAAAGCAACATCCAGTCTCAGCCAATACAGAATTTCTATATTGCAGTTTTATTTCACTTTCCACTATATGGAGCATTGCTTAGTATTTTCCAAGGTAGTTTAATATCTTGCCTCTGTAGGTTCCTATTTTGTGGTTGTGGAAAAATTGCAACAAAACTCAAGAAATGTGTAGGCTTTGGAAATTATTTAAGCTTTGTGTTTCTGAATTACTGTCTCTTTGCAGCAATCTTAAATTCTTAATGGAGAGAAACAGAGAAACCATTTCCTCTATTTTGCTGCTTTTCTCTCCATAAAATAAGTATTTTTATTAGTGTGCTTAAGATCTCCCCTACACCTAAATTAAATTCAATGAAGTCAATAATATTCATTATTCCCACATTATTTTTGTGGTTCTTTTAGTATCAGTTCTTTTCTGATCTCAATTTGTTGAGTTTTTTTGAGATATCAGACTGATTCCGAGCATGATTTTTCTTCTCACACTGGGAAACATCTTCCAATGCTAAGGATAATCTACTCCTACAGCACCTACAAACACTGAAATTTTCTTCAGGTGTCTGCCTAGGGCCTAAAAGGAAAGGCTGACATTTTGGAGATTGTTCATTGAAATTTACTTTTAGATATGTTTAAAGCAGCTTTAGGAATAACAGCACAAAATTCAGCCCCAAACTTACCACAATCAGTAATGGAAGTGTCTTTTTAGAGGAATAGCAAAGTGTAAGACACAGTAAAAAAAAGAAAAGAAAAAAAGAAAAATATTATAATCCTGTGAATAGCTCATCTCTGCTTAATGATAGAAACAAGTTCACAAATCAACTTTCAGTCCAAGCACAACTGGCTGTCCAGTGATGAGCCTGCCATCGTCTAGAAAAACAGAGTAAACAGCTTCAATAATTTGCAAGGAATGGTTTAATGATAATATCTTACTTGTCACATATATATTCTCAAATAACATTAATTGTAACAAACACCATTTGTGACAGCTCTCACTTTACTACACTTGCTTTCCAACTCCAGTGGATTATTTCCACCTAAACCACTAAGTGCCACTAATCAGGACCAAAGGCACCAATGGAATTTACAGTAAGAACACTTAGGTAAAAATGCTCTTAAAATAGAGTGAAAGCAATTTCCCAAGCTTACTGCGACAGTCATTAAAAGCCAGAGCTGAATGTATGAGAAATTATTTGAAAAGATTCTTTTTGGTAAATGCATTTTTGAAGAGAACATCCTTTATCATTTGTTGAAAAATCTGGAAAGGGAAGTAAGATTGTGTAGCTTATTTATGGGCTGCATTCACTGATTTTTAGATTTTTTCTTTAACTGTATGAGTAATTCTTTGGCAATATGCCTTCAAAGTTAAAAGGATGAACATTAAATTATGCGCAGAACATTTCAGCAAAGACTGCTCATGCTGCACACAGGAATAAGAAGCCACATTTAGAATTTTATTTGGTCTCAGGATTTTAAATTGTGGCAGATAACAATCTATTAGCTCCCAAATTTGTAGATACTCTGCTGGTGAGTGTTTCATTTAATGCCTCTTCCACAGACTCTCCCCATGTTCTGATTTCCATTTAGCAGTTTAAATAAAATTAAGCACTACAGGTTCTTGTCAGGTGATCTTAAATTCTAGACAGAACCAGCTTCCTTATCAAACATGTGGTTGTTTATTTTAAGTCCATAGAGAAAAGAAAGGTCTCTGTAGTTTTCTACTGCTGCCCTCATTCTATCACTGAAACACAAATCCACTTCAGGGCTTAGACTGAACAGGAGTAGTGATAATTAAACGGGAAAAAACAGAACCATTCCAGCTTCACCAAAAAGATACAGCATTATTAGTGCTTCAGGGACACTAAAACAATCCTGGGTGACTACAGCTTTTCTACATGATGTCACGAGGCACCTCAGAAACACCGACACAAACCCACCAGCTCAATGCATTGTGCACCCTAGCAACAAGATAAGTCCCAGCAAATGATAAAGAGTTGGTCTAGAACAGGGTTTGGAGCAGCTGCTCAGTCAGAAAACACAGAGCTCTGTTGCTTCAACACTGCTGCAGGAAGGCTGGGACAGAGCCAACTTCAAACAGCACCTAAATGGATGCACAGGACAATCAGATCACTGTCAGCCATGAGGGCTGAATTGGCCAAATGACAAACAGACCTCTTGCCAAGCCTGGAAAGCTGGCCTAGCTCTCTGTCCCAACAGAGGTGTAGGAGACCATGGCAGCTACCAAGGATGGTCTCTCATTAAAATTATTAAAAGGGAGAAAAAAATAACACTAAGTATTCAATAAGGAAAAGATATTATATTTTTAATCTTTGCAGTACAGGCTGAGCAAAATGTAGTCATTTGAAGACTTGTGAAAAATGTGTAAAATTACAGTCCTGCATATCTAATGGCACATCACTGAACAGTAAACACTGTTATAAGTGACCAGATATCAGGGATCTAAAGAAAGTAGAACTCTTTTATTCATACTCTGTCAGGGATCATTATAATAATGTACTAATGAGACATCTGCGCTTTCTGAAACTTTTCTTTTTCTAGAGATCCTTACGAGCCTATTAACTCCAAGGAGCACAAAAGGAAATTTTCAGGAAGGCAGCAGAATCACAGGGCCTCCCACTTCTATAAAACTCGTTGTGGAGTCACACCATCACTAGAGGTGCCAGGAGGCCATTCTGAAGTCAGGATATTTCACTGATGTACATGGGACCCTTTGGTGGCACCATCTGTAGCACTAATTGGCACCTGTCTTGGCAGATTCAAATGAACAAAGTAATGGAGACTGAACAGCATTTCAATCATTTAAGCCTTTACAATCAGTCCTGAATATTCTTTTACAGTCTTCAATTTGAAGAACAAATCTGAAAACTCTAAGACTGATGGATCATACAACATCATCTTATTAGTTCTTGCCTAAACAGAGAGTCACAGAGAACAAGTTTTACTTTGTGGGGGATTTTTCCCTTACTTTTATTAGAGAAGTTTATCTGGAATTCAGCAAACTGTCCTAGTGCATGTAGAGCAAGGATGGGGCTGGATGCTACAGGAGCAGCCAGGAGAGGGCTATGTTTATCCACAGAGAAAAGATGCTGCCAGGATTATGCCATTCTATCACAAACAATGAAAAGTTCAGGATCAAACCATTGCTCTGATGAGCAATCTGAGCAACACACATTGGTTTTATCTTCATCAGCTTTTGAAGGACAACTGTGGCAGTAATAATACGCATTTAAAAATGTATGCAATTAAAAATAATACTAAAAAAAAATCACATTTGCTTTTAATTTATTTTTTGAAAAACATTCCGCTTTCAAGACCTGCAATTCTTCCACATGCTGGACCACCAAAACAACACATGTATTACAACAGATTATCTTCAAAGCAAATGAAATGCAAAATAAAATGAAATAACTCCCTTCCTGGCAGCTCTTGGTAAGGTCATTTCAGGAGAACACTGTAAGCACCTTTAGATCACCACAATGCCCAGTGAAGATTCACAGTGTTCCAAGCTGCAAAATTTCAGTTGTTTTGTCCTAACAGCTGGCACAAGGAAGAGAAGTTGCTCTGCTTCATGCTATTCTCTTTTGCCATACAGCAGTACAGAAAATTTTACTTGTGGCAAAATGTCAGTCTTCTCAGGAAAACAAACGAACACACACCAAAACCCAAATCACATCAGACTGAGTAGTCAGTCATACAGATAACAGTATCAGCACCATTCTTCATTAATTTAAATTCCTTTTTCTGGTGGTCACCTTGCTTTTTTAGCTACAGGACATGACCTGAGACAGTATTACAGCCTTTTCATATAACAAGTCACTTGCAGGGACTGAATCCAAGAAATGATGTGGGTCCCTCCATTCAGGTCAACTATGGAGGAAATATTTGTTTCACTTCAGCCAATGTGTACTTTGGAAGCAGGGAGGTGAAAACAAGAAAGAAATAAAGAAAAAAATATCAGCAGGAGGTACAAGAGGCGAGATTACATTTCCACCTGCATGGGGGTTTGCAGCTAACCCAGCCAGCCCTAAACTGTTCCACTTTGTCTGCATTTCCAAGAGGTTCATACTGTGCAGAATAACAGCTGCCACCTTCTCTTAACACCCACTGAAGTTTGAAAATGAAAGAGAATGAATTTTTAAGAACGTGCAATTTTGATGGATCACACTGTGCATCTACCTACAGTAAAGAAGCAAGTTACTTTATCACTGCTGTGGTTTCACTGGGCAGGGAGCTGAACTCTGCCCAGCCACTCGCTCCCTCCCCAGTGAGACGGGGGAGAGAGGAGCAGGGGTAAAAGCAAAATTTGTGCCTTGAGATAATTTAATAGGACAGAAACAGAAGGGGAATTAATAATGATAAAATAATTAGAATATAAAGAACGAGTGGTGAACATTGCAGTTGTTCAGCACCCACTGAGTGATGCCCAGTCAGTTCCTCATCCAATTTTTCCCCAGTTTATGCACAGAGCAGGATGCCATGCAGCACGGAACATCCCTATGGTCAGTTTGGTCAGACAACCCAGCTCTGTCTCTTCCCTGCCTCTTCCTTCATCCCTTACTAAACAATCTTCCACTTGCAGCACTCCTTGTGTACAGGGTGATACTGGCCCAGGTTGGTTCTTTGGTGCAGCTGCAGTGCCTGCAGCCAGGGATGGAGCAGTCACTGTGCCCGTTGCGTTTTTGGCAGATCCAGGGACATTCTCTTCCCTTTGAGCACTGAATAGTGCTGGACAGGGCTCATTAGCCAGGGACCAGCACACTGCAGAGATTTCCATCTCTCTGGGATTGTCAGAGCAGCAGCACACTTTCCCAAATATTTTACTAGGGTTGCAGGATTCTTCACTTGCTCGGGGTGAAATTCCGAACTGCTGGAGGTGAGCACTGTGCTACACACCTGCCCTTGCTATCCCCCACACCCCATCACTCATAACCAATCCAGCCTTGGGGTGGTATTCTTACAGAGCTGCTTAGCCCTAAGCAGCGCAGGAAGCGCGGCAATAGGACCGTGCTGGTTGGAACACCCCGGCGATATTGAAAGCTCCCGGGAGCTGTGGGAATCACGCTGGAGGAGAGGAGGAGGATGAGGAAGGAGCCTAGGGAGGGAGCGGCTCGGCAGCGACGGGAGGTGCAGGCACCGCGTGCCGCCGATAGATGGCGCCCGAGGCACGGGCACCGCGCCTGAGGGACAGAGCGGGCACCGAGCCTGAGGGACACCGAGCCTGAGGGACAGCGCGGGCACCGAGCCTGAGGGACACCGAGCCTGAGGGGCACCAGCCTGAGGGGCACCGAGCCTGAGGGGCAGCGCGGGCACCGCGTCTGAGGGGCACCGGGCTGAGGACACCGCGCCTGAGGGACACCGCGGGCACCGCGCCTGAGTGGCACCGGGTCTGAGGGACACCGCGCCTGAGGGACAGCGCCGGCACCGAGCCTGAGGGGCAGCGGGTCTGAAGGACACCGGACCTGAGGGGCAGCGACGGCACCGAGCCTGAGGGACATCGGGCCTGAGGGGCACCGCGCCTGAGTGGCACCGGGTCTGAGGGACAGCGCCGGCACCGGGCCTGAGGGACATCGGGCCTGAGGGACCGCGCCGGCATCGCGCCTGAAGGTGATTAGGAGAGAGGGAAATCATCATAATCCTGGCTCAAAAAGGGCTAAATCATAACCCCGGCTCAGAAACAGGGCAAAATCATAATCCCGGCTCAAAACAGGGCTAGATCATAACCCCAGCCCAGCTCTGTCATCGCCTAAACCAGGTCACAACAGAGCAAAATTATTATAACCCAGGCCCAGCTTCCTGACTGCCTAAACCTGGCTCAAAACAGAGCGAAATCATAACCCAGGCCCAGCACTGTCACCACCTAAACCTGGCTCAAAACAGAGCAAAATCATAAAACTTAGGCCTCACTCCATCACCACCTAAACCGGGCCCAAAGCACAGCTAAATAATGTCAGCCACAGCTCCATCGCCACCTAAACCAGACCCAAATCAGGGCAAAATCATAACCTCCACCACAGCTTCATCACCACTTAAACCAGGCCCAAAGCACAGCAAAATCAGAACCCCAGCCCAGCCTGTGGAGGGAGAAGGCTTTGGAGGAACCTGGGATAGTGGAAGGTGTCCCCATCCATGGCAGAGGTGATCTTTAAGGTCCCTTCCAATCCAAACCCTTCTATGATTCTGTGAGTAGTCTACCAAAAAACATGAATCAAAATTGCTTTCAAGGTGAAAGAAAATAGCTAAATCTATCTTTCATTGCACCTGCTTCAAATAATGAGTTTAGCAGATCTATATTAAGAAAAAAATAGGCTACCATTCTAGGTACTTCTATACTCTCTTTAAAAACAATGTTAGCCCTTTAAGGTTTTAAGGATATAAATTGAATTATGCCTCTAATGCAGAAAAGGCAGCAACATACCAGGTAACCCAGGTACCAGTCAGGTATTTTTTGTCCCTCCCTACAAAAATCCCAATTGTTTCATCTGGGAGGTGACCTCAGAGGCCACCTGGCTCATTTCCTCTCCTACAGCATGCCTCCAAACTTGTCTGCCTTCAGTTTTGAAGCAGGTTTATCAGGAAATGTCCTCCAGGTTCTGACTGCCCCCAAACATGCAGCATTCACATCCTGGATACCTATTATTGATGACCCTCACTGCAAACATTTCTTATTTTAGCACACAACTGGAATTTGCCTTGATGCCATTTCTATTCATTGTCCCTCATCAACTTAAATATTAGCAACAGTATTTGGGTTTGGACTTGAAAAAAAAATAACAGATGAACAGATTTCTTTTGCTTGCTGGTTAAAATCAAATAGAAACTGCCCAACCAAAGGCTTTGGCTTTTGTTATTTATTCAGGATGATTCCTGCATCTTAACAAGTACATCCCAAAGAGCCCTGGCTGTTCCTGCATGTTGGATGCTGGAACAATTATTCCAAATTCTGTCAGAACTGGGAGGCTGTGTATTAATGTCATTCCCTGTGACCACAGTTTCAGCCTCTCTCCTCTGATCTCAATCCTCCATTTACACACCACAAACATCTGCTCTAGAGCTTAGGACAATGTTCAGTCCTCAACGGTACAGAAATTTGATTTAGGTTTCTGTTCAAGGGATTTTACCATTCAAATGATAAAGACATGGTTCAATTCTTAATGCTTTCACTGCTCAAGGGAACACATATTGTTAAACAAAGAAACTAATTCTAATATATTTTGTCACAGAGTGAGCAATTAACAAAATGAGTCCTCAACATTGTTTGAATTCTGGGACTCGTAACATCAGCTGTCTAAACTCAGGTAAGTATCACTCAACACTTATTGTTTCCACTTGTAGCCACAAAATATACTATTTGGGGAAAAAATTTAGCTCCAGCACAGCACATATCATACATGATATTATCAAAAAACAGTGAGATAACAGGAAATTTCAACACAGTACTCACCCTAAATTTTTTTCCATTGTAATTTGTACCATTCCATTGCTCCCCCAAAAATAAATATTCCATATGCTACAACAGAGGGACCAATTCCATTACATACCTCTGAAAAAATGTAGCCATAGATAACTGCAGAAGGGAAGAATTCAGTAGCATTTCTCAGTTCTCTGTTTTTCAGAATTCAGTATTTTCAGAATTACCCCATATTTAAACTCTTGCTTGTTTGATGCATCTGATGTTCTCTTCTTTGATGGAAGTCAAAGATAACAGGAGTTATCTTACTGTAAAGTAAGTTTCTGTAGCAAGGGGTGTATCTAAAACCATCTATAACTGCAGTGACTGAAGGTGCATCACAAAGTTCTTGTTACAGAGAAGTAATGAAACTGGAAGCAGAACCACCTACTGCAATTCCAGCTTTGTAAAGATGAACTTATGTCTCCAAATATGAGGTTTAACTCTACAGATCAACAGAATGCATTAATAATAAGCACAGATACCCTCTCAGATTAGAAGAATATAAAAGACTGAAAAAAATTAATAGTAAAATGTGCAATAATATTAATTTAAAACAAAGAATTTCTACATTTGTTGCCTATTAGAAGCCAAACAACCTAATTAATCCACCATATATTCCAGAGGACATTGTTCCTAGCACATCATATAGTGTTCCGTCATATTGAAACCCATTTAAAATTATTATTAGGATATTTTTGCAGCCAGTGTGTCTGATGCTCTAGTAGTGGTAATAAGGAAAATACCTCATTGCTGGGCATTCCTGATTTTTACAGCAAAGCAAGAGGCTGCAAATCCCATCAGATACATTTGAGTGACCAAACAAAAGCTTACAAAAGAGAGTTATTCTGAGCAAGGAGAGTATCTGTTATACACATGAATTCAATAGGAGTTGGTGTCACATAGTTTATAACTATAATTTTGAACTCTTTTACAAAGACTAATACCAAACTTTGAAGAAACTTTCTGGAAATGCATGAATTGAGGTCCAGCATCCTACGGCAGGAGTGCAGAATGAAAATCCAGCCAGAGTTGATAAATACCGAAGCAAACCCATGGGTTAGTTGGGATGGAGGGACAGGGATTGCTGGGTGATAGCTCTGCCTTTACAAACAACACATTTTTTACTTTATGTGCATCAGCCTCTTTAAGCATCACTGGTGAAAGGAAGGAATAACTCATAATTTGAAGTTATACCTGTTCTCATTGTGACAGAATGCTTATATCATCCCAAAGTAATGCAGTTCTTTCCCAATTTTAAATCCATGAGTTTCTTTGCCTCAGCTTTAAAGCTCCATAACATCACCTCTTATTGCAGTATTAGCTCTAATAGCACACACCACTCATTAGCCTGCAAAAACTAATTTGGAGTTTAAAAATACCTAAATTATTTTTATGTACCTGGGTAACATTTGGTTTCCTATATAATTATTTTTTTATTAGTTTATTTAGTTCAATTTATCTGAGGTCTTTAACTGATCATTTTGGAGGCATTCCTAGATAGAGAATTAATTGTTGCACAACAATATTATTTTCTATTTCACAAAGAGGCTGGAATCCTGTCTTGTTTTGCTTCCCTTGTTTCTTTGGATGTGATTAAGTATCTAGAAATATGGTTAACCCCGAGGTTGAAGTATTTAGTTCTGAGAAACTTTAATACAATCAATTACATTTTGAACGTAGGGAAGCAGGCAAAGGGGGAAGTTTTAATTACCATTAGTTAGCAAAACAGTCCTGATGCACAGTTTGATTACCTTTTGTCTAAAATTCCCTCGATATTTCAAGTTCATTACCAAGATATTTGAGTTGAGTTTTTCTGCATATTAACTATTTCAGTATGGCACTTCAATACAAGCTTTTATAACTAATTTTGTTGGGTTTTCCATGAGAAAAGGAGGCAGAGAGAAAGACAGAGAAGCATCTGTTCTAAGACCATTAGCTGCAAAACCATGATACTTTCATAAAAGAGAGCTAAAATTAGTAAATCTATATTTCATTGACAAACCAGTTGGATTTTTTCTTCCACAAAAAACCACAATCCTAAAATAAAAGAGATGTCAGCAAATCAGTTCTGTTCTACATTGAACAGAATAAATAAAACTCTTCTTCATTAGTGTTTAAAACAAAGACTAAAGCAAATCCCAAAAAAAACAGAATCCAACAGAAGACCTAAAAATCCTAAAATGTAACACCCTCCCAAATAAACTACCATGGCTAAAGCATTTCAGTGAATTAAAATTGGGTTTCTCACAGCCCAATAATTGTCCTCAGCATTCAGTTGTTCTCCTGCTCACAAATTACCTTTCTGATCGAAAAGAAATCCCATCCCATGTATTCAAAACATTTATTTGCAGCATTCCTCTCACTCCTGCATAGACAAAAGGCTCCCATGACAACAGGGATGCCAAAAGTGAGCTGAGCAGATCAGATCTGCAGTTAGATGCACCTTTCTGACATTCAGGCATGACTATTTCAACTTCTGTCAGTGACACATTTGCAATCCAGGGAAAAAGAAACCTGTAACCACAAGGATGTGCTCTGTGCTGCACACCAGACCCAGTTATTGGCATGCTCATGATGTCACTGGATTAATGCTGCCTCCAAATCTTTTGGATTTATTAGCTTGATTCCCAACAACCTTGACATGTGTAACAGTAGCACTCACAGCTTGGACTTTACTGGCAAGACTTGCTTTTACAGATCAAATTTCATCCACATTTATCTTAATTTCAGATCTAATTTGAAGCCGAAACCTTTCCAGTTTTAGAAACTAAATAAAACCCCAACACACTAAAGGGATTAATCCCTTAAACTTTCTCTTTTAAGCTTTTCTTACACCAAATGTTAGATTTAAATATATTTTACAAAGTAAACCATTAATTTTTACAAGCACAAGTAAACAGCCAGTAAATTAGAAAGAACAGAATTAGTTAAGCCTTGGGGGTCACATCACTGACAGTAACAATACCAAAACACCCCACAAAAAAAACCAACAACAACCAAAAAAAACCCACAAACAGAAAAACAATTCCCACTAACTTCTGTTTTAAAACATTAGAAGGACAGATGGGAAAAAGTAGTAATAATGAAAGTTGGAATACCACTCTTTGCTATGACCTGGGGACAGATTTGAGTAACAGCAAAGCACATGAGGGAGCTGGGGTTCCCAAGCCACCCACTGACTACAGATCAGCCCCAGTCCATCCCCACTGAAAGGTCACTCTTCTGCTAGGGAACATGCAGCCTCATTGGAAAAGGGAGCAAAGCATAAAATAAAGGATTAATAAGTATAAAATTGGCTCCTAAGTCATCATCTTGTCTTTTGTGTGTTCCACATGTTCAGAGCTGCTAGTTTAGAAAGTCACTCCTTTGCTTACTTCCTCTGCTCCTAGTCTGGGTTTGCTCACACACAACATTTGGAAGCCCAGCTGCAGCACCTGCCATCCATACCCTTGGAAAACACATTTTGGTACCTCCTTGCCACACCTGATTTCCACTGGATGAGAAAAGCTGGACCGTGGACCTCGTGTACTACACTGAAATTTTTCTTTTGCCACTATTGATAATGTGGGGAAATCAGCTCCATCCCACTCAGAGCCAGCCACTGATAATCAGTAGTTCCCATCTCAGCTCCTTACTCGAGTACAACAAGGATGCAGTAAAAGAGTTAACAACCATAACACAGCACCCCTTGAACTCCGCTCCATATGGCTACTCCCACCACAGCAGATGGTGGAGCTATTTGTTTGCTGTTTACTCTTGATGTACTGTTTCCTGTCTTTGATACAAATCACTGTGGCTCAACAGTGAAACTGACAGCTGCCCATTGCTGTTGTCCCTTCCTCGCAGCTTGCTATCTTCAAGCTCAAGAACACTGCTGAACGAGGAGATTGCTCATATGCTGCAGGCTTTCCAGTTGCTGTTTTCCTACTTGCCACTCCTCCACAGAGCAGAGCTTCACTTGGCTGAACAGACTCACTGCTTGGGAAGAAGAGTAGGAGACTCCAGAGGAGCCACGGACTTGCTTACAGGCCATAAAAGTAAACTGCTATTATGTAGCAGCTTCTTAAAACCGCCAGTTAAAAGTCCCAAATTATGGTATATTTTATCTTATATGTCTTTATAAAAACAACATCGAAACCCACACAGATGCTTAAGTTAACCCACTTGCACTTCAAAACTTCAGACAAAGTTAGGGCTTTCCAAATAATTTAGTTCAGCTTGACTGTGTGCCTCAGGAAAGGCTTTACACAATTCCAGTCTCTGCCTGACTCCTCCTCCATAAAGATGAGGTTCATATTTAATTCAAGTCTTTCTCAGTCACTTCCTTCTCCACCTTAGAAATGACATTTTGGCTTCCGAATATCCCAGGAACATGGCAATGAGGAAGAGCTGTGATCAATTCCCAAACTGTACCCAGATAATGGATACAGGCATATTTCATGCAGATCACAGAACAGCGAGGCCTTCACTAAATTTTCCTTATGATTTATTGTATAAAACAGACATGAGTGTAGAAAGTACAGCAAAGCCCCACAATCATTTATATAACATAATGACAACAACGTGCATCAATTTACAATGTAAAAAGACATTTCTGGGGATTATTTCAGCCACTATTGAATGAAGTCATTAGCTTTCATTTCTTAGTACAAGCCATTGAAAAATGATCCAAATGCCAACATCAAAATGAAACAAGAATTATGTACTGCTAAATTATAAAACAATCTCCTTAATGTAGAAAAATCAATTCTGTAGGCAAGGTGGAAATTTGTGGAAATGACTATTTGGCAAGAAATAAGTAATATTCAGCCTTTTTAATATTTCCCTAGAGTTTAAACTTAGATATTTATTTTAATTCATGTAACTCAGCCTCCAGACAAGTGACCTCTATAGCAGTGGCTACACACAGGTTGATGGTACTTGCTCAGCTGTGTCTTTCCTCTCTAGAAGTAGTAGTGAGGTTACTTCTCAGATTCACCTCATAAATCCCAAGACCTGGGCTGATGCTCACTCAAGCACTTCACCAAACAGTGACTGTCACAGGGTGGCAGTGGGAGATTTTCTATCCTTGACTGCTTTTAGAGGTATAGCAGTTTCACTCTGAAATCCAAGTTTTCAAAGCGAAATTTTCCCAACTGTAACCTGTTCTCCAAGGTGTTCATTGTCCCAACATGGGCCTCCTCAGTGATGATTCAAGTTGTAACTGCATAAAAGCTTCTAATATCACTTTGAGTCTAAAACATTCATTTTGCTAACAAATGTATTTTCAGATTAGGTTTGCTTGAACCATTTACAGCACTAAGGAAGATATATTGTTGGAAATCCTAGTGTTCTGTTACAGGTATTTTATCTTCTTTTAGATCTTATTAAACCACTTCAAGCAACTAGGCTGCTCATTTTGGTAGTTGTGCTTGGACAACTCCTACAACTTCCACTGCTATCTGCTACCTTCTGATACTGTTTATAATGCATCAATTCTTTGTATTTCCACAGTTGGGGTTAGTCCCTAGGTTGATCACTAGACTTGAGCTACTTCTGAACAGGGAATTCCTTCTCCTCAACACTTCCATTTCACCTAAGGAAGAATAAATAAAGTGTAGCATTTGCTATAGGCTCTCAGAGTTCTACGTGCTGCTGGACACTGAACACTGCTGCTATTCTAGGTTGAATGCACTATTTCTGTATTACCTCAACATGTACCATAAGCATAATCCAATTCCTGAGTCTGTGTTAACCTCTACATTCTCCAGTGTGGTTCATCCACACTGGCCAGCCAAGCACACACTCCTTCAATCAGACAAACCTGAGATCCTGCTTTGGTTTTGAATCTATTTGCAACATCAAATGAGAAGCATTAGTGGTCCAGCATGGACAGTGGATATAATCTAGCTGCATGCAAGGGCATTTCCAATTTTTGGACCAGGTTTACTGAAGTGGATCAGTCGTTGTCAGAATTATTCCAGTTACTTATTCTGTGCAATGCATACTGTCACTGGGAAGGTTGTGTTTCCTTGGCAACTATCAAATACATTGTTAATGTCCCTGAAGGATTTCTAGTCAATAATGATTTCAGTCCTTTCGAGCTCATATTTTAAACTAACTTTTTGGTTAGCTTAATCCTACCTCCAGTTTTTGTATTTAATTTATTATTGTCAGGTGGCTGAACATTTTTAGGAAGCAAAGTTTTTCACTGGAGTTCTCTGTAGACATTCAGAGCAGCATCTCTATAGAAATCAGAGGTATCAGTGAGAAATAAAAACATGCAAGGAACCTAATCCATCTTTCACAGAAATCAAAAATCAAACTGAATTAAGTCAAATTCTGAAATTGCACAACAAACACCAACTCCCATTTATGTGTTTTTTTCTCAGGTAACTACTACATGGAGAACAGGAACAGCAAACCCAGTTTTATTACTGAAATAAGGACAACAATTGCAAATACTAAAGTAAGATGATAAAAAACAGCTTTAAATTGAGCTGGCCCCAAGATGATGTTGGTTTGGTTTTGGGGGTTTTGTTGCTGTAGTTGTTTTGGTTTGGGCTTTTGGTTGGTGGTTGTTTTTGCTTTGGTTTTGTTATCACACTGGCCACAACAAATGCATGTGACTAGTACAATCTGCCTTGTGGTTCTTAAAATGAAAGTATCACAGAAGTGCACATATAATTATTGAATATTAAGAAATATTGGGGGGTACATACTAAATTTGGAATGATGACTCCCTTCAAGGGATTTCTTTAATAAGAGACATTTATGATACCTAAAACCACTAGAAGGCAGCCCAGGTATTTTCTTTGGAGCTGGTATTTTTCCTCACAACTAAAGCTTTGCTGAAGAAGAATCTCAGGCAGAAAATAGTTTATGGGAAAAGGAAGTCAATTAGTTTTGTAAGATATAAAGGTCAAAATACTTCTGAGAAATATTCCCTTTGGATATCTTGGAAGCAACCTTTTCCTCCAAAATTTTATGACAGCTGGCAAAGCAGGAAGACATATGCTTTTATTGTATTGCCTAAATCAAAATGACTGATCTGACTTATTAACACTGATTCTCTCAAGATGCAAAAAAGAGTTTCCAGCAATTTTATGCTGTTCTTAATATTCATTAGCAATATCTGCTTTTAGATGAGCAATATTTATCCTAAACATCTGTTTGCAGGATCAGTTAGAGGATTTAGAAGATATGCTTCCAAATTTATTAGCTTTCACAGAAAGTATTTTTCAGTCTATTGAGAATGATTAACTGAAGCTTTTAAGCCTACAGAAATAAAAACAAGCACTGAGGTCTGATAAAAGTCATGCTTGTAATTATCAGATTCATAAACCAGAGAAGTTCAGCTACTTATATTTTGAAAAAAAAACATTTCAGAGTTTTCTTTTCCATAATACTTTTAAAACCAGGGAAGAGACTATAGTATATTCTGAAAATAGAATGCTAAATTCCTTGTAGTAGATAAAATAAAGAAAAAATAAACTCACAAACTAAATAAATAACACAGACACGTAAAAACAAGAGCCTCATAAAAAACTCTTACTAAAAATCCATACAGCTTCCAGAATAGGCAAGACAGCATCACTCTCCCTACAAAGCCAGGCTGAGAGAGTGGGGGTTGCTCAGCCTGGAGAGGATTAAAAAGCAGGAGAGGGACTCCCTACACAGGCATATAATGACAGGACAAGGGGCAGTGACTTAAAATAGAAAAAAAAGGAAGATTTAGATCAGAGATTAGAAGAAAATACTTCACTCTGAGGCTGGTGAGGCCCTGGCACAGATTGCCCACAGAAATTATCGATGCTCCATCCCCAGAAGTGTCCAAGGCCAGGTTGGATGGGGCTTGGAGCAACCTGGGAGAGTGGAAGGTGTCCCTGCCAATGGCAGGGGAGTTGGACAAGATAAACTTTAACATCCCTTCCAACCCAAACCATTCTGTGATTTTACGATAAAAGGAACAAACAAGAAAATCTACAATTAACTGGAAACCTTTTAAGAGCAAGTCTATAAGATCCCACTCAGATTCTCCAAAATAAAATAATCTAGAATCTCCAGACCTTTCCATATATATACAGTAACCCTCTTTGTTCTAGGCAGCAGCTGAAGAGTAGCACTAGAGAAGCAGAATTCCAGCACCACCAGTGGAGCTGGTTTGTGGGGTAAGTTTTCACTCATAGACACAAGAACAGCCAAGCATCGTGGGCATGCTGGTGACACTGAACAGTGTGCCCAAAGAGATGCACATATGCAAGGGTACTGACAGGGAAGCTAGAAGAGTGTTCAGAAACTCATCTTTTTTTTTCTGCAATCAGCTTTACTTCTTGTTGAGCACAGGCCACACTTGCAAGAGTCCCAGGAAAACACCGTGGACAGACACATTTTAACCAGTGCTTGCAGGCTCCCTGTCAACACCCACAGGAAGCACTAAAATTTTGTGCACATGAAGGCTGCTTGCCTTAAAATATACAGAAAAGAGGAACTGGAATGTTATTAATGGCTTCAAAAAAAGGAGCTGTTAGACAGCAATGCGATTTGTGTTCCTCATACAGACTGCCCCACTTTCTCACTGTTCTATATAATGACTGTAGCACGGTATTCTCACTTATGTGCTTAAGTACATGATTTTTTCTCCTCCAGGGAGCTTTTTCTACTTCTTTAACACAATCCAGCTGTCTAACACTGGGATACTTTCCTCATAATGAAGGAGCACAACGACAAAGACTTCCACACTTATACAGTGAGCTAACACTGCCATGTAACTCAAATGTTGTCCAGTTCATGTTAAGCGAGGTGCAATCTCCCTTTCCTGCTCAGTAGGCTCAGTCCTTGCACACACACACCACAATGTAAACCAGAAGATTTCAGTTTTGTTACACTCCAGCAATCCTTTGAAATACTACAGGTAACCAGCAGCAAGTCCAGCAGCTTTACCATGTAAGTTCCATAACAGGAAATAGGAAAGCTCCCCACCAATGGAATTGCTGGTTCACCACCAGCCACTGACTGCCCTTCTACTTCAGAGGAAAACAACAAATTATTTTCTTCTCCTCTTTATTAAAACAGATTTTCATAAGTATTACAGTGCTCCTAGATAAAGTCAAGTTACAGGGGTTTGTTTGGTTTTACTTTACCTAATACATCTAAACAATAAATTGATTAGTAGATTTTGCTATGTTTTTTTCCAAATGCAAAACACACAGCCCACTGTTTTTCCATCACACCAGACATTACATCCTTCTTTGCTGAAGCCTCCCAGAGCTCCATGAATGTCACCATGGCTTGCAGATGCTGTACACTGAGCTTAGAGACTTTCAGAGCAGGGATGGTCAGCCCAGTGTTAGACACCACCAACCACCATTATCTGAGTTTTGGGATCTCCTCTCTGCTCACTATTCTGTATCAATCACCCAACCAACCACTTCTGGGCTTTGCTTCTCAAATTCCTCCAATAACCACAAATGGGAGAATTTAGAGTCAGGCCAAGAGATGGAAAAGGGATAATGATAGAACAAAAGGATAAAAGGAAAGTATTGAGGAAAATCAAGACAAAATACAGTGATTTAACCCACATTACAATGTGATATCTGAAGTATAAAATTCTTAAGAAAAATTCCTCAAGACAGGAAGGCAGTTGAGGCTGCTGGTCTTTGAATTGTAATGTGCCAAGACAGCTCTTTAATCTTGCAGCCTATCTATAGTAACATTCTGCAGTTCTACAGAGCTAAGCTATTTTTTACTTTCCTCTCACTGTTCTTCCCATGCTATCTAATGCTAATGTGTAAAGTGAGTAATAGACTTTCAGCAAAAATCAAGTTTTTCAGTTATTCTGATTCCCTGCCTGCCCTTTCTGGGGATCTCAGTAAGGCTTGTCAGTACAGGGTCAAACACTTTGCACCATCCTGCCCCCTATCCCTGGAGTCCTCCAAAGGGCAAAGGAAAGCATAGAAATTATTTCAGCTTTATCTTCACACAAGCCAACTGCAGCCAATGTTTTGTGCCTGAACAGATGCTTCCAGAGCCTCAACAAAATCTGTATTAGAGAATGCAGTGTGCTATGGATATGGATTATTCACTCATTAACCAAATTCTGCATTAAGTGGTATTTAATGCAGGTAACCAGTCACGAGTTATGGGAAACTGGAAAAACCTCAGTACATTCAAAGTGAAAGAAAATTACTGTACTAATAATTTGCCCAAATAGAAGAAAAAAATTATTAAATTACCAGCTACTACTAAGTTGTACAGCAACTCATTCACTTACTAGACATGAACTGGCCAATACAATTCCTATTTTCTGGCCCTTTCCCATGAACAGAATGTGAACACAGTTCCAGCTCAAGTCCCCATGGTCTTTAGTTCTTTTATATTCTATTATATTTATATTTAGTTCCACTGTTCTTTGGTATTAAATTCTGAACATTTCTGTGAAAGCCCAGGAGACCCCCAATCCTGCAGAATTTCAGCAGACTGCATTTACACTGCAGATGGACTTGTTGGAACCAAACAGAAGAGCTACAGTTCCTAAAGCTGTAAAACTGGCATCTTCCTTACAGGCACATCTCATGCTTACTTGGAGCAATTATAAATAATAATCACAAAATTATTTTGTCTTACATTTCCCTCTCCTCTGAAGGCCTTTATTTAAAATGAAAGCAAAACCAGCTCTTGCTATTTAGTACCAACTGCACTTTAATAAACTTTAGTAACCAAATCCGTCAGAGAGAAGATGTATTATTATTTACCAAATTACACAGCTCATCACCCATCTGTAGACTCAAAATGGAAGGAGGGTGTAGGAACTTCCATCACCTAAGTCACTTCAAAGCAGTCTCCAGCACCATTTTCAAACTCAAACTATGTCATACCACCAATAATGTTCTATTATGACTTATTCTTTGTCTCAGCAGTGACACAAACATCAGTTAAAGTACATTCCCAGCAGCCAATGTTTTTTCAGGTTGGAAGGCATTTAGAATTCACATGCCTACATTACCTTTTCCTTCTATTCATTATTGTCCTATTTCCAAGATCTTATTTCCACAAATATCTTCACGCACCTTGCTGACTTTCCCCTCATTTCCATCTTCCTTACTGATGGCACATCTAGGAATTCATGCATAGAGCTTGTCATCCAGATGATGACAGAATCATTTCTTCAAAATAAACATAAGAACTCTGCCTTCTAAGGTTATTACTTTTATTGGTTCTTATTTCAAAGAAAATAGGGAGAAAAGGGGAAGGCAAAGAAAATTCACTATGTGCTGATGAGCACTATAGCAGTAAAATGCACTGAGTTAAAACTAAATGGAGATAGAAAGATATTTAAAAAGAGGTACCTGTACAACAAGTATTTATTAAAACAATAACCTTTTTTAAGGGGGTCAGTGAGGAAAGGGAATATGTTTCCTATATTCCTATATATGGTCTTCCTTTATTCCAATCTTAGGAAAAGGAATCTTTATTGCAGAAAACTGCAGAGAGTTTAAAATATATCCACATAGAAGAATTTATAATCAGGTAATTCTTCCATATAAGCAGTTCTGATAAAGCAAGTTATCTTCAGTTCATCAGCTGATAATCCTTGTGTCTCATGGGCTGCCTTTCTTAAAATGAAAATTGGATAGAATTCCCTGTTGAGAAACTAATCCATATCCAGCGAGCACCATCCTTTTGTATGAATTTAAATCATCAAGGATACAAATTTTTGAATTTTATGTCCAAACTACAGAAATTATTTCTTTCCTTAGAGAGCATACTCCTATATATTCAGTGTGATGCATTTAATGTTTCTCACATAATGCTTATTTACACCCCAGAAATTGTTTAAATGATTATGTTTTTCCTTCTTTTCGATCTCTGTATCTGCAATGAATACTGAACTGTAAAATCACCTTTTGGGACCTTAATCTGTTGCCAAGGATACTGGGGATATAATTATGATTTTATTGTAGACTAACTGAAAGACTTCTCTTTGTTGAAAGTGCAATTCAGCCTCATCCAGTGTTAATTGCAGCTACACACCTCCTTTCATCCTGCTATTGTGGAGTGCTAGGAAAATTGTACACCAACACTCCTGGGACTCAGGTTTGGGTTCTATTACACAGAACCAGCAGCACAAAGGCTTGGAATGACTTGCTGAAGGTCAAAACTTCTACTGGAAATCAAGTGCCACCCTAATGGAGGCTGATAAAGTCCATACACACCTGGCCAAAGGCTGCTTCCACTGTAAATTCTGGCTTTGGGTGGGGCCAGGAGTGCAGCTGTGAGATCTCTCTGTATCCCTCAGTGCTACCCATGGTTGTATCTGACCAACCCCTTCCCAGTCCAGGTGTTGGCATTGCTCACGTGCAGCTGGTACCTCCCTTGCCACAGCTGCCAGCTCTCAGCAGGAAACATCCATGAATTAGATAAGGTTACACTCCAAAAAGCACAGAACTTGAAGGAAAACTGAGCCAATGAATTGTTGCAACTGAAGTGACAAAACAATGGTGTGGAGACTCAATAATGGAGGGAGAGGGGTGTGAGGTGTTCCTCCTTGTTTGTCTGGGGGGTTTTGTCCTTTTTTTACTAATTTCCCAATATTTTTATGAAGTAATAGACTATTGCCCTCCATACAGCTCTGAAGCTAGGTACAAGTCCTGTGGACTCATTCTTCTCTCCACTCTTATCTTTAAAGCAAAAGAACTAAAAAGAGAACGGGAGACATAATTTAAAAAGGAGAAAAAAACCCAGACATTTACCAAAGGTGCAATTCAACCCAAATGCATCCATCAAAAAGATGAAAACCATCAGACAAGGGGAAGAAAAAAATACTAAAGGGCTAAAACATCTTGAAGGTTTTCAAACACATATTTGCAATTCAGGCCCTAAATTTACTGCTGCAGGAATCTTCAGTCACAGTTGAGAAGCACACCTTCTGTAGCTGGCCCTGCAGGCAGATCCAGCTCACAGGGGTTCAGCAGTGCAGTGGCACCAGGACAGTTCCTGTGCCACATTTCAATCTGTGTGCATCCTCTCTCTGCAGTTTGACACGTCCTGCACTGATTTGTATCATAACAGGTATTATGAAATGGCTCTAACCTCTCATGAACTGCCTCCAAAAACGCTCCTCAGTCAACTCAACCATGTTTTCCATGTTGAACAAGAGTAATGTGAAACTCAAAAAACTCAGTACTTTCAGATAACATCCACACATAACATCAATCAAGCCTTTGCAAACATTTATCTTTTTTTGTAAGCATTTCACTGCTGAAGCTGAGCCACTTTCTCTTTCATGCCTTGCAAAGTTTGAGGTGTCATCAATGCAGCACCCTCACCTAAGAAAAATAAATCTAGCCTACTAATTTTGGAAAACAAACAATAACAAAACAACAAAAACCTCTCAGTGCAGTCTCATTTTGATTTCTGTTTTCAAATACTTGTTTGCTCTTTGTGCTGAGAATATTTAGTGTAAGCATCACTAGTAGACGTGAAGTGGCTTAAAACACTTGTGTGTTTCCTCTCTCCCAAAAGGGACAGATGCCAGTCACTTTAACACAATGATGTTTTGGAATGCAGGAAAGTGATTTAACTTGCCCTGTGTAAGACACTGCAATAACAATTCCCTTTCCTCCCTCCTAAGCACAGGCTGCTTTTTGAAATAAAAGAAAAATTCTTTGCCTGTTTCACAATACAATTTCCTCTCTGTGTGGCCGCTAGAGGGAAGCATCACATTCCCAAATCCCCGGAATGCACCAGCACGAGTCTGAACGCTTCACGGTTAAGCTCCCAGAACGCTTCCTAAAGCTCTGAGTGACCCGCGGAGACAGCGGAGATGCCGAAAATACCAAAGCAAGCTGAAGTTCTCTCACCAGATGATGTCTGAAGTACAGCACGTGAGGAACGATCCACGTTAGCCAACATCTGTGAGGGGCAGTTTAAATTTGCCATGAACATTCCCAGAGTTTGGTTGGTGTTTTGTCGTGGTTTCCCTTTAGATGTTATAAACCTCAGTTCTCTCCTGATCACGGCGGCAGTTAGAAACATTTGGTGAAGCAAATCCATACCTATTCCATACCTTCTTGTCTTCATCTTAATTATATTCCGAGTTGAAGGCATAGAAATTCCTTTGAAATTCATTTACGCAGGGAATTCTGCAGAAACCCCATGAAGGCAAGAACTGCTAGAATGTGCCCTAACCACACACTTGTTTTCTAAAACAACACCTGACATTTAACACTGAAAGAAGCACCATTGTAATGGCTTTCTCAGATTTGTGGAAATCCTTTCTGTTTCTAGCATATTGATTTTTGGCTCTTTAACAAGGCCAAACCTTTAAGGGAGGCCCCCACACAGGGGAAAAAAAAGAGAAAAAACCAAAACTTTTCAGCACTAAAAGGTGTCTGATCCATCATGACTTCAAATTTTTGGTTTGTATTCATTTCTCTAATTAACATGAGTACTCTCTGCAGCATCTTGTTTGAGAACACCAGAAAGAGTTGTACTATTTTAGCAATAATCTTTCTTCAACCTACTCCCCTGTTTCACTTCTTTTCCTTTCAAATAAAGCAGTGTCTGCACAATCTCCCACTTGGACTAGAATAAACTGCAATACCCTCCTTTCTCAGGGCTCAAAAACAGCAAGGGGAGACCAAGTTATCTGCAATTTTCTCTAACCTTATTTCTCCCCATCTTCACCTATCAGACAGGTGACTCCTTCTTTATAACTTCTTTATTACTCTGCTAATAGACAGTCTCTAAACAGCCCCTTTGGGGTCACAACTTGCTGCAAGCCTTCAATAACAAGCAAGACCTGAATCACGTTTCAGTGACATTACAGGTTCAAATGTAATTCTGTCTTGGACTGTGAGGCATTCTCTGCTGAGCATGGCCACTCAAAGCTCATTTTTTTCTGGTATATGTGGAAGCTTAATTGGTTATTAACTGCTTGCTCCCCATATTATTTGAGATTTCAAAATCTTTTGTCCAATGACTTCTCTTCCTACAGTTATTGCTGCCAGTCCACAGTCACTTGTTAACTTATATCAGAGAGAAAGAAAAACTGGGTTTAAGTTAATAAAGCCCCAGCCTTCGATATGAAGAATTTATTACTAGTTTATCTCAGGTAATTTCATAAGTATTCTTCAGAGAACTTTTGTTAACAGAACCTACAAATGGCAGTAAGGCACAGAAAGCCCTGATTAAGGGGTGATTTAGTCCTCCCAGTGCTTTCTCTGACACTGCTCAAACACAATACTGGACTCTTCCCACTATAAAAGTCAGGTTTACATCAAATCAGTGACTTCCAATATTTTCAACAATTACAGTATCCAGCTGTGCACAATCATAAATATATTTTTATACAGAATATACAGCAACATCTTTCATAAATTATTTTTGCAGCTTTTTCCTCTAGTTACATACTTATGGATGTGTTCATACAATGCCTGGTTTCCTGTTCCATCATCACTTCCTATCTAACAAAGCTCCAGAGGGCATAAACCACAATGCAATCCATGAATCAGTGTTAACACCCACGTCCTCTCTGCACACTCAGGAAACAGTGGTGGTTTGATGTTCCTTATATCCATAACAGAACACCAAGACTTGCAGAAATACAGGCTGGATTTATACATGTATGAATAAACACAAACACCAAATTATCACCTTCGTTATATAATTTGATATTCGTGGAAAGTCTCAACACTTCCATCATCTGGATTTTAAAACTGTGGAAATCTTAAGAGTCAGACATGAAATGGTGAAAAAATACATCATTTTATGCAAACTTCCCAATTCATGCTGTTCTTTCTTTGTGCAGATCTGTGCTACAGAGGGTTCAGCTGCCCTGCAGGAACACTGATTTCTCTTACACAAGCAAGTCTGGTTTTAAGGTAAAGGTCATTGAACTTTAACTTTCCCCATGGTCATGGCACAGCCCAGTGACAGGACCACAGGATTTTCATATTGGGGATTCACTACCACCCCACTAACGAGCATGTGAGTGATTGCACAATAATCACCTCTCCTTTCTAAGACTTTTATGCACTCAAGTTTCAGAAGAGACTATCTAAGCACACACCAAGACCTTTATTTTATCCCTAAGCACTACATAACAAAAAATGAAGGGGAATTATGGAATAGCACAACCAGGGGGGATTAAAGATGAGAAAGACTCAACAGATCCACTTCTAGTTTTAAGTTAGGCCTCAACAGCCTTGCTTCTGCTCCCTGCCTAAACTGTAAATTCAAACACAACAACAGCACGACATCATGGCACAATTTCTCAAGGACTTAAAACACAAACAAAGAGGAACAGTATGGAAGGAAATTCAGCTTGTGATTAGAAAACTGTCTGCCTCTGGCACTTGGAAAAGCTCTGTCTCCACATGGTCTCTGCTTCCAGCCGACTTCAGCACTGCAGGAACATCCTTCTTACTCATGGGCCTATTTCCAAAACTTACAGCTTAGAAATGTGCAGAAACTGGGCTGCCATTTTGTACTGGCAAAGGTCAAAACCTGAATTTCTTCAACAGCAATCAATGTTCTCTGTGTAGAGGATAAATGCATGTGGATAAATCATGAACATGTTCTGCTCTTCAAAACAAAGATGCTCTGGTTACCCACAGGTACCTCCCCCTTCAGAGATACACAGCCTCTCCAAAACTCTCTGTCCTGTCTACAGGTTAATGACAGTTTTTAACTGCAATGAGTTGATGCTCTCCAAGTGTCACAGATCATTTCTAGAAAGCTTTTATTGCAGTCTCAGCTCCATCTTCAGTTATCTTGTTGACTTTTCAAATACCTAAAGATGCAATACTGTCCTGTACCATTAATTTGTGTCTTGTTTCTACTATGGTTTCAGGGAAAAAAAAGCTTCATCACTTAATTACATTATGCCACTATTACTGAAAGCATTTGGTGCTTTTCAGCATCATCACGAAAAGGCAAGTTCATTTAAAATTGTGTTTCACAGAATTACCAGTGTACAGTGGTGGTGACCCATTTCCCTTTAATGATTATTTCCAGAGCAACAAGCAACAACATCAAACACAACTAAGAAGTATGGCATGCAACAAAGCTGAGTGGAAATAATTAACAAAGATTCAGGTATTAACTGGTTTTCTTCTGGATAAAATAACAGTGCTGTAGCCACTAACTTTTGTGAAATCTCCAGGTAAGAACAGGTAACTTTAGAGACAGCAGAGCAAACTGAGGTGGTGGAAAGCTTTGCTTTGATTTTCAGCAGCCTATTTAAAAATCAGTCTCAATCTGTGCTAAAGGAGCTTTTTGCACTGTTTGTTCCTTTTGTTTCTGAAGAATTACCTTTAATGCACACCTGTGGCACTTGTTCCAGCCTGGAATGGGCAGGTGAGTGCTTCTTTCCTAGTATCAAGCAAAGCCAGCTCTAAAGCCAAGCTGGTTTCTCTGTAAGATAATGATTATAATGTCTAGCACTGGTTCTGAGTCTTGGCCACTCTCCACTGGCAGCAGCCACAGCTTATATTGTATCTCACCCCTGCCCAGAGGAACTTAACAACAGCCTGGACAGATCAACAATAATCCACAGGTCCTAACTGCAGAATTATTTTTACTTGCTACTTGAAGTTGGATAGAAAGCTGCTTGGTAGGAGATCTAAGCATATTTAATTGTGATTGCTTAATGTAATTGGTTGCTCTGTACCAGGGGATTACTCTGTTGTGCACTGAATTTGCAATTTACATTTCCATATGGCTGACAGATCTGCTTTGGAATACTACAGCACCTGAGACTTTTTTTTAGTGCAGACTGTAAATGCATCATACATAAGTATAAATCATCTGCTATATCTCCTTCAAGGAACTGAGCCAATGAGTGAGTACAATCATAAATGTTAATGGATTTTTTCCAATTTTCCCCTTTTTCCATGTCATTAAAGTAATTTTATCCTATAAACATAGATGCAAATACAAGCTAGCATTAGAGATTCAGCAGGGGAGGAAGAGAAATTGTTCCAAACAAAATGAGTGAGCCCAGGAGTGCAACAAATCATTTAAGCAGACATCACATTACCCAGTTACTTACTGGGAAAGGCTCTCTTAGAGTAGCCCATTGAGAAGACAACTGCACTCACTGTGCCTCTAAACACTGCCCACAAACCAGGTATTAATCACTGCTCCAGAAATCACATGAGGAACCCTGCAATAACTTGATGAGTTTGGTTATTCACTACTTAAAACCATAAATGAAAGGTCTACACACAGCATCTGTCCTGTAAAATATTTTCTTTACCAGAATTACCTGTCTAGGTACACACCATTTTCCAGCAGCAAAATCTATCCTTCTTTCTCTCCATCTCATTCTAACAGGCAATGGATTGGCAACCTTATTTTGGGGTGCAGTATAAAAGACATCACAAACCATTCTTGTTCTTCAGAACACATAATCTGATCTGTAAAACTTGCTTTGAGTAAGCATATATTAGTATCTTACTTTGTGACTCTTTAATAGTCACAAGGAACTATAGTCCAGAGGTGACCTATATTCAGACCCAGAGCAGATAACAAATACCTTTATTTTCAGGTATAATGATTGATATTTTTATTGCTATGCAAATGAGTTACTGCAAAGAGAAAGAGTGTGATCAATATGGTTCAGGGATTCATTGAGTGTAGCAGTTCTCATTTTCCTGTATCAGACCCACACAGTTCTCTCTATCACTTCTCAAAAAGCAGTGCACAGCACCAGGTGGGGCAGTTCCTCATGGAAACACTGATGCACTTGAGGGTTGATCACCTTTTCTTTTGGGTTATAGGGAATAAGGCTTGGGACCCTGCCATACATGGTACCAAGTTATTTTGGGATTGTATCCCTAAGATCTGCCTTCCAAATCATAAACAAAGGAGGTGGAAGGTGTGCAGGGGCAGAGAAGGGGAGATGCTCCAAAGGTAAGAAAATAAATTCAGAAGCATTCTTATTGATGACTTGGTACATTCAGTAATGTTTGTGAGAGATAACCAGAGAAAACAGAGTTTTTGGATTACCGAGAGACAATTAATTGTAGAAAATCTGCTTCAGAGAGCAGCAGGGAGAATGATGAAGATCAGATCACCTTCATCACTCAGTGTGACAGGTTCCCACTGCTTATTTACTGTTCCACAAGTCACTTGGCAAGGAAAACAAAGTTATCTTTAATTATTTAGAGAACACCAATATAAGCAGATGACAGAGGACAGTTAAAGCCTTCCGCAGTTCATGTTACAAATGCTGTGCTGATTCTGACAAAGGAAGCTGTGATAGTAACCTGGAGGCTTTCTTCACCAAGTTTCTGGACTACCTGTGTTATATATATCTTATCTCTCATTTTTCCATCCCCATTTTTTTAACCCAATTTCCCCCAGAGATCTCAAAAGACAGCTTTTGAAACCTCTTCAAAGATAGGTGGCAACGTAGAGGAGAGCTCCATAGTACATTCTGGATGGAAAGGAAAAAGCAACAGCAGAACTTTATCCCTTATACACCAGAGAACTTGTGTGGGAGACAGGTAAGCACCTCATCTGCTGGAATGATTTCAGAGTTTACACCTTAGATATGAGAACTTGAGCAAAACACTTAAGGAAGTCAGGCTTCATGAACTCCTCTGTTCATCATATTAATTTTCCTTTTACAGCTTTAGTTTTGTTTTTATTTTTATGAACTTTCATAGCTCACAAAGCATGAACTATTTCAATCTCCACTTACTTATATCTGTAATCCCAGCTTGGAGAAATCAAGGCAAGTTTTGCAATATTATCTAGGCATTGTAACAACTACCTGCAATGTTACAAATCCAAATAAGAACTTAAAGTGTGCACAGATTGGATTGATAAAACACAACTTGATTTTCACAAGCATGTTTGGATGCTTTCTGCCTGCTCCCATTCAGGCTTAAATACTTCAAAAGAGGGCCCTTACTTTCAGAAAAGGGTAAAATCTGCTCAGATACATGGAATGGAAAATAAAATAGAAAACAAAACTCCTTATCTAGTGACCCAGATCTACTATTTTAACAGGTAGGAGATCCCATTGCTATCATGAATATCTGAGTTATTTACTTGATGCACTTATTTGTAATATAAAGAATCCTGTGCAGTTAAGTACTCAGCTTTACAGTATCTCATAATCTTGTTGTACTTACATGGAGTAAGTATCCATTACCACTTGGAACACTCATTTAGCTGCTCAACTGACTGCTTAATGAGGTCTGGAAAGTAAAAGCCTTATCTGCAAAAAGCCAATGTAGAAACAAGCATGTATGCAATCCTTTCTCCAAAGCAAAGTATTTGTTCAGACCTAATGTGAAAAGGAGTTAGATTAAGGAGATTATTCAGAAAAACATAAATTAAATAAAAGATGAAATACATATATGAAGTATTTTCTAATAACGAAAGCAGCATTTTTTACCATTCATTGAATATTCTATTGTTAGAATTTTGTCTCTATAAATACCATCAGACTTGCAAAATCCCTCCTGGGAGCTAGGCCTGCTGCCTCACCCAAGAAGTAAATCCTTTAAGAATTCCATGTAGCAACAGGTCTAGTACAGCTCCCTTGAACAGCCTTTTTCAGAATGCTTTATAATGAGTCAGTCTGGTCTGTGTTTCAGCTCCAGAAATACAGACTGGGACATCATTAGCTGCATTCACTCAGGTTTAATTAACATACTAGTCATCATTAAATGTTTAAAGGATCCTGTCAGTCAGTGCTGAGTACTTTCCTTTCCCTCACCACTGATTTGGAGCTCCATGCAGGACTCCCAAAGTTACAGTGAATCGTGGCCCTGCCACTGCTGCCAGCACAGCTTAAAACCAGAGCCATCGCTTCAGAGTGGCCCAAAAGGGATCAAACAGAGCTCAGAAACTACCATCGAGATCATTCAGACTGTTTCTCACCATGGATCTGCAGCATGACTCAAAGGCCCTCAGCCACAAGTATTTGCTACCAGGCAAACCTAAGTTTAAGAAGTGTTCCATGAACTCTTATTTGTCTGTCAGTTGGAAAATATTGTTTTAAGGAGATTTTGAGTCATTTCAATACTTTAAATTAAGTTTACGCTTACTTTGCTGCTTAAGAGCCCACACTTTTAAAAGATCTAGTTTATCTATATTTACTTTTTCATTAAAACAAAAACATCTTCCCTGATCGTGCAGCAAACAGAGCACTTAATCCTTCCCCGTGGGACAGCATTACTCAAAGATCTGGTAGGCAGCAATCCTTACATCTGTAAGATCATTGGGCTACAGAAAGCTTCCTTTTAGCCCTTCATATGCTCAGGGAGAAACTGAATAATTGGCCAAACCCCATTACTTGCCATTCCAGCAGCCCAAACGGAGCTGCTCCTACCCCCGTGCAGCCCTGGGCGAGTCCCAGAGCTGGCACATTAACCCCGAGCTCTGCTAGTGTGTCATGATGCAGCAGCCCCCAAAGGAAGTGTGACAAAAAGCTGTTTCCTGCTCTCCGCTAACTGTGTGGCCACATTATTCATCTGTAACTAACAACAGCTTCAGTTTGTCTACACAGAAACTGCTTGGTTACACATACTGATGTATCCCACAAAAACAAACAAAGAACAACACAAAAAACACCAAACACGACCCCTAGAGACAAACAAAAAGAAACCCAGGAAAACTTATGTAAAATCCATATGCTTTCTCTTCCTATAAATACTTGTTTGCCATTGTTCACATAGGTCTACCCTGTGCTTATGGCACTTGTCAGTCAGGTTTGGTTTTTTTCCAATATATCTCATTTCTCTGCCCTTGTAGTGATGTTATCAGTGTGACACCAGTCAATGAAATGGTGTGACAGTTGTATGAAGTCTCCAAATCACTGTTGCCATTTTATGAGAGAACTGGTCTCATGAAAGATAGAATACAGTGAAGTTCCTGGTTAACTGTAAATGGGGAAAGCCAGGAGCAGCTAAAAACTGAAAAAGCTCTGACATAGTAAGAGCAAACTGCTGTCAGACTGTAAAAAGAAGGGCTGGGTGGGAAGCACACATATTCCCAGCATCCCTGACTCTTCAAAAATTAGGTTTTCCCATTCTTTTGTTATCCCTTCCCTCATCTTTCATCACTGTTCCCAAAGCTCTGCAGCTACTGGGAACCAGGCACGAGGCAGAACAGATCCAAAGGGCAAACCAGCACTGCCCCACTGTGACTCAACACACACTCATTGCTGCAGTCCAACAACTTTTTCCTTCACACTCGAGAAATATAAACAGCCCTTGAAAGAAACAGGTCAGTCATGTCAGACAGGTGCAAACTCCCAGATAAAACCACCTCTGAAACAAGATAGCAATAGGAGGGTAAAAGATTCCTTGTTATCTGTTATGACTCAGGTTAATTTCAGCTTATTCATGGCTGCTGGCCATGGAATGCACAGGAAAAATAAGCACCGGAACATTCTTGAGATCAGGCAGTGCTGCAGCAGCAAGTTAAAATCCAGAACCACAAAGATTTTCCTTAGAAGTGCCTCTGCCCTGTAAAAAACTGCTCCTGGTTCCACATCTGAGCCCATTGCAGCAATGTACCACTACTTCAGAGCCTCCCAAATGAGCCAGTCTTTTATTTATCAGTATAATTTATAATCCTAACTTTTTTTTAATGTTTCAGGTTGTTCTGATTTGCACAAAGCATGCATTTGCCTGCTGAATAGAAAGTTTAGTCAAGTTTAAGGTACAGACAAGCAGGAATAATAACCCTGCACATCTGAATACCACTTGTGGCCATCACAGCAAAATTAATTAATAAAAGAACTATTTGGAATCAAACTTTAACTTCCAGAGAGGACAACATACAAACACAATATAATTGTTGACAAAAAAACTTTTATAGGGAAAAAAACCCCAAACCCAATAATGCTAGGAATGCTAACTGCCTGGATCCCTTCTTTCTTCAAAATGATTCTACAATCAAAAAGATTTGGTATTTTTAATAATTAATGTATATGTATTAGAAGCAGACATTTCATTTCAAGCAATACAGTTTTTGCATATTTTTATTTTATTTGCATATATTTTTAAGCCATTTTTTATGCAAAAAAAGGAGCTGCCATCATAGGAATGTGTGATAGGCAACTGTTAATGCTCTTAATATATTTCATTTTAGACAATCAAACTCCTCTCTTCCTTTGTTCAGTTGTCAGAACAGGATACTCGATTTTGAAAAAGAAGCTCTAAAATTCTCATGCTTGTGTCTCTAAAACCAGATTAGCATAATCTTGGCTGATGTGCATCACTTTAACACCTCATTAGCTTCAGTCCTAAACAAGTATATTAGCCCAGGACCTAATGCTAAATAACTAAGTTATCGAATAGTTCCAGTAGTTACTTCACTGTGTTTCCTATGCTTAATTAGTAAATAAATATGCAGAAACCAACAGTAAAAGGCACTTGTGCATTTGAACTGCACATGTGAAGCTAAACAGAGCCAATCACATCCTATCAATGAACAGGATTACAGCCAAGCTGCTTCATTGCCTTCGAGTGGGAAGAGGAGTGTGGGCACACGGAGTGTGTGTAGGGGCACAGCAGTGCCCAGTGCCGCTCTCTGTGCCCCTGCCTGCCCGAGTGTGGGCACAGAGTGTGTGTAGGGGAACAGCACAGCAGAGCCCAGTGCCGCTCTCTGTGCCCCTGCCTGCCCGGGGGCTGACACTGGAGCAGCAGCAGCATAGCACTCCCACGTGCCAGGAACAGCCTAGAATAGGGACGGGAGCAGGGCTGAGGCTCCGGAGAAGATGCAGCAGTGGCAGGAAAAGCTTCTCGTGCTCAGGAGAAATTATGTTTACATCCCTGGCAGCCCTGGGATGAGAGCGCTCAGCAGAGTTCTGCTCAGAAATGGACATTTCACTCTCCCAAACAGCGCTCAGAACTAGAAACTTTGTCATTTCCTTTCTAAACACGCCAATCGCTTCTGATTCTCCCGTTGTTTCTGTGGAAAGATCACTGGATGAATATAACCCATCTGCCAGGGCAGCCACACTGGAAAAGCCCAAGGTTCAAGCAGTTGGTCAGGAACAAGCAAAAATTGTTTCCACCATCTCAGTCAAGTGTTCATCTGCTTATACACAGAGTACTGCCGATGCACTAAGCTGAGATGGTAACAAGCTTATGATTATGCTAGCTTAATATAAAAATATTTATACAGAAATAAGTGTAACTCGAGCAATCACATTTAAGAAATTCTAACAAACTGCTGCCAAGAAGCTCCTTTCATATTTTATAGCTCATACAAAAAAAAAAAAATATATATATATATACACAAGGCAGGTGATATACAAAGAACTGGAAGGTTTTTTTCATTAGTAAATGAATATTTACTAATATGAGTTTCAAATACACTTTTCCCACCTAAAAAACTGCAACAGCATCCAGAGACTTTCAAAACTGCTGTAAAATTTATATGCTTCTTGTTTTGGATATCACTGTGTTCATCCAGTAAGCTGTCCTTAACTGCTGCTGTGTATGGAAATTATATTTATGAATACTTGAAAGCCTAATTAACAATGGCTATAACATTGTAAATCACCAAGTTTGCTGTGTGCTATGCTCCAGAACAATTACATGATGCACTTGTGGGTTTTTTCAAGTCCCTTATAAGCTCACTACAGTAAATACTGAAAACTGCTTCCTGGAATGGGAAGAACAAGTAAGATCCAAGTTGTTATTTGTTCACATAAGGAACATGACAGAGAGCCAGTAAAGTTTTCACTGACATGCAGCAGAATTATCTGCTACAGTTCTGACTCATAAGCAGCTTGCTGCTATATTTAGCAGCAGAGGAATGTTTATTGGATTACCTCTCCTATAACAATAAATAAGATTTTACTGAAATCTGTGGAATGTACTGTTAAAGATTTCAGGGAGTGTGACAAAATGAATGCAAAGACCAAGATTGCCAATTAACTGAAGAATCCATTATAAAACTTAAAAAAAATGTTCCAGTTGTTAGAAACTGGGAGTTGTTCACAATTACATCACCTCCCTCATCTAAACATTCATCGGGTCAAAACATTTTTAACTCGAGTCTGTCCACCCGTGAACAAGTGCCCATGTAACTGCATTAAGGGATTCGGTGACCTCACTGAGATGAGGTCTCCCAAACACTCCTCAAACCCAGAACTGAGCCCTGGTTTTACTGAATTTTCTATCAGAAAACACATCTAGGTAAGCTTTTTTTTAAAAAAAAAATAAAAGTTCTGCACCAGAAGAGGCCCTCCAAAGCCCTTGCAATGCACTCCGAGCCAAGTTTGTTTGTTTAGCTGTGCCCTGATAGCGAGGAGAGCCACAGAGCTCAGCCTAAGCAGTCCCGAGTCTGAGCCCCGCGCTCAGCCTAAGCAGTCCCGAGTCTGAGCCCCGCGCTCAGCCTAAGCAGTCCCGAGTCTGAGCCCCACGCTCAGCCTAAGCAGTCCCGAGTCTGAGCCCCGCGGTTGCACTGAGTAACACCTCCATGAGCTCAGACAAAGGGAACTTTGGGCACTGCTCCGCAGAACACTTATCCTGCCTTAGCTGCTAGCACATTACAGCCAGGGCTTGCTTAACCAGCTGCCAATTAGAAATAAATATAGTTTTGTATCGCTAGGAAAACATTCAAGGAACACTGTGCTTTACACAGAAAAGCCATCATGTTCTAGAAGCCACCTACAGAATAAGCTTTTAGTAGATTCTTAAGGTAGATAATGGCTTGAGACAGGCATTTGGTTATTAAGGATAGAATAAATAGGTTTGTTAAAGCACAGATTGACTTTGGAAAAATGATTTCAAGAGTCAATTTAACTGGTTAACCATGGCTAGTCAGATTACACTAAGGTTAAATTAGTAAAGCACAAAGGATGAAAAGGGAATACTGAGTCATATTAACACTGTGGGATTTTATGAATTACTTAAAAGTTTCAAAACGTAAGTATTTTACAAGTATACTAGGTTCATTAAACAAGGGGAAAGAAAATAACTGACAAAGCCACAAATGCCATTTTGAACTCATAGGATGACCTAAAACTATCAGTTTATGTAAAATATTACAATTAGATGCAAAAAGGATCAGAAATGAACAAAAACATTCCTATTTATTTCAACTGATTGGTCTGAAAATAATTAAACCCAGAAAAGTTCTTCTGCTGCCATGAAACTAAAAGTACTACATGTTGGTATTTTCCATCTAAGTGAGTCCAAAGCCATCCCTTTGGATAACTACAAATACAAGCCAACAGTGCTGCTAAAATACAGCCTCCATCACTGCCTGGGGCACTTCTTAGGCACCTTCAGCTGCACACAGAGACTGCACAAACATGAAATGCCAGCAGCTTCAAAATATAAAGCAGTCACTTAGAAGCACAGTTTGGGTATAACAAGTTACTTCATTAAGAGCAGCACGCTCACCAGGCTAATAAAATACCTGAAAAATCCTTGCTGGCCACACAAGCAAACTCCCAGGAGATAAAAATGAGCTTTCCCTGGCTGGAGCATTAAGATGGCAGTGTGGATATCCTTCATTAAGTTCCTCCTATTTTCCCTTAGGATTTCATGTTAACATTTTCCCTCTTTAATCCTTAAGCCACCAAAAGGCAAACTCAGGCTGTAATTTTGCCTTCTCCCCTCTCATGGTTGTGGTTTACAGCCTTCTCACAGCTGTTCCTCAGAATGGAGCAATTTCCTCCAGCCAAGACAAGGCAGCTGGGCCAGCTCAGAGCAGGAAGCCAGCTCCCTGGACGGGGTTGCTGAAGGGTTCTGAAGTTCTCTCTTACCAATCTCCCCTCTTGTACCACTGCAGGCATTTCTGAGGGCACATGACAGGCAGGCTCAAGGAACTGAGCTAAAATCAGCCTTTTTTTTTTTTTTCAAATAAGGTAAATTTTAACCTAGATGACTTTTGCAATCCACTTAACACAGTCACATGAACGTTTGGTGCCAACAAAAGAAAGTGCCAGCAGGTGGGAAATGGGCAGAAACAAAAGCATAAAATTCCTTTTGCAGCAGCCCTAACGTTTTTAAGTGACACCAAAGTCCAAATAAAATTTCAAGCAACTTCCAGCTAATAACATTCCCTTGGTAGAACTACAAGAAACATACCTAGAAACGGAAAAGAAAGGAAGAACTTTCCAGCAGAGACTTCAGAACCAAGTGAGCTGATACCTGCACAGAGGCAGCCCCGGGGCAGTGAATGCTTCCACTGCCCTCAGGTTGCTAAAATTGTGTCCTTAATGAGGGGGTGGGAGGTTTAAATGTCCTTTGGAGAATTGCCCCCAATGAGCAATAACCATGATTCCCATCACAGAACCCCAAATCCCAGCAGAGACAGGACATAGAGCTCCATGTCCATTCTGCTCCTTCCTTAGACTGCAGGGAAACCACTCAGTCAAGTCTGGAACGACCTTCTGGCCAAAGCAGGAAACCTTTCTGACCTCTCCTGTGCCATCAGATACCTTTAGCAGCTGACTACACTGCCACCTCATGGGGCTGGCTCTCTTAGTCCCTCTGGATGCTCCTGGGTCTCTTTCAGACGTTCTTGTGGACAGGCTCACCACTGTCCTGCTGTCTGTGAAGATTCCAGTGCCCTCTCCTCTAGACTTGAACTCTCTCCTCCTGCTATCTTCTCCTTGGACAATTTCATCCACAGATTTCCATAGCATGTCTATTCTGAAATTTTAAGACTGTCAGAAACATCAGGTTCTTCATAAAAATGGATAATAACCATTCCTGCAAATTGAACCTATAATTCTCCAACACCAGAAACTTGCATTTTTTTGTCCCATCCTTATCACTGGAGCATTGTGTCACCTTCCTGTAATGCTTTAAGCAACAGAACAAGCATCTGCCATGTGCTTGTGCTCATGTTCCTCCAGAGAGGCTTGTGCAGGAGAGGGTTTTACATTGGCATCTTAGGATTCATACTTCACTGAAGGCCCAATAAAAAACAGGATTACAAAGAGTTGTGACTCAGAAATAGGCAATGATGTACTCTGATCTGGCTGATGAGCTTAACTTGCCCTCAGCCTATAGACTTTGCCCTCTTTGCACAATTTCAATTGATCCTAAAACACATGGCTGAGAATTGTGGCAGCCTGGTGCAGAGTGTTGGGCCTTAAGTCAACGTGGCAGCAGGAAAAGATAAAAACCTGGCCAATTTTTACAATATAAACTGTCACATCTTGTGAACCAGAGCACTTTGAGTGGAGAGTTAAAGCTGAGAGAATATTACACTTAACCTAGTAATCTCTCACTGCCACATTAGTGTCCTTTCCTTTTTCCAGAGCCAGGGGTACTACAGGTGTGGATTAGCTCAGCACACTAACCTGGCAGAAAACTATTCTTTTTTTTTTTTCCCCTATTAATTTTGTATCACATAAAGTGCTAAGGCTGCCAAACAAATCCACTTTGCATGTGGATAAAGTGAGGGAAATATAAATCACTACCACCCTGAGAGTCACCTTACACTAAAGGAAGCCTGAGGTGTGTTCTCATCATGGGAAAAACCACATTCTCTTGGGCCGAGCCTCAAACTCATCTTCAGCTGCTTGTCTGGCTAAAAATAACCAATTGTGCATGTGTGGGAGAAGATCAGAGTTAATCTTGCTTCTCACTGTCATTATTTTAGCACATGCCATCTTCATTCATTTATAAAAAGGGCTGAGTGGACAAGCAAAGAATTTTGATTGCAGGTTGCAGGATTTTGTTTTTCACAAGTACATTCACTGTCAGCAACATTTAAGGAACTAACAGACGTAAAAGGAAGAATAATTCAGAACAAACCAAAAATGTAGAACAAGAGAAGGTCCTTGTTTTCTTCAGTATTTCACATAATCCCATCCTGCTAGAACTGTGCTGGATGACAAGGATGCATATTAGGCTTCAGAGCCAGGTTTGTCCCTCACAAGAGATAAACATACATTTGATTTCAGTGAAAGTTATTAAAGATTCTTTTAAGTTAAACACAAATATTGAGTGAACCAAAACCAACCAAATACATTCCTGCTCAGCGTAATTCTTCTCATTCCTCAAAGCTGCAATACCTGCTTTTCAAGATATTTAACTAAGTCAATCTTTTAATTAACATGATGGAATTATAGAATAAAATTAGTTTACGTATTGAATAACTGCATCATGTAACTGCTTTATCCCCCTTGAAAGACACTGATTAAATAATCCCACTGTTGGCTATTGTAAAATGTACACTTGTAAAATGTGTCCCATTATTCTCCCCAAAAATGGGCTTTAGCAGAGTTAGCATAGCTATGGAAAAACCTTTGATGTGGATATGGTGATGGAAGTCTCTCCATACACCACCAATAAATGATTTGTGCTACACACAAGGGCACAACAGTTAAATGCAAAATAAAAATCCATCTCTTTCTAGCAAGTGAAACTATTATTAATATGCTGAACAGGCAATTACCATGGGTGAACGTTCCACAAGTTTTTTATCTTAATTCTTCCATTGAACAATTTGAACAAAGATTTCTTAACATGATCTTTAGCTTTAATCAGGCTTATTTTTGTCCATCTGCCTGGAAGCTCTTCATTAGCATTACTAATGCCTTCACCATGTGCATTATTTCCATCAAAATGAACTTTTATTTCCACCCAGAAATCTGCTTGTTGAAGTCTGGGCTATGGTGAGATACATTTAAGGCTACTCCACTGATAATTATTCATTCCCTGTGCTGTAGGATTCTTATTTGTTAGGGCTTTGTATCATGTACAGAAATGATAAACACTGTTTGCCCATGATAGAGCTTTCTTTGCAGGCAAAATAAACAAAGAAGGGAAGTTCCCCTGCAGAGCAGCACGACCATTAAATGCCCAGTTTGGTTCTGTCGTGCTCTGAGCAGCGCTGGGCAGCTATAGAAATGTGGTTTCTTCAGAGAATGGCTGTGGTGTTTCGTTTTTGTGAAGAGCTGTGAAGATGTACAAAAGCAGGATAAATAGAAAGGTCTCTAGTGCTGAATGTGGTCAAGGGAAGCCTCGTAGTAAATAAAAGGAGTTTATTTGGAACTGTTCGGTTATGTCTGAGAGGCAAATTGTGCTGTGGGATACGAACATCAGAAGATATTTTCTAAACAATGTGGGGAAGATCCCACAGCAAGATAAGCTGTGAACTCAGCCATGTGGGGAGATGTGCAGAACACAGAGAAAAACCCTCCAGGAGCCTTCCAGAGGAAAAAAATGTGAAGGAACAGCTTTTCTATCTCCTTCTGCAGAACTGCAGGCAATGACAGAATTGCTCTGTCAGAGACAGACAGAACAGAGGTGCTGGGTGTCTAAAACACCAGGGATGACAGAAAAAGAGTAAGAAATTAGTAGCTTTTACTGAGACCTTGAATGTATTATTTAAATCCAAAATTACTACTGAGATTTGACTCTAAATCAAAAAGATGTACTGTATTGTTAAAAATTGTAAGGTAGGGTAGCACAATAATAATTGTATGCTTAAAAACTGAGATACAGTGTTTAGTGGCAATGTTAACATTTTTTTCTCTCTCTGTACAGATCATCTCCAGTTCTTTCAGGCTTGGAAGAAACTCAATATTGTGAGATGTAACTGGGTTTTATTCCCATGGAGCAGTTGTGTCGTAGAACATAAAATATTGGGAAAAAAAATAGAAGTACTAATGCAAAAAGTTCTGATTATCTTATGGAATAGACTCTTTAAAGGTAAAGGGAATAAAGAGAATCAAATATTAACGAATTACCATTACACCATATATTAGTTGTTTGCTTAGTTTTTCTTGTGGGGAAAGCCTAAAATCAAGAAAAATAATTTATTTTATTTTTTTTACATTGTCCTCTGAATTAATCCTGTGCAATTTTTTATACATGCCTTGTTTCTAGAAAACATGAATGGAGCAAGAATTATGTTTCTTACTGTTCTGTTAAAACCTGAAAGCAGAAAATCTTTTGGAGAAGATAAAACTAGTTGTGATCTAGAATTATAGACTAAGTGGTCAAAATGGAGAAGAGTGACACCACCACTCAGCTAATCAGTTAATTGCTGGCAGGAGGGAGAGTGCTTGTAACAAAGTAACACATTGGAAACTATGAACATAAAACTCTATTGATGTTTTGTTTCTGAAGTATTATGGGAGCCTGGCCTGGAGTAAATTAAAATCACTAATGATTTTTTTCAGGTTAAAACAATTACTCAATTTAATGAAAAAGAACCTTGACACAAGGAAACTTCATACTTTGACTGTATCATTTAATAACAGTGTAGAGCTCATCCAGCTTTAGGTTTTAAATCAGAGCTAGATTTAGTAAGCCAGGTTGAACTGCAGGTTTGCTGTGAGCACCAACACAATTACCTCCCCAACATATTCAACATGAAATCTTTTCTAAACAATAGGTGGGAAAATGTCAACTTCCTCCTTCCTACAGCTGAGGACAGGCAAAACAGTTACCTGGGAACTGCAAAGTTTATCAATAATCAATAAATGAGCTGTGGGGCAGCCATCTCACAGCTGGTTAAAAGCAAACTGGAGCTGTAGCCATGGAGAATGAACCTTGCTGAAGTGTAATCCTCAGCCATTTAAAGGAATGTTCAGAGTCAGCTGTGGCTTTAATTAACATTTGTGATACTGCACGTGATTGTAATGTGAAATGTCACTGTTTAAAGGTTAATAGAAGATGTTTTAATGTACCTTCAAATCACTAATACATTTTATACACGTGTGATTGTAACTCTTGTGACTTCATTTACAGAAACACTAGAGAATGTTCAATTATTGCCTCTAGAAAGCCAGGAAATTATGGTTTAAATTAAATAAAGCTTTCTCAAACAAGTAATTCTTGGAATTATCAGTGAGTGGATTTTCTGTGGATTTAAGTTTGCAAATAAATAACACTTATTAAGTAGTCAAAGAGAGTATTTTTGTAGAAACTGAGGTAACTTTGTCAATTGAGATGATCTATTCATATGCAGTTAACACTCTTTATTTATTTTAATTGCTTAGCAGTTAATATTTCTAATCCTATTTTCCCACCTGTTAAGATAAGGTATTCCACCCCATGCTTTTCTTTTTGTTATTTACCACATTCTCATGCACTGTAAACAAGCTTATACTGATTTCCTTCTGAAGACAAATTCAGGATTTTTTTTTAAATTTCTAAATGTAAATAGATTCCAACTAAAACTGCAAAAAGGAGGAAGAGAGAGGAGAGTAAAAACTGACTGCAGTGATGACACTGACCTGGAAGAGAGAAAAGCTTACAGCCCAGCAGGAGGAGTGAAGGATTGTGGTGTGTTTTCTGTGGTACAGTGGTTGTGCTAATGACATGGAATTTCTGGATGAAAAGCTGGGGAATGTACTACTGGGTGACTTAGCAACATATTTCCTGTTTGTGGCTAAGATAAATACTGTGTATTTTCTCTTCTGGTAGCATGCAGAGCAATTACTTTTTTCCTTTTTTTTTCCCCTCCAGTGCAGTTAGGACAAAGACTTCAACACTGTTAACTTTCTTCTTTGGTTCTGGAAATGCTGAGAACAGAACATTTCCCAGGGACTGAAAACTGAATTGCAGTTTTGGTGATGTGTCAAGCAGAAGTTTATGCCTTGTGTGGCAAATGGAGATTCTACCACTGAATTACAAATTCTGATGAACCCAGAATCATTTTCCTTTTCAGATATACTTGGAGTGACCCTGCCTGACTGAACTTTGGATGAGTTTAGTGGTAGGATGTGAGAGCTGTAGGGTCTCATACTGCTGGGTTAGCCAGTCACCCTCAAAGGCCTATTTTGTCCCAGTTCACATAGAAAATAATGCATGTTTTGGGGATGCTCAAAATACCTCATGCTTATCAGTCTGATCATTTTGCTGTCAGATAATTGTGTGATCTCTGGGAGCTGCTGTGGTTGTGTGACTGAACAGGACTGAGTACACACGGAACCATGAGGAGAAATGCCAGCACCTACAGAGCCGTGGCTTTTTGGAGTTCCATGTTTGCAGTGTTGTGAAATGATATTTGTAATAAATAGTTCTGAAATCCATTTGCTTTGGAGATGAAGCCAAGTTAAGAACAGTTTGTACAACCTCTCGTTTCCACCCTCAGGCCACACTGTTGCTCTCGGAGCTGAGCCAAAATACTGCATTGCAGTGTCTGCCAGAATGAGGTTTGTCTGCTTGCCTTAAGCAGAGTTGTGGTTTTCTGGGGAGTTTTTTGTTTGTTTTGTTTTGGTGTTGAGAGGCTTTTCCATTCAGCTTTTTCCACACTGGGATAGCTATGTTATTTCTCTTCACTCCTTTTGCTTGGAATTACCTGCAGAGTTTATATGGTCATAAAGGTCCTTAGTTCATAGATGGAATATTTGCTTCTCAGTCCTGGAAACCGGAGTGGGGTAGGGAAAGAAAACTAAAATGCAGCAATATGACTAAAAACATTCAGCAAAAGCAAACAACAGCCTTTAATTTCTGCCGAGGAGGCTGTGAAATAGCTCTAATGACACTTGATCTATAGCAAGCTTTTCAAAAGCAGGTCTCCAGCAAATCCTGCAGCAATGTTTTGTACAACACAACAATTTAAAGCCACAGTTGAAAAACTCTGTGTGGAGGCTTGCAAACTATTTGTAAATCAGAGTTTAAAAAATGACCTAACTCTGCTAAGCAAGCAGCCATGTGTCCCAGGAGAGCAGGCAAACGCAGGAAGGGGAACAAGAGCAGCTGTGTGGTGACTTTTCATCACATGATGCAGCTGCAGCCTGATGCTTGCACATCTTTCCTCCAGCAGGGCAAGGGTAGAGTTAGACCAGGGCACAGTTCTTACAGTGTGGCAGCACTAAAATGGCAAACCTCTTGTGTTTTCAGTGTCATGTGCATCGTCCCCACACCTGAGCTCTGTGCTTTTTTTTGGTGTGTTTTGTTTAAATCAGGAATGTCATCTGAGTTTTACTCCATCGAAACTAAATGAACTCAAGGCCTGACTGTACATTTACTCAATTTTCTCCATTTCTCACACGTGCACTTGCTTTCACTCATACCACAAATTATTTTTGGGATGTTGTGCCAGCTGCTCTTGAATTTTAGAGGTCAGTTCAACACAAAGGTTTTACTGAAGAACACTTGGCTAATGCAGTACGAGCAGCATTGTGGCAAATTCAGAAAATTTGAGGACAAAATGTTCTTGAGCACTTCGGAGTTATGCTGAACAAATAGTGCCACAGAATTTGGAATAAAACCTCTTAAATTTCTGCATAGAGATGTCAGGCTGTTGGAAATTATTCTCTGTTTTCTCCGAATGTGGAGTGACTGAACTTTGTGCTTCAGAGCTGGGCACTACTGAATATAAAAAAGTAGAGACAGCAGAGAAAAAAACGAAATGGTCGTTAGGGCAAACTGAATGGAAGAAAAACAAACAGATTTGAGCATTTCTTTTTAACTAACCATTGTTAAACTGTTGCTGTAGAATGATAGCCTGTAAACTATAAATGGATATATTTGGAAAAAACATCACATTGCCTGACATTGCAAACAAGTGATTAAATTAATGATTACTTGATTAATTTCATAATTCCAACTTATCTATGGTTAAGTTGATATCATAAACTATGCCCAAATAATTATTGCTAAAATCAATGGAATGAAAAGAAAGGAAGATCTGTACTAGAAGGAAGAGATGTATCTCAAAGGAAGGTTTAGAACAGAGCAGCTAGACAGAGCTGGCCTATTTTATAACCTCCTAATTTCTGCTGCCAAGATTCTACTTTGATTTTAAGACCTCTGCCAGTTTTAGAGCTGTCATTTTATTTGAAAGCTGGTATTGTCAGATTTTATCAACAGGTTTTCATTGCTGGATTTAAAAGAGAAATATTTCCCCCAGTACTCAGGTAAGCCTCACAGAGTCACAAGAAATGCAGAGAGCCACCTGAATCTCAGGCTTTGTACCACCATGAATGTATTAGAGATCTGAAAATTCACTCTGCTGCCTTGCTCGCCTTTCCAAAAGAACAAGCTCCCCGTGCTGAGCTGGGACCCTCTCCTAGAGGGCAATAAACTGATACATTCATATCTGAACGTGAACTCCAAAGTTGTGGATTGCCCTTGTCCCACCAAGACAACAGGTTCAGGACTGTGTTCATGACTCTTTTCTCAGCACAGTTTAGCAAGCACAGATTCAGCTACACCAACACAAAATGCGTATTTTTTCTTTTCAAAATAACAATGATATTGCTATGAAGACATCTGTGACCATGGCACCTTTAATAAGCAGACATGTGACCCACGATTTTCCCACTGTCCATGCTGATACAGACCATGCTGAGAGACCTTTGCTTTGCACACTGAGCTCAGCCAAAGGGATTCTGGATTCCACAGAAATGGTTAAAACAATTTCTCATTGTTGTAAGCCATGAGCACCTGTAGGTGACCCAGATATTGGGGACTGGAGCTCTGGAAGTTGAGAAAAAAAGAAAAACCTCTTTTGTTTGTGGTAATAGTATCTCAGTCTTAGTTAACACCACAACTGGTATGGCCAGGTTGGGCAACCCTGGGGAAGGTGTCCCTGCCCACGGGGGAGGGCAGTTTGCCTTGATAATCTTTAAGATCCCTTAAACCCAAACACTTGTGTGGTTCTGTGATCCCTTGTGAAAACGCACTGTTCTTTGTGGGTCTCCAAAACAAAACAAGTTCTCCAGAACCTGCCGGGAGCTGCCAGGAAAGATGGAGCAAGACTATTTACAAGTGCACGACAGGACAAGGGGGAACGGGTTCAAATTGAAAGAGCGAAGGTTTAGATTAGATATTAGAAAGGAATAATATCCTGTGAGTTTGCCCAGAGCAGCTGTGGATGCTCCATCACTGGGAGCACCCAAGGCCAGGTGTGATGGGGACTGGAGCCACCTGGGACAGCGGGAAGTGACGCTGTCCGCGGCCCACCGCACCGCACCGCACCGCACTGTGCCA
>VZTN01009312.1:1979-45260 GCA_013400515.1 Erpornis zantholeuca
AATGGAAAATATTTTTTGCTCTCCTGATATAAAAATTATTTTGAAAATGAGGCTAGTAGGCAATCCTTCTATCTTGCTGATCTTGTAGTTCCGAGCTTAGAGCTAAAACTGTTGTCTTTAAGGATGCAATCTGTTTCTTTCAGATGTTTTGCTTTGTAACTCATAGTGTAAATGTTGGTTCCCTTAATTCTTCCTCCTAGGTCTTTTAATTATGCC
The DNA here is from genome assembly GCA_013400515.1 of Erpornis zantholeuca. Lineage (NCBI taxonomy): Eukaryota > Metazoa > Chordata > Aves > Passeriformes > Timaliidae > Erpornis > Erpornis zantholeuca. The sequence goes on from VZTN01009312.1 coordinate 2,196, forward strand.
ATGACCAAAGATTTTTATGTAACATCCCCAGTTACAACTCCCTACCTTGTCCAACATTGGAATTTTATATGAGAATGAATAATGTATACGATACAGCATTAATTGTTCTACTCAGACTGTCGTGCTCTTCCTCAACTCCCCAAGCTCACATCCTATCACTCCTAGTCCAAAACAGAATTTTGCTTGTCCAACACTCTAGATCTCTGCAGTCAGCACAAGGTGCTAACACAAAGTGCCATGTTATCACTGCAGTAATAGAGTCACTGGATTTTAAAAGCCAAACAGACACTAAAGACATAATCATGATAGGAAACATGCTTCCTGTGTCTTATATTGAGAAATGTGTCTTAATATGCAAAATAAATCAGCATTCTGGTGTTCCTTGGCTCAGAAGTCTGAAATGTTGGATTGTTTCAATACAGAGTAATTTTGCTTTGCTATCCAGGCCATAACAAGTTTCTGCCCAGCTCACTTTCTGCTCACATAAAGAAATTCAGATCTCCCTGCTTGCAAATATGTGTGTTGACTCTATCCTGTATTATTTTCTTCTATGAGGAGCCTTCTAAGGAGGAAAGAAGATGAGAATCATAGTGACTGCTTTCTCAAATGCCAAACATACTCAGCTGCAAGCTTTCTCCTGCACTTTTTCCCTGGGAGATGTGTCATAAGGTGCAGATATTTTTGGGAAAGCTCACAGAATATTTGCTTTTGCCATACCAGGATCTACTTCTACATCCTTTGAAGAGGTTGTGATTAAGTGTGCATTTTTTTCTCCTCCTTTTTCTAAATTAAGGTAGGACCATGCACATCTTTCTGGGGATTAATCTTACAATATTTTGGACTTCATCTCAGGATCCTAATTTTAAATCTTGTCTATGAAAATCTCATAGTAATATGTGTTTTCTTTATTTGTGGATGGAAAAAAACAACTGTAACAACCACAAATATCTCCTGGAATTTCTCTTTATCTGTCTTGATGGTAAGCATACAAATTCCAACAAAGTGGGTATTTTTCCAAAAACTTATTCCTATGCTTTTCTTTATTCCTATGTTTAGACCCCTGTTTTTCTCATTTCCATTTCTCACAGCATAAAGAGACACAATTCATAATGTTGGCTTCTGTATTTACAAGATTTGGGCTGAACTCTGAGCCTAGAGCTGTTGGGTGCTGAAGAGGAGCAGACTCTGCTATAGCTGGTGAGAAACCCACGTGGCAGGATTACTCCTTTTGGATACCATATACCTTCTACTTTCTACAGCTGTTCTTTTTTCTCCTAGTCAAAGCTAAACTAAAGCTTTTTGTTATCCACTGAAGAACTTGAGCATTTTAATGACTGAGCTCTTAAGGAGAGATTAGACTAGCTTGACTCTCTCATCAGCCAGTCATCCTTGAAATAAAACCTAACAAAATAAACTTTTCCCTTTTAAACTAGAGTAAGATTAACACAGCATTCGCTTTATATGTTCAGATGCTAAAGGAAACCAAACCTTCCTAATGTGCCAAGCAGGAAACAGAGCTCAATGAGCTCATACTTCTGTAAGCATTTTTTCTGTTACATCAGGAAATTGTTGCTATGGAGTGAAGGTTGCTGCTAAGGCTGTAAGGCAATGTTTCTTTCTTTCTTCCTTTATTTTCTTGAAAGGTAACATTTTGTTTTTCTTAAGGAACGACAAGTATCCCAAAACATGCACTGGACTTGATTCAATGAGAATATCATCCAGCAAGAGCTACCTTATTGAAAACCTATGCAAAAATTTCCCGTTCACTGTTAATTTCCACTAAAATTATGGGATCTCTTTTTCCTCACTATTTCCTCCTAGTTCCTCTATGCTTTTTGCTGCCTATTTGACATCCTAATTGCCTAAAGATAAAAGTGTTCTCATTTTCATTTGTTGATCTGCTTTCCTTTCTGTATTAATTGCTTCTATCCAGCTCCTATTGACTGAGGAGAAACTGTTGAGAAAGTTTCTGATGTACTGAAAATATGAGCTGCTTTCTTACTGTAGGTATCATTTGAAAAATGATGGCTGTGATACAGCTCTGGCCAGTTTTCAATTACATGTAATGAAGATGACTTCACTGTTTGCTGTGGTACGGAGATCTTTGCAGTGAAATATGTTGCAGATATGTAAAACTTGTTACTAATTGGAATTCTGACTTTTTATTCTGTTTAACTTCCTTTTTCTGCTGAACTTTCTGTTGCAAAGAGATAAGTATTAATAGGCTTTTAATTTCACCTATGTGCATTTTTCATATTACTAATACTTAATATTAAAATGTGCCTTAGTAAATGTAGAAAAATGTATTATGAACTGATTAGAGGTGATTATGAATTTTTAATTAATCAAATGAAATCTGTTAATGGATTTAATTCAGCAGAAAATCTAAAAATTTCTTGTCCTTTCAGTTTTTAAAAGACTAGTTCCAGCATAGAATAAGTCTGTACTCCTATGTGCTTGCTTTCATGGCTCATGCCATGAAAGAAATCAGATTAAGAAAACAGAAGCCAATTAAACTAGCACCTTCTAAAGCTAAGACTAAAAACCTTAATTTCCTAGAGGTGTTCTTCAAGATAAATCTATGCACATAATAAGTAATATGTTTAAAGTTGAATGAATGAAACAGTAATTTCAATTATAAAGGAAGGTTTTATTTTGTTTACTTACCTGTTTGTTCTCCATGGCTGCTCTGAGTTACAGGATGTCAGTTACCTTATATAATAGATATATGTATCTATATATCAGAATCTAAGGAAGCTGCCACACCTGAAATTCAGTAGCCATTTAAAATAAGCTATTAGTTACCCTAATAAAAAATGTCAAGAAAATAGGTGCTCAAGGAGCATTTATCACCTCTTTGCATTTTTCAAATTGCTTTTCTGAATTTTTTTTTTCTCGGAGTATTGGTGCTATTTGGAAATGTAAAAGTGGATGAACACTAGGAAAGACAATGGTGTAAGATGGTTGGCATATGGTTAGCAAAACTACCCATCCCTAGCAGAAAGCACAGATCTGACTCCATAGAGGTGTTTTCTTTTGAGCAGATTTGTGGGACATGAGTACAGAAACAGAGTGTGGATACCATTCTCACTTAAAAGTTCATAAAGGAAATATGTTGTTTCTTATTTGTTCCACAGTATTGTCAATCAAAGAAATCTTTTAGGAATGGATCAATTTTTATTGACATTATGGACTAAGCAGACAGGAAAAATATTACTCAAGTTCACAGTACTCTGTTTGGTCCAGTGTCAGAGCTCCAAACCTGGAGTTCCCACTGTTGCCATATCTTGCTAAGCACAATTTATAAAAGCAATTGCATACTAATCTGAACTGCAGGTTTGTATCCATTTTATAAAAATCTTCTTTACTATACAGAATGCATTTTGTTTCCATAATGGTGGGATATATATGTGTGTATAAGAATGCATGAATGTTATGTGGTCTATATATAAACTTCCTCTCCAATTAATAAAAAAACATAAAAAATCTGCAAAAATATCCATGTAAACAGATAATAAGAAATCTTAGTTGTTCTGTGCCCCCCTAGAAATGAATTTCCATTATGAAACAAGCTGTTCGTGTTACACTTAGCACAAATGAGCTGTAACCATTCCAGAAACACAGCATAATCATTAACATCTACATGCACTTTGTAACCCTGGCTACTTATATCTATCTCATGTTGTAGTCTTGATCTCTTTTTTTTCTCCCTCTCACTTTTCCATTCATTAAGTGGTTTCAGAAAATCTTTTCATGAAGCAGAGGCAAATGAATAGCTGATCTTGTAACCTTTTCAAAGTACTTGAAGGGTTTACTGAAATTTATTTTGTTCTTTTTATGGCTTTATTGTATATGAAATAAAAGAATACATAGCCTTCAAAATATTTATGGATCGTTCTCTGATTTTAGACTGCCATCATACTCTCTGATTTTAAAACCTAAACTGTAAGCTACAATATAAACGTGCATGGATATACGATATTTCTATTGGTCTCAGTTTGGAGAAGATGTAAAAATTTTATCAAGATAGACATATGAATTTAAAACAAAATAATACCTTTGCCTGTTTCTCATAGATAGAAAACACTGTGATAATTCTCATTCACCAATGCATTTTTTCTTAATTTTAATATCTTTTTTCCACAATATTTTGGAGAAATTGCTGCTAATCTATCCTTATGAAAAATATTTGAGAAAAGGGGGAGAGGTCATGAATCCTCTTTAATTTTACCTGACTTGTGATGATTTGTAAATTGAGGCAAAACAGAATGTGACTACAGCTGTATGTAGAGATTCTCGGGACACCTGAGCTCCTGATGTCAGCCCTTGGGAAAGAAATACTGATGCCTTAGGTTTTAACTTTTATATTTTTCAAATCCTGTACTGCTAGTGTAACTCTGAAATTTTCTGTAGCTTGTAAAGAGCTGTTCTCTTATGGTGTACTCTGCGAAGATAGACATAACTAAATCTCTAACTTGCTCTTCAAGGACATCCCGAAACAAGAACTGTAAACCTTCATCTTAGGAAGAGGGGGGCAGGCTTGGAGGAAATCACATCATTGGCTGGGTTCTGGTTGGTGAATTGATATTGTTATAAAAGTGTGAAGCACTCATGACCTGCATGTTCATTTTGGGATCCACTGAGGCAGGACCCTCTGGACCCTGAAGTGTGCACCTGAAGGCTTTTCAAATAAATACCACCTTTATTCCTTTATTCCTTTCGGGTCTCTGTTTCTAGGTAGCCATTTAAGGCATCAATGTTTGTTCCTTTTTGGTGTATCAGTGTGGACTTAGTGGCCTGGCTGAGGATAAGGTTGATTTTCCAGGCCTTATGGCCATACAATATGTCTGCCTTCTTTCTGGGATCCAAGTGAATAAGACCTCTGAGTGTCCAGCTGTGGGGTGCAACATGTTTGGTGCTTACTTGGGTATCTCTACATGGTGATGCCTCCACAGTTTTGACATTACCTGAGACACAGCTCAGCTCTTACTGCCTTTTAGGAAAACTCCAGCAACCTGTTGCTTTTTACTGCATTCCTCCTTCCAGCCTCAGCTCCTTTTCTGAAAGTCAAAGTATGTGTGTTCATTGGCAGAGAGGAGCTTAATCTTCAATTTCCTCTGATTTTTATGCGACAAGTTAGAACAAACAAAAAGAGGCAAAGATGTTGTCATAAATTTCAGTATTTTTGTTTCATCTTATATCTTGTATGGTATTTCTTGGTATATTGAATATTTCTTGTTAAAACACAGTCCTAAATATGTAACAGACAATTCTGAGTATACATTTTGAGTGACATCTCTGTTCTTTTTAGTCCCTTATGTGACATATCGGGGAACAATACTTAGGGAGCAATTATCATAGGCAAAAACTCTTAACCTTCAGATTGTTCTCCTCTCTTTTCCTTTGAAATATCTAACTGTGAAATTAGGGTGTACACTACTGTGTTTCTGTTCTTTATGAAATGCATCTGAGACTCTTTCTGTGGTATGTTAATTTGGTTAGCTTATCTTTCTTTGCACACTCCTTTGCATCTCATTGTCCACCCATGTCAGCAAAGTCTTACAAACTCCTTCACGGAATAATTTGATTATGCTGTAGAATCTACAGTTTTAAAATCCTTGAGAGTTTTCATGCCTGCATAGTTGAAATTTGTCTTTTAGAATAATACACTTGTACATCAAAAGTCTTTCTTAAACCAGGATTTTGGATATAATGTCTTTATTTTTCCCTGCCTTGTGCATTCTATTTATGAAGTAAAAAGAAGAAGTAGAAGCTTGAAGATTGAAAGGAAGCAAACAGGTCAGCTTCCTAAGTGAAAATAGCTGCTTTACCTTCTGGATATATATTATTTCTTAAAATATTTCAAGTAATTATAAACATTTAAGCTTAATAACATACAGTAAATTATAAAACAAAATAATTGAAAAATGGTTTATAATTTAGTGCAATTTATTTGTTAATTTATATTTATTATCAATACAATTTTGTAAACACTAAGGTTGCAAAAGTAATTAGTTTTTTCTTTTTGCTATACTCATACTTTAATTCCTAAAGAATCCTGCCTCAACTGACCAAAAAAAACTTCTCAAGGTCAGAGGAAGTCTTCTGTTGTTACAGGTGAATAAAAAATTATTTTAGCTAGTCAATTGGTAAGGAGACTTACTGTAGAGTTTTGTTTTATTTGTAGGTAATACTGCTTTATTCTTGTCCCTGCTTCTGCCTCCCTAAACGAGACAAGGTACTGAGGAACAGTACAGATCTCTGTGGTGCTGTTTCAGTCACCCTAGCTCTGTGCTAGAACTACTTCAAGGAAGCAGATTATCCCTTTAATCCTTAGCTGCTTCTGCTGGTGTTGGCTGGGCAATGGTTAATTTTCTGTGCAGCAGCCTCTGTATGGGGCTGTGTTTTGGATTTGTGCTGGAATCTGCCTTGATAATCCAGGTACGTTTTAATTGTTGCTAGACCATGTTTACACAGAGGCAAGGCCTTTTCTGCTCCTCACCCCGAACCCCCCAGCGAGGAGGCTGGGAGTGCACGAGAAACTGGGAAGGGACACAGCTGGGACAGCTGACCCCAACTGACCAAAGGGATATGCCATACCATGCTCAGCATATAGAGATGGCAGATGAAGAAGGAAGGGAGGAACATTTGAAATGATGATTTTTGTATTCCTGGTAACCACTATGTGGGTTGTGTGAGATGGAGTCCTGCTTTCCTAGGGATGGATGAACACCTGCCTGCCTTTTGGAAATGGTGAATGTATTCCTTGTTTTGCTTTGTTTATGTTGATGCCTTAGGTTTTAACTTTTATATTTTTCAAATCTTGTACTGCTAGTGTAGCTCTGAAGCTACTCCTGTAGCTTGTTAAGTGCTGTTCTCTCTGCTAAGATAGACATAACAAAACCTCTCTAGCTTGCTGTCCAAGGACACGCAGACCAAGAACTGTAAACCTTCATCTTGGGGAAAAGGGAGAAAGCTTGGGGAAATTCCATCATTGGCTGGGTTCTGCTTGGTGAATTTATGTTGATATAAAAATATGAAGCACTTGTGACCTGTTGCCCATTCTGGGATCCACTGAGGCAGGACCCTCTGGAGCCCCAAAGTGTGCACCTGAAGGCCTTTCAAATAAATACCTCCTTTTTCCTTTATTCCTGTCTAGTCTCTGTTTCTAGCTAGCCATTTAAGGCATCAATGTGAGTGTGGCTTTTACTTTCCCTATTAAAATGTCTTTATCTCAACCCATGGGTCTTTTCACTTTTACTTTCCCGATTCTCTCCTCCCTCCTGGGGTTAAACCACAGCACCGCTCCCCTGGGATTACTGTCTGCAGGTCTTATGTGTAATGCTGCCCACTGCAAATTGAATATATGTGAAATAATTCTCTGCATGTGTCTCACAGGCCACTAAACAACCATGAAATGAAATTAACTTTTCTTCATTACTAACTCAGATCATATTCAGCGAGAATATTGCAGAAAATAATTCCTGATTATCAGTTTTCTGACCCATGTACTATAATCTAGTTTGGAGCTTTTATGCAGTTGATTTAGGGTATTTTTTTTCGTTTGTTTTAAAACAATGGTTTCTGATTCAGGCACATAGCACCTGAGAATAGCTCTAAAGATTCTGCTGTCTCTTTGTTTTGTGTATGATAAAAACTTTCAGTCTAATTGTAAAACCTATTCTTTAGCTGTTCTTTCATATTTCTTTGTCCTTGCAGTATCTTTCATACCTTCCACCTACTATCTCTAGGTTTCCTTTTCCAGAGTACCATTTTCATTATGAGTGAGCTGAAAGCAGGAGAATTTGTCAAGACAAAATGTTTTCTCTTTTTTGACCTCTTTTTCTGTCTTTGAATTTATTTAGGTATTTCATCTATGTTTTCCATTTTGCCAGAGAATACTTAAAAAATTACAAAATCCTGTTGTCTGGCTTATTAGAGGATGTAGCAAAAGATGATCTTGCAGGAAGGCCTAGTGGATTTCAAATAAACAGGCAGTGACATTTCACTCTCTGGTGTTTATTATTTGCTTTATTTCAGGTGCCAGCACAAAGGTAAGGGAGAATAATTCTTTCATTGACTGAATACTGCACTAAGAAGGGATTTCTGTAAGTAATGTGGCTTGCATAGAAAACAATGCACTGCTATCAATCTCAAATACATACAGCCTTCTAACATCAGCCATCAAAACTGTAACATTTGCCTAGAGGAACACCCATGAACAATGAACACAGGCACAGATTAGCCTGTGGATGGATGAAGAAATGAGCGGAAAATGAATGATTTATATAGAACCCAGTTGGGTTCTGCCAGACAATTTCCTTTTTTTTTTTTTTTTTTTTTTTTTGATTGGTGATTTACTCATTTTATGAAAAGCAAAAGAAAAAGAGGTGGGTATAGCTTGCTGTATTTCTGATGTAAAACCTTGCTCATTTTCAAATCAGAAGAATGGTACAGCCACATGTTCCAGTACCTGGGAGAGAAATGCTTGGGCCAGATTCTTGTGCCCAGTTGCTGACAGCAGGAGCTGCAGGGGTGGCCTCTAAGGTAAAAGGCCAAGGGCTACCCCATGCCAGGCACAGCCCATCCCAACCACGGGGAGCTACAGGGCACAACTGAGACCTTCAGTCACACTCAGGCCACTTTTAAAAAGGAGTATTCAAGAAAGGGCATAAAACACCAGAAAGAGAGAGGTGGAGAGAAGAAAAAAGAGTGTGACGAGGGTCAACATCAGATGGGGGAAACTGTTGATACAACAAACCAACAAAATGAATTTAAATTTCTCCAGGTTGAGCCTGTTTTGACCACAGCGAGTGCTTGTGAGCATTTTCCCTGCCTTTATCCTGACCACAGGATTTCTCCTTCATGTTCTAATTACTTTCAACCCCCTCCCACACAGAGTGGAGAGTAAGTGGGTTAGGTGGGTACTTGGCTGGTAGCCTTGGTGGTCACAGATTCAAACTAGAGCACAATGTGGAGCAAAAGCAGTTGCAGAAATATGTGAGAAGAGCAAAGGGAGCTGGAATTTGCCCCTCTTTCTCCATGGATCAACAGTACAAGTTGTCAGTTGCGTTTCATCAGATTTACAGGCTCTGGCTGGCTTCTTTTGGATTAAACAATAGGACTGGTAGATATCACCACTGGATGAGATAACGCACACAATTTTGTCCTCCAGGGAACTTCTCAGTAGTTTTGGTGCACTCAGTAGTTTTATTTTGGTCAAGCCAAATAATTTTGGTAAAGAGGAGCCAGCAGATCAGCTGAGTGCCACTGGTAGATGTCATTATTTTTACAAACCTATTGGTCCCCCAGGAGGCCAGAAGGGGAGCTTAAAGCTGCCTTAACAACTCTACACCACTCTCAGCTTCCACCTTTCCGTGTTGTGTCGCTTAGTGAGCACCATCTCTCTGAGGCTTTTATGGTAAGAGGCAAGTTTATAGCAGCATTTTGTCAAGTGAGATGCCAAAAATAGTGCAATTAATGTAAATGTCATGATTTTTTAGTCACAACTTTTTCTAATGTAGGTGAAATAGGTTTTCATTTCTCTTTAATAGATCAAATGGAATTATGCTGTCAATTTTTAGATTCAATTAATAAAAGCTATAAAAATAAGTTAAATAAACATATGGTTCTTTTCAGCTGTCTTCTATGCAAATAGCAAGCAAAAATATTTATTTTGTTTTCCAGATATTAAATTTCTCTTGGCCAAATTGTGCCTATGGGTATAACCATGCTGAGGTTGTTTAAAGTATGTTTTTATTTTCTGTAACGATTGATGTGTTAGGGGATCTCAGGAAACTTGCCTAAAGGAAATTTTCTTTATAGTGATGGGAACAAAGCCCCCTTCATTGAAAGGATAAGCCAGAACAATTTTCAGGTTCTAAAAAACATTATAAATTAATGGAATTCCTAAAGAGGGATCAGAGCGATTTTATTTCAAAAAGTATTTGCTTGGATTTCTCATTAATAAAATATTGCTTCAAGTATGAAAGTAGATAAAATTGATTTTGTAACAATCAACACATATTGCCTGCCTATGGCACTGATATTATGCTGATGCACTCAGTAAGAGAGGTCTGAAATCAATATAAAAGCACTTAAAGCAATGTTCATAGCCTTCAGCTGTGATGTTTTTGGCTGTTTCGTTTATAATTAACAAAGCTAACAAATTGTATGAAGAAAAAAATATTAATGCAGATTTTCTGAGAAGGAAAATAGTCACAATATTATTAGTACTGAAGGTTTTAATTACTCATCTCCTACAGCAAATTATGTATTTTATACAAAAAGGTAATTATGGAAACCACTTATAAGTTTCCTGGGTTCATATATTTGGGGTATACTTAATTTGGAAATTGATGCAATTTTCTTGTTAACAAGAATATTCAGACTGATAATTTTTTGTTTCATTGTTCACTATTTTTGGGCATATTTATTTTCATTTAGTCTATAAGGCCTCTATGATCAGTATCATGCCTTCACATATTTTTGTATTAGCACAATTTTATATGGATGAGAAATTCTGAATTCACTTGTAAGATCTTACTGTGTAAGATCAATTAATTACAGTAATTGATAAATCAATCAATTAATTACAGTAATTGTAGTGTCTCAGAAAATTCTGACTTCCCGTGACCTGGGAAAGATTTTGTTTGTATGTTAAGTTTTAATCTCAACAGAAAAATAAGATAACGTGCAACACAAATGCTAATAATTTAAGTGATGCAAATTTAAACACTGGAAATATTTGTAAGAGTTTAACTACTTGAGAAGGTGATGCTCCCTGATTCACAAATGTTTCAATTTATTGAAAAAATCCAAAAACAATAGACCCACTATGCAGGAAATAACACTCCAGTACTCAAAAGTTCAGTAATTTATTGTAACTGACTTGGAAATATTAAATGATTCCAGAACCTATTATGTTTGAAATGACTAAGAAATATTTATAGCCCAAAATCTCAAAAAGAGTTAGAGTTGATGTAGGCTTCCATTGGGACCCAGAACAATTGCACATCTTCTTTGTGTTTACTCTTCAAAATGTTAACAGGTTTGACTGAGATTTAAATATTTAGAGTAGAAATTAAATTTTTATAGTGCCTATGGGGACTGTGGGGAAACAAGTAATCTTACAGTAAAAAACAGCTTTAGAAGACAAGTGACATTCAGTTCATATGAGGCAGCATATGCTTAGTCTCCTTTCTTCAGCTGTGGAAATGCCCAGGCTTTGGCTCTGCTCCTACAAGAGGATGACTACCCTCAACTCCAAGTCCTGCTCTTCATGTTTACTGCCAAGTAAATCTGGGGACATCTCTTTTATCAGGACAACTGGCCCTGATTCTCCTCATTGTAGGGTAGCAGGACTGGACATTTTCTGTTCAGTGCAGGAGCCTTCAAAACATGTAATGTGAGACCCTCCATTTGCCATATGTTTGAAACAGCAAACTCACACCAGAAATTCAGCACACCTCTTTATAACTTTTTTCCTGGCATAATTGCTGAATCTTATAACTTCTTTCTCTGTCTTGTGTGATAACTTGCCTATTCAGATCAAAAGCTGTATAAAACATGAAAAATAGGCATATGAATGCTGGAGTGAGCACATGTCAAGGTGCACAGCTGTATGGTCCGATGAACCATGGCTCTTCTTTGAGGGCAAGGCCTCCTGGAGCTCATGCGTCTACAGGGCTGTGCTCAAGCTGACACCTCACAGTGGGGTGCAGAGCTGTCCCTCAGCACAATCTCTCTCCCTAGTCATAGCTTTAGCAGTGTGCTACCCCTTACATTCTGGAGCAGTATTCAGCCTCAGAGAAGCTAAGGCGTTGAAGCATCCATTCTGTCTGGCTCAGATGCTGGGAAAAAAAGTCAGGAAAAAAGACAGATGGCATGTTATCTGCAGCACCCGAAACAAGCCAGCCAGGCATGCTGCAGCTCGCATGTGTTAGGTGGTTTCTCCATTAAACTAAAGATTAGTGACTCATAAGGAAAAAAGTTACTACAAAATTGCAATCTTTTACCTTGCTGAATTTGCAAAAAGTTGTTTATGCATAACAATGATCAGAGAGCACGTAAATAAATCACACTGCTCTTGGGGATTACTTTGCTTTCTAAGCTCTCTATAAAAGCTGCTCAGGTGCTTAAATCATATTGTTATCAGTTTTGTTAAATGTCTCCTTATTTTAAGTTAATGCAGCTTCTTTTATCCTTAAAAGTAAGCTCACGACTGCTAAGGGAGTTGCAGCACCAGACAGAGATCATTGCTACCTACAGCTGAGTCATTAACAATCTCATTAAATATCAAGAAAGAAAGTCTGTCAAGAGCTTAGTCACTCAGAGTCAGGCTTTTGAGTAGGGACAGGCGTGGTGCTCCTGTGGAGTAGGGGTTACCATTGCACCAGTGTTTGCAAAAGTTATTTGTCACTTATAGAAAGATTTTACTGTAAATAGAACAGAAGAATAAGTATTGTGTTGATTTTCGTGGGTATAAGTGCTCTATATATATGGCAGATCTCTTGTGTAGAATCCAAACACATTGAAACATTAACAGCTCCTTTTCAAAAAGGGAGAACTATTGAAAAAGGCTGAAACTATCAAGTGGCATCTGAACTTTCCATGCTTACTCTTGTGTTTTTGGGCATTGGAGGGTTTTTTCCTTGTGTGTTAGGGTTTTTTTTTTCCCCGAGAGGTTAATAATTCTGCATTATTGCACATGCTTGAAATTGGTTGCATTTGGATGAAGTCATGAATACTCACTAATTCTACAAGTGTAGTTCCAGTTATCTCGTTTTGGGCATACAGAAAAGGAGGAAGGCATGATTATTGAGAAAGAAATATCAATAATCAAGAATTATAAATAAATATCAACAAGGTATTTATCTTATTGATAATAAGATAAATCTTATTACTAATAAGATAATAAGATAAAGATTCTTGTTCCACTTGTTCAGCATCCTGGATAAGGTTTCTGTTTAGCTGTCTATGCTAAGATTTTCCTAATTACAAAATAGTCTCATTTGTTCCCACACTGTGAATTCCCTGTATTTCAGTCACAGAAACTGAAGCAGAGCTTGGATCATTTTCTAGTGCACAACATTTATTCTCGGAATTCTGTTTTTATGAACTCATATTGGAGTATTTAAATTGTAATTAAATCTTTAGAGATAGTCAAAGATTACAAATGAAATGCATTTGTCAAAAAGGGTATCAAGTCACCTCCTGGATATAAACTACAGAGAAAAGACCATTTTCATCTAGAAAATTATATGAAAAGCTGCAAAGGAGGACCAGAGGAAACAAACAAATAAACAAAGTATTAAAGAACAGATGAAGGAAAGAACAATTACAACTTGTTCTTTAACAATTTATTTTAAGAATTTTAATAAGCACTGTCTGGGCTGTATGTTAGCATTTAATGTGCATCATCAATTTGTATTTAGGCAGCTTTACTCCCTGGCAGAGGTTAAAGCTAGCTGAAAATAAGGAAGTAAATAAATGAATACAGTTAACTAAGGGATTTGAATAATGTCATTATTTATCAAATAATTTATTTGACAAATAGTATTTTAACTGCTGCAGAATTGGTTGACTATCATAAGCAGTATTTGTTGAATAAATTAGTCAATGAAAAATGACAAGGATTCAATGAATAATGTATTTGATAAATAGTATTTAGCAACCTCAACTGTACATATAATTTTATTTTCTGAGTTCTGTATTAAGCAGAAACTAGTCAATTTTTGTTCCTCTCCCTCCCCCTGCTCTCAGCTCTCCTATGGCCAAGTGGGGACTGCTGGTTTTGGTTCTTGCAGTACTGTTCCTCAAGTTGAACAGGAAGGAAGCTGAAAATTAGGTACTTGTCCTAGAAAAATTATATTTGATAGAGATCATGACATTAAAGACAAGAAAGGCTTCATTTTTTTTTAAAGGTATGACAAGTTTTTGTAGTACTCCAAATTTAGACATAATGAAAGTTGTTGCTTAAAACCAAAATCTAATTTTAACTGTACCACTTCTACTTTTCTCTTTTGTAAATGCATAATAATGGTTGGAGACATGCTTTACTAAAAGCATTATTTCTTGTCAATAATGCCAATACAAACTAGAATATAGAAGAGAAATAGAAATGAGGATTACACACACACACACGAAAAAACCCTGAGATTTAAAAGTTATGTTATTTGAAATTGACATTTTTAATATCTTTAATGCAGGAGAGCTTTGAGCTGCTTCAATTGAGTAGGTGATGAACTCACATTACACTGTTCCATGTAAGTATACTTTCTTCCTGTAACTGACAATATCAACCTTTAATTCTTTCAAGTTTTTTAGGAGCAATTCTAGAAAAAATCAATCTAAAATGAAGATGATGATGGTTATTTGAAATAATTCATCACCTTTTTTCCTTCTCTGTGAGATATTTCAAAGATTTTTTTAAGACATTTTAAAATCAGCTCCACAGGGACACTGTTTAATGCCCTGATGTAGGGGCTCATCATATCTGGCTTATATTTTTCTCCCCTTACCACTCAGATATCCTGGTTAGTGCCTGGAGGCATGCAAGATATGAATTCAGGAAGAGATGTAGATCAGAAGAAGGAAAAAAATGTCGAGGCTGAGGAGCCCCCCAGCCCTTCAGAACTTGAAAGGAAAGAGCTGGCACAGCAGCAGAGCTTCTGTCTGTATGGGGCCTTGGGCACCAGCCGTTCCTAGTGTCTGCTGTACCTCACCTGTACCTCATGATTTAATTTTCCTGAATATTGAAATACTTTGCTTGCTAAAGCGTTTCCACCTGAAAGAGAGGCTTTTGATATAGGACAGGACAGAATGAAGTAATTGAAATTTCTAAGGAAGGATGACACAGCAGGGGTTAGAGATGAAAAGGTGTTTTTGAGGCCTTTGCCTGCCTGTGTCTGGCTTACGCTGCAACTCCCTGTGGGCTGCTTGAGATCCTGCAGAATTTTTTATCTTGTTTTTCATTCACATCCTTTTTGGAAGCAATTGTATGTGTAGGATCATGTAATGGTACCACTGGACTTAATATGCATGATATGATGACAGTTTCCAGAGGAGCAGACACTGTGTCACCTTATACAGAAAGAGTTCAGTTCTGACATTAACTGTGAAGAGTGAAATTGTATAAAAAACAATTTTCAAAAAAATGAGTATATATTGCTGCACTGTAGTGATATAAAAAGGATGAAATACTGTCTTCATTGCAGTCAATGAGAGATTTCTGCTTGATTTAGTAAAGTCAGGAGGTCATCACACACAGAACTAAATCAGATGGTAAAATAAGCTTTTGTCCTTCTTTGGTTTCAGCAAAGATTCTAACCATCATCTAAGTTAGATAAAAATATTGCTAGCATGCATATAAGCATCTGCTTAGATAGTTTAACTGCTAGTACATAATCATGTTTTAGTATTCCAGAGTAGTGATATAGTGTGAAAAATCCCCAAAGCAACAACTCTAATTTATTTGTGATACATAGAAGTATATTTTTCCAGTTTCCTTACATTAGCTTAACCAAAAGAGTGAACAAACAAAACCAGACATTCAAATGCAGTGTCCCAAAATAATCTATTAAAATTTTACCTTTAATCCTTAATCTGTAAACACTGCTGCTTCAGGGAACAGTTGACAGACCAGGTGCCACTAGCTTGTGTGTTGTTATGTCTTAGCAATACTGGTAAATCAAATATCCACAGGACCATTTTGAGGAAAAAGAGAAACACCACAGTGTTACTTGGCTTTGTTCTTTTCATTGAAGCTGCAGAGTTAGGATGTCTGTTTATTTCAGTGAAGAAATCAAGGATTTAAAATAAAACCTCCTTAAATTTGGTGTCTTAATAACTGAGTGCCATCTCTAATTTAGCCAGAGGTAGTCTGCCTTCTGACTGTCATGTTGTGCTTTTAGGATTAGGTAGTGGAGTTTAGACAAGTATGTTTTCCTCATATTCAGCTACAGTCTTTCTGAAATTTAAAAACAAAGTAATTGATCCAATCCAGTGCAAGCTGATTTTGTTACGGAAAACCAGAAGTCCCACATGGTGATGCTGTGTTTTTAGATCTGTTATATCCTTGCCCAAAGCTTAAGTAATAAACTGCACAAAATGCATTGTATGGACTTTAAAAGGGAGTTACTCTAATGCAAAGAGCATGTATATATGCTGCCAGACAGCAGGTAATATGTTTTCATAACCTTGTCACAAAGACACACACAAACACACACAAAATAGACATTAGTTTTCACAACAATTTGAAGACTTTTCCTGTTAAATTCTATGTCAAAACTTCTACTAAATTCAGTTCTTTCAGAGCAGAACACTGATACAGTTCCAGAACACATTTCAACATTTTGCTGTTTCTGTTGCATTTTCCTCCTTGAGATTCTGCACCTTTGCTTATAAAGATCCACTGACTTTTTCTCTCAGTTGGATCAGAAAAGCATCCTGTTAATGCGAACAGTAGTTTTGAGCTGTTCAAGCATAGTTTTTGGCAATACTATTCTGACCTTTTTTAAATTATACTATTAGAGTTTGTGCTCTGACTGTGCTCTGCCACAGAGAACTCAATTTGCTTTACACACAGGGCGATGAGGGAGCAGTAAGAACCAGACAGGAAAATTTGTGAGTGTCAAGACCAAAAAAAAAGAGAGAGAAAAGTGAGTGGTCTAATTCAGGAAGGTTCAAAGTAGAGAAGGGCAAAGCACAGACTTAATCAAATAAAAAGAGAAAAAAAAAAGAGAGTATTATGGAAGTCAGAGAGGCTACATGAAATTTAAGCTGACAAATTAGGTCTCACTCTATGCTTACACAGCACGTAAAAACATTTACATGTAAATACTTTAGTGCACGGAAATACATGTATTAAGTAATATTTAAACAAATATGGAAGTGCATGCAAATGGAAGTAAAAATATTGATGTAAAATATTTAGACTGACAACTTTGTGCAAAAAGAGGGGAAAGAGTGAGTGGCACAAAGCATGTTTCAGACTTGACGTAGTGAAGATGAGCAGAGGGATGCGAAGTTAGAAAATGAGCTTAGAATTGTGTCTCTGGGACAGTCCAAGGGTTGATTTAACCACACTGCAATACAAAATTGAAGAACCAATTCAATATGATTGCTCTGTTATTTGAAGGCAAAACCCCTAGTTTTTATTACGTGGAAAGAAAATAATGGCAGTGTAGCTGTGCTGGTAAACTGAACTCTTTCTGGAGTACCTGCTGCCACTCTGACTGTGCAACATGAACTCCACTGTAGATTAAAATGTAAATTTTATTGAGCAAAACAAACAATACACAGAAGTGGAGTATTTCCAATTTCTGCAGAAACCCCACAATGAATCTCAAGAGCTTCAAGTATCAATCCTTTTCTCACCTTCCCGTAGAACATCAGCCCTTTCCAATGTGAGTTTTTGGAGATGCCTTCATACTGTCGATTGCCAGTCTATGTGATTTTGATTAATTCAAACCTATCGTCCTAAAACATCCTCAGCTCAGTGTGCTGGTTTTGGCTGGGGTAGAGCTAATTTTCTTCACAGTGACTGGCAAGGGGCTGTCTTTTGGATTTGTGCTGAACACAGTGGTGGTAACACAGAGATGTTCTTGTTATTGCTGAGCAGAGCTTACACAGAGCCAAGGGCTTTCCTGCCTTTCATTCTGCCATGCTGGGGAGGAAGTTGGGGGTGCATGGGAGGCTGGGGGGAGACACAGCCAGGTGACCCCAGCTGACCAAAGGGACATTCCCACACCATATGATATCAAGCTCAGTATATAAAGTGGGGGAGAGAAGGTGGAAGGGGGGGATGTTTCGTTTGATGATGTTTGTCTTCCCAAGTAACCATTACACATGATGGGGCCCTGCTCTTCTGGAGATGGTTGAACCCCTGCCTGCCTGTGAGTTAATTCCTTGTTTGCTTTTCTTGTGTGTCTTAATCTCAACCCATAAGTTCTTTACCTTCTACCCTTTCAATTCTCTCCCAGTGCCTATATGTGGGGCAGTGAGCAAGTGGCAGTGTGGAGCTTGGCTGCTGGCTGGGGTTAAACCATGACAGCTCAGCAGATCTACTCATTAAAAATTAAAAAGAAAAGAGATCTCATTTGTGGTCTTTTAAATATATATGGCTTAAAGGAAAGAAAAAGCTTGTGTGACCACTGTGATTCCTTAAGATTTAAGAAATAAAAGACATGTACATTGATAGCTTTCTTACTACTCTTAGGTATGTTTAGAATCACAAAGAGATTAATGTGCTACTTCAAATAACTTTTACAGTACCACAAGGTACGCTTATAAAATTTGTGAAAATATGTTTCTTGCATTTGCAGGTGATAACACTCCTGTTTCTGATGGAGTTTATTCTAGTGGTAGGGGATTTTAAACAGGTTATTAATATAAGCATGAAACATAGACCTTTTGAATTAACACAGATTATCAGATTTAGATATATAATATGATAGTTGTAGGTTTTTTCTGTTTTATTCATGTTACCCCTGGCAGTTTAGACTATTTTAATTCTGAATACTAACAGCTAGCAAAACAGAGGTGAATAATGTGTTTCTTAGTTGATCTAGTGAGGAGCTGCAGACATGATGCCCAGTATTTTGTTTTCTTGCATCATATCTCTGGGCTAGACTGGGAGACTTCGTAATTACCAAGCTAAGGTAGATGGTTATGTTCTCTAGGTTCCCTCTACAACCAACTGGAGAGAGGAAGATCCTTTAGAGGTTGAAGGCATGGAAAACAAAAGCACAGCTACAAATGCAATTTAGTGTCACAATAGTACATGTGATCTTAGTAGCAATCTCTCTCTCCAACTCCAACTGTGTCCCTATAATTTTTCAGAGAACAATTCCAAAGTTTGAATTATATGTTGATCTTGGATATATTCAAAATCCATCTGTACATGGTCTACCATCTCCACTCTAGGTGAGCCTGCTTGAATGGGGGATTTAAGATTTGGACAAGTTGACTCCCAGAGGCCTCTTTCAACATCGAAACTTTGTGATTCTGTGATTCTTAATTTAATGGAAATGCTTGTGGCGCAGTTTGAGATGTTAATAATAGCAATTTTCATTAAATATTAAAAAAAAAATCACCTGAAAGTCTCCTCTGGAGTCCAAAAGACTGAAAAAGTTCCTAGAGGATTTTTTCCACCTATGTTTTGTTGCTAACTGCAGTTCGTTAAGGATAGATAATGTCCCCATCCATTGAAGGGCAATGAGTTCCAGGCACATCTTGATTGCTTCTAGTTTATTCTTCATTTATGTCCTTTTCATTAGGCTGGGTTTTTTTTTTCTTTTTTGTTTTGCATTTAATCCATAAATGGTTTATAAAAAAAAATATAGTGCTGGAAAAATTAGAAAGGTCAGAACACAAAGCAATAAGGTTCTTGCAGAAACAGAAATATGTCCTTTATCCTGTTGTGCAGCACAGCTGGAGTGCTTTCAGTGGCAGAAAATGTTCATTTTGAAAATTTGGAGGCACAATCAATACTGGTAGGAAGATCGTGCTTTTACCATTTTAGTGATCATACATTCAGCAAAATGTTTAGAGTTCTGACTAAAAGAATTATTGTGAGAATGGCAGATACCACTGCAAAGAACAGTCAAATGTCTATTAAAAGCTTTGGATTTTATGTTCTGCACTGTTACATGCAGAAGGTCAGCCTATACTTCTCTCAGGAAAGTATTCATAGTTAGAGACCATATGGTGCACTAGAAGCATGCTTATGTTGAACTGGATTCAGATTTCTAGCTCGGAGCAAAAAGTGCGTGGGGCAAGTCCTTTTCTAATTGGGATGTGATATTTTTGCCAGCAATCAGAGTGTAAATTTTCTCTGGCTTGTACTGTACAAAACAATGAATAAAGCAAAAGAAAAGCTGTTTGGGGAGACCAGACTTTGTATCTGCATAGTTTTGAATCAATCTATTCTGACAAGTCAAACTTTTTCCATTCATGCAAAACTAGTAGAACACCAAATGTTTGTCTATGTACTGCTCTTACTCTTGCATCTTTCTCCTGTTCTGAAAGGAAACATGTATTTTCCAGCATACATATAGGAAAATCATGAAACATCTACAAATTAATTCAGAAATAACGTTTAGTTCATTGAGATTTATGCCTATTTTATAGTCAGTCTGCAGAAAAATATGCAAATGTTTTTATGAAAAGAAATTATTCTGGTTGATCTGCTGGTATTTATTGAAAAGATTTGCTAGGAAAAAAAGCATTGCCTGAAATTATGTAATCTCTGATTTAACATGCACCCTGTGACACTTCCAGGCATTACTTACCCTTAACTGAGAAACTTGTAAGATAATGATTTTTTTCTTAATAATTTAGGGGATTATTACAGGGGATTTAATTTTATGAATAGGCAGTTTTGTTTTAAGATGTAGACTATAATATCTTTTGGTAATAAGTAGTAGTTCACTCAAAATATGTAACAAAGTTATTATAAATAGAGACTTTTTTATCTTTTGCTATCCCTTTGTTTTTTATTATGAGTTTACTTGTATCTTCTCATTTAGGGCCACAATTTGACTAATATATCAAACAGGAAATGAGAGGCCTGAACGAGGTACTTTGAGTGAGAACTTGAAGCAGACAACCATAGCTTTTGAAAAGTTGAACGTAACCCTGAAAGTTTACTAAGTCTTCCAGAACTGTAGGTGGCTGAGGCTGGGTGGGGGTGTTGGAAATAAAGGAAGGTCACAAGGATGGAGAGATACAAAGAACTTTCCCCTCATTTGCAGAAGGATAGATCAGCTTGGCTCTTCATCCCTCTTATTTAAGGACAAGCTAAGTCTAATGTAATGCAGAAACTGGAGTCATGAGCTCCTGACAAAGATCCTGACAATCAAAGGGGACAAATTTTCACTCACTATGCAATTGCTATCCCTACTTCTAACACACAAAGAAGAGGGGAAAAAGAAAGTGACATAACAGGTTGCAATAGATAAAGAATTATCATGAAGGAGGAATATTCAGTAATACCATAATATCAAAGTAGGTTATAACTGTTCATTGAAGAGTCAAACATAGTTGAATATAGCCAAGAAGAAATTGCTGCAGAGTTTACAAAGACAGATCTGTGTATGTCAACAAACAGAAGGACAAGAACTACATGTTTGAAGAGGATATTATATGGATATTTGAAACCTGGTGGGCTAGTCACTAACAATGGAAGTTGATTATTACAAGTTAAAAAGTCAAGAAGCAGTTTAAAAATTGTTCAAAGAGGAAGAAGCATTAAAGAGATTAAAAAATCCACAAAAAATGAAATGAGAATATACCAATAGCAGAATTTCCCTGGACCAAAATAATTTCTTTTTTAAAAAGGTAAACAAATGATAAAAGTCATGGTAAGATTTTTTAAATTTTATTACTCCCATTACTGAACCAGTAAGAAATGACTCTTTATCAGATTCAATTTTGGTAAGAATTAACTGAGACTTAGTGGTTGAAGATAACATGGGTTTGGTGACAGTAAATTAATTCATTTTTTTTAATTCAATGATTGGAAAAAAGATATGTGATATAATGTCTTCAAGTTCAAAAGATAATATGTGTGTTCAAGAAACTGCAAATTTCTTTATGCTAAAGAAATATGTATAGAATAGGAAAATTTTAAATGCTTGGCAATGTTAATAAAGGGGCAGTATACAGCCTGTAGTGAGTTTTAATTTTACAATAATTGTTTATTCAAGTATAAGTTTTATTCTTTTTAACGCAGAAATAAGCGTTTCATGTTACCTGATTCTGTACTGAGAATTCATCACATGAATCTCACCACTTTCTTCACCTTCTCTAGTGCATTTGTTGTGGTTGACTATTGTCAGTAGAGCTTCAGAATTCTTGCAATTATTTAGAAAAACATGCTGCTGTTATAATTGCTAACTACATATAATTTCTCACTACTTTTAAGTGGAAACAATTTTTATGACATTTCAGGATAATCATATCTTAAGCCTTTCTGAAGTAAACTTGAATTTTAATAAAGGATTCAAAACCATGAACTTTCCAATACACAGATTGAGAGCTTTAGTGCATATATTTGATTCTGAAAGGTGTGAGAGTGTCAGGAATGAAAATACAGATACTGTGCTAATGCTGGCAGTTTCAATTCTGCATCTGTTGGCATCTCCATATTGCAGATGAACTCTGATAAATTATACCAATTTATAATTTTAAGCAGTCCCATGGGTATCTTTTTATTTTGCATTTTAGTATGCATCTGCAGTGACACAGTTCTGCAGTTGCCTTTACACAGCAAATGTAGCAGACATTTTCTCACTGTAATTGTCATGCTGTACACGATGACTGCATTAGGATTTGAGAAAAGGCTGTTAAGAGTTATCCCTCATGATAGTTTTCACTTCAGCTAATGCACACCTCGATTCTGTAAGTCCAGGCAGAATGGGAAACAAGGCATAGAGACTTATTTTATTTGTTTCACAAAAATTCATAGGAAAAAACTGACAAATATCTCAAAAGGTCAGTTCCTCTACTCATCCCAAAGACAGAAAAGACATATAGAAGACTCCATGCAGAGAAACATATTGTTAAAATTCTATATAATTTAATTTATGATAAACTCTCTAATACCTGATGATAATTTTTAGTTGTGATTGTACAGTATGATCAAAATGCACAAGTAAAAACATTTAAGAGGAACAATTACTGTTAAGTAAAACAAATAAAAAAGGTTTTAGTGCAATTTTAAAAACTATTTGTTTCTCTGGTCTAAATCTCTTTTTTCTTGATAGCTTTGATTATATTTTATGAGAAAGAATCCTACTCTTTTAGCAATATTACATGATTCAGTATTCGCAATGGAAAATATTTAACAAAAATACAAAGATTTAAGTAAGGGGAGAATTTTGAGGCCTTGTATTTTTTTATTTGTGTGGTGTTGAATAAGAACACAATTTAAAATACTGGAAGTTTCTTCTAACGTGTATATACCTGTTTATCAATAATGTATTTAAGTTTACACCACAGTAAAATATAAGCCTGAAGTCATTTAGGATAATTGTCAGTGGATCTTTCAGATTTTAAATGTCGGTGATTATGAACACATCCATAAACCTGCCTTAAAGAAATATGCCATATTGAATACCATAAAGTTGACCTCTCTGATAAAAATGTTTTATTATTAACAATAGACTTCATTCTACATTACTATTCATCATTATTTCTGCCACATCAGAGTTTACGATGGAATGAAGTGATATTTATGTATTTATTGCTGTGCTATTTCATTATACATCATTGAGTTTTATGACATTTCTAAGTAAATTAATTATACATGTTCTCCCTGCTCCCCAGTCTGAACACTTATAACCAGGGGCCATTTGAATAAATATCTGTATGTATCCTGAACTGGAGAGTTGGATTTGAGATACTTTTGCATAAGTTTGTAATTCATGGAAATTCCATTAAAATATCAAGAAAAAAATGAGGAAAGAACATCTGAAATAAAACTAAGGAGAAACAGATTTAATTACATTACATTATACATAATATACTAGCTTGAATTTATGTTCTCTATGATAATGAAGCTGAGAACATATTTAAGTATTATTCATTCTGACCAGTGTTAAATGTCGAGTTAAACAGAATTATTAAATATTTACTTAAACCACTATTTTTTGTGGTACCAAAATAAGATATGTTTGTAATATGTGAGTTACTATCACATAGTAGTTTTAAATAATACTCATGTAGGAATTAATTTATCCTTACAATAATTATAGTACATATTAAAATTGATTCTGCAATAAATGACATTATACAATAAAAATCATATTATGAATAATTAGATGGGTGTTGCAATGAAAAATGAATGCTATTTTTTAATCCCTCACTACATTTAACTAACTTATAAAGGGAAATATTTCAGTAGTAATGACAGTATTACAGTTAACAGTAATAAGGACATAGAATAGTTGGAACAAGTAACAACTATAAAGGAGATGTCATGGTGCACAACTCTATGAACAGTTGGCATAGCATGAACATCAAAGCCAACACTGAGCATCTCATCTTGTCCCAAAACTTATTTTAATAGGTATAAATGTAACATAACATTAACAATGGTCTTATTAAATACCATCTGATGGTTTATTATATACCTGGATAATTTGCAAAAAGAAAAAGTATTTAATAAGAAGAAATATTTTGTTTCATGTTTGGTGAAAATTATGCAGCTTAGTATTCTATAAAGCCTTCTACTCAGCCACTTTCAAGTTTCTAGAATAGTCTTTCCATGAAAGTAAACCAGAAAAATTGTGTTCATCTTTCAAGGAGGAGTTGACACTTCATGGCTGTTAGCACTTCTGTGCGAAATGGTGGCAAATAGGATGAGCTGGAATAGTCTGAACAAGTAAGTATCAAACTTCCTTTCTACTATAATATTTGGTAGATAACAAACCATCTCCAGTTTTAAAAATGGCGTCTTGTTTTCCTTTTTTTTATGGTTAGCCTTTGTGTAAATTTCAAAAGAGAGAAAAAATAAGAGATTGTGAGAAAACAGGGATTGACTTTATCCTATAAATGTACAAGTTAATACCTGTCTGTGTACTGACATGCTGCTTTTACTCCTAGCATTTAAAAAAAGTGATGGAGATGGGGCCAGAAATTACAAGTAAATTTCTATTCATACTAAATTACATTAAGATAATTTCAAAATTGCAATGCTTTTTATTTAAAAACAAAAATGGAAAAGTGCTATATTGCCAGTAACATTTCCTCTGTATTTTGAATGCTGTTGAAGTCTGTTACATGCCCACATAATAAGTGTGGACTAAATATATGAAATGTTCTCTTCTGGGGCATATAACAAATATAAATATATTGCATTAAACCAAAATTTATCCTAATTTACACTATCAACCACTAGTAGTTACATGAGCACAACCATAGTCCTGGCTGTGAAGTTCTACATCAAGCAGATAATTTCCTAGATGTGAGATCAGACTAAGTGCTGGGCTTCATGCCTTACTTGTAACCATATGTGTTTTGTCACTGAAATCTGATAGAGGAAACTTAAGTGTTGAAGGGTAAGGTTAAAAAGTAACATTATTCACAATGCTCAAAATGAATTTCTGCAAAATTACTTGGTAACCATGGACACAAAAATCTCTTCTGAATGTTGTCTGAAAGATTACATCTAGGAAATATTTCTTGTGTGTTATTTGTTCATTGGGAGCTGAAGATGTGTGTCCTTAAAATTTGGGTTTGATGCACAGAAGACAGTGTATCACAGCAATCACATGCATAACTAGTGGCTTAATGTCTTCATTTATGTAAACTGCTACTTTAGTAATTATGCAATACTAAAGAATATGAATTGGTTGCAATCTACCAGGCTCAAGGTAATATCTTTTGTAAAATGAGAATTTAATTTGATGCATTTTAAAAGCCTAAATTTTCAGATGAATTGTGAAGAAATATCAGTATTGATCACGGAAAGTTATAACTCTGCAAAATGGTTACTTTGGGGGATGTGACCTGATTATAAAGTTGATAGGTGTTTTATAGGCTGATAAGAATTTGACAAACAGTTAGGATGATGTTTTGAGGTGCAATTTATTGTCACGAGCAGTGCGGAAGGTCTGCAAATGGAGCTCAATTCAAATGTAATCTCCAGATTCATGTGCCAGAATTTGGTCTAAAATGTCCATTTGTTCATATATCTGGTGAAGGCACTAAAAACCTCTTGTACTGTGACAGAATTTATATTCAATTTGAGTTAACCAGACAGTTCTTAAATTTTAAAAGGACAGTGTTTAAACCTAATGGTTATTATGATAGTGATGGGGTAAAATCCCCAGAAACTTTAGGTGGGTAGTCAGTGGCAACTGTTCAGGCAGAAATTTCCAATTCTCCATTACTCCTTCCTTACTCACAGATAAGGTATCACAAGGATCATGACATCTTCCTAGGATATTGAGAATATTTTGCAATACATATACTTAGCACATTATGCAAAGTGCCGATCCTTAACATTTGCAACACAATAGTCAAGGAACCTCTGCATCAAACACAGTAAAAATGTGAAAAGTTCCTTCTCTTTTTTTCATTTGAAACAACACTTCTGATTTTCAAACAAAAAATAAGACTAAAACTATGTTTAAATAGCTTTGTGATTCTGCCTTGAACAGACCAAAAGAAAAGAACCCCACACATTTAGCTACCTTTCCATCTCTCAGTGCTGCAAGCTGAATTATGGAAAGAATTTCTCTCAAAAATAGAATACAAATCATTTCTTTTTATATCATCAACCCTACATGTCATCACAATGTACCATACATAGAATTAAACAAAAGTTGCAGAGCACACTAAGATTTTCAGGTAAAGTTTAAATCAAGAAACTGGTTCAATGCAGTGAAAATAGAAGTAGAGTTTTTATATTCACTGGACAACACTTTTTTATAGGTGCTTAAAAAATAAGTCATTGCTCAGTAATAGCTGGGAGCTTAGTTTAGATTAAATGGCAGTGATCATTTTAGGGACCTAAAAGAAAAAGAAATGAGATTTAGTTGGGAGTGGAATAGGAAAATACGTATTAATATACATATGTGTATATATATATATATATACACATAGTTTTGCAACATATGAGTGGCAAATATGCTTGTGCAACTGGGACTCATTTTTCTATGAAAATAAACCAGCTTAAAATAATGAGTTCAACGAATAATGACCAAGTCTTTGAGGATGACTAGACCAATTGCTTCAGGCTTGAGCTCTAAGAGGAAAAGAGATTTGTCTGCTGTTTCTTTCCACTGTTTGTTTTTTCCTGCAGTGCATGAGGAAAACAGAAAAATAAGCAAGCATGACTGTACCTTTCTAGGAGAAACTTTGCTTGCTTAACAGAGCACAAAGAAATGCATCTTTTGTAGGAAAAAGCAAAAGCAAAGGTCCTAAGTAGGTTCAGAGGCATGATTTATAAAACAATAAAAATATTCTGCAAATAGCTATGCCAGAATTTGGGTAAACATGCTAAAGAACAAAGGAAAAACTACTCTCAGTATAAATACTTCTTACTATGAAATGTGACATCTTCATATTTGCCAATGGAGAAAATATGAATGCAATATTATTTTAAAATGTTTTTCTCACATAATTATGCAAAGTGTATTAAGGTACTGGAGAATCTCTCATAAAAGTAGAGGCTGAGGCCTGGGACTCTTTAGCCCAAAGATAGAAAGTTCAGGGAGATCTTATCCATGTGTACAAATGCCTAACAGGGCCAGAGAGTACAGGAGCCAGATCCAGACTCTTCTCAGGGATGTCTGCTCGAAAGGATGAGAGGCACAAATTGAAATGTAGGAAAACTTATTTAAATAAAGGAAAAAAAACCTTACTTTCAGTAAGGTTGATGAACAGTGGAATGTTTTGCCGAGGCTGGTTGTGGAACCCACATCCTTAGAGCTGTAAAATACCTGACTGGACATGATCCTGAGCAACATCCTTTTGGACACATTGACCTTTCTCTAAGCAGAAGGATGAAGCAGAAAATTGCTCTTCCAAACTCAGTGATTCCATGACTCATTTTATATTACTGCGTATGAATAAGCACTCTAAAAAAGAAATTGTTCTGGCAGAAAAAAATAGAATTGACTAGTCTCCATTTTTCATACTTGCCAGTTAGATGAGTTGCTTGAATCCTTTTTTTTCTCTTTCCTGTAACTGGCCTTGCCCTGCCAGTGATTGCCATGACAATGAATTTGTTTGGCATATCATTTGATTTACTCTGGTAATGAGCATACACAAAATATTGTACTCTCTGTACAGCAAACCGTGTCTCTTTTGGGAGTTTTGCATAGCTAAAACATTATGGCCTAAGTCAGCAGAGGACCTTGAACTGTCAGAAAAAAGTGTTGTACTGGAGGACTTGGTTTTCTTCTGGACACAATCCTCCTGTGAACAGTCTGTTCAACAGAACAGTAGCTTCACACATATATGAAAAATGTCAGATCTGCCAAGAGAGTTCTCCATCTTACATAGCATTTTGATTAGAAGAAAGGAGTGGTTATCCTGACACAATTTGCTAAACTATGATGAAAGCTAGGGATTCATTGACTATCAGGAATACCACATTATATATAAAATAAGAAGTTAGAATGCTTTTTAAATACCTAGGTTGACTTTGTGTTCAATGTGTATGCACTCAGTTTTTATCACTGTTCAGTCTTAATTCAAGAACACATTTGCATTCAGGAAGGCATTTATAAACATTGAGTAAGGTTGGCCCTAACACAGCAGAAAAGTAAGTTTTAAGATAGAGTGAGCATAAGCTACTAGGCAAGAAGAGGAAAACCTTATATTTAGATGAAAGAAATGGTTCTGTTTGACAGAGACTGAGAAAGGATGAAAACAGGCATTCTAGTCACCTTGGAGAAATAAACCTGATTTAGATTTTCTAGGAACCTGGATTCTTATGTGGGTATGTGATTGATAGGAAATCTTATATTCCTTCACATAGCATTGTGCCTGGTACATCTCTCTTCCATTGTTTTGCAGGTCAGTGTGTGACCTCAGAATGTCTTATGTCAAGAGCAGTACTTATATAAAGTCAATGGTTACAATTCTAGGTAATGTTTAGTAGAAAAGGCTACTTTATCCAACAAATGTGACAAGGCCATGACATATGCCCAGCACATAAGTGTTTGTTCTGTTGCATTTTTAGAATAGTGGTTGATGCAGGTCAGCTAAGACTATCCGTAGCAAACAATTTCTGTTTTCTGGCACAGGTATATCTTAAGGTAGAGAATGCTACCACTGAGCAGAATGGCTGAAGCAGTGTAATTTTTCTAAGCTGCCACTCTCTTCCCCACACAGGTCTCAGCACAGGCTGCCCCACCATGCACTGCTGCACCCTTTGAGCCTGCATCACTCTGGTCACACACCATGGTGTCCTACTCTTGGGAAGCCCAGAACCTCACCCTACTGATTTGGACAAGCTGCCCTAAGTGTTTCGAACTGAAACAGGAGCCCAGCTGGGTGGTAGAAGCCTCTGGTTGTTCATGACCTTGCAGTGGTGCCCACTCTTGATGCTCCTCTTTCTCAGATTAATATTGTCCTGAAGAAGCACATCACCTTTGAAGGATGAAAGGGAAGGTGGGAAGCAGCCATCTTCTACACTGTGGCTACCATCACCCATACTGATGGAGCCTTGCAGCACTGTCAGCCCACAAAGCCCAGCTCTGGTAAGAAAAAAAGTGGCTTAAAGCATGCTTCTGGGAAAGTTCTTGGTTAAAGCAAAAAGATAAGGATACCTGCAAGATCTCCTCACAAAATGTCCTAAAGACAAACTTAATTCTAAAGCAGTTTAAATTGTAGCAATGGAATTGCATTAAAGATTGATTTATTATAATTTAAATTCTGGCTGCCAGAGGATGGAAGAGCTCCTTTTCACTGAAAAAGTGAGAATTTGCTTTTATATTTTACCTGAATGATGTAATAAGAATGACTTAATAACTACAGACTGAGAAAATGATATATGTTGGCTATGACCCAGGTAGGTTATTTTCTGTTAACTGAATTAAACCCTGTGTTAAAATAGATCCCTTTTTGGTTGGTTTTACATTATGGAAGTATACTGAGTATTGTATAAGTGCCCATTCATTACATTTACTGTCAATTGTTTCATGTGAATAATTTACAGCAAATTGTCTCAAAAAAATCAATACCGGACTTCTGAATTTACTATTGGATATGCAGGAGCAAAGCTTTTCTATTAACTAGAAATAGACCTAACTTTCCTCCTGCACTGTAGAAAAGAAATCCCAAATATAAGAAATCTTTCTGAGTCTAAGTAATTGTAAGTACTTACCAGTTACTTATTAAAATTCAGTGTGCTGTCTTAGCATTGCCCCTGGCATTGATGTCTTTAAGAGGGTGGTGAGGTGAGGTGCAGAGGTGTTTTCAGGGTCCTTCCTTATGATGTTTCCTAGTGGAAACACCATTAAAAATGTATGGATAAAATGGGGAAATATGATGCTCCTTTTCCATAACAATGTGCAAAATACTGCCTTAGTGTGCAAATAACCACTTACAGCCATGGCCTGGAATGCAGGAGAGCTATGTCTTGCAACTCTCTTGCTTATGGGGAGTCACTCAGTAACACTGCAGCAGTTTGCAATTATTTAAAGAAAAAAAAGTTGATTATATGACTTCTTTTCTCAATTTTATATGTTTAAATAATACTTTGAGTAAGTATTCCCTTTTATCTTCCCAGTGCTTGAAGCATTTCTAGTATTACTACCTCCAGATACTATTTGTGTTACCTCAGTGATTTTGTGCGCAAGACCTCTGATATCTTCACTGCTCATTGGTTAGCAAGGCACAAGATTTTTGGTTCAATGTCAACCAGCAGTTTCTGCCCTCAGGTTGGAGCTGTGGCACAGGCCAAGGAAGTCCCATAGTAGACACCAGGGACAAGCTTGTACCAGGTTTGTCCCTTCCTTTGTCAGACAGAAATCTCCAATGCTAGCTGAGGAAGCCTTGTGTTCTCCCCTCTCCTTAGGTGCATGACCTGCCGTGTGACACACCCACCAGCTTCATGACACTTTTCAGAAACTGCCCATCTTCCCTTCCATTATTTCATGTACATTGAATTGAGCACAGACACATATACGCACACACAAGTGATTATCATGTCTGAGGAGCATTGCAGAAAATCAGGTACTAGATATACGAAATGCAGCCAAGTCTCCACAATTTGTCCTCAGAGCCAGAGGCTCACAGCCATGTGTAGTCTGTCACCTTTTTTTGATAACATAGTTGTCATTAGCGCCTTCTGGCACTTGTGTAAAAAAAGATTTTTTCACTGTTATGCTTAAAATCTTGCAGAAATGCTCCCCTGAGGAAGACCTTTCAATTTAGAGAATGGCACCCAGCTCTTATACAGCGCTTCCAAGTGAGCCCTTCAACACTGATGTGCCAAAACCAGCATCGTGATGCTAAGCTCAGTTCCCTGAGCTCACCAAGGGAGGGAGGCCAGGCCAGGGAGGACTTTACACGCACTCAAACACACACACACACATTGTTTGTGCTCAGTCACTGTTCATTTACGTGGATACCAGTGTTGTACCTATCACCCAGCTGGTGAATGAGAATTGGCATTTAGGAGCAGGGGAAAAGGGGAAGAGTTCAGTAGAAAACTAAGATTGATATTCAGCCCTTAGATGCAGAGACCATACTGGATATGGTAAACAATACCTCAATAAAGGCCTTTCTTTAGTACTTAGAATATCTAAGAGCTGTTCATCTGCTCTTTCAAGTGTCTTGTCCCAGCCTTAGCCATTTGTTTTATAAATGGATATTCATCCATGCATGCACTACTGTTTAAATACATATTAAAGAAAAGGAAAAAAAAATCTTCCAAGTGACTCACAACCATAAAGATGAATACTCATTTAATTTCTTTACTGACAGGGACCTTAACCCCAGCATCCCCTTCCCCCAAGCTCTTTGTTCCTATGTTGTACTTGAAGGCTTTTTGATTTAGAATATTACTTCCTGCAGAAATTAACTATAACATCTTGCATATTATAAGAAGAAAAGTGTGGATTTTCTCATCCTTGCTTCTACATTGAGACAATAACAATATAAACTTCAATTTGGCTAAGGGCCCAGATATCCCACTGCTTAGAAAGCTATTAGATATTTTGTAACATGGGGCCTCCAACATAATTTTGGATGTTTTAAAAGATAAAATTTGTTCTTCTCACCTTTTCAGGAGCTACACCAACACATTATGATAGCTAAGAAGTAGCTGAGTAGCTACCAGTATTTCTGAAGTCATAATTAAGCTGTTACAAGTCATTCAGACACTGCTATATTTAATATTTTGCACTGGACAACTATTTTCTTAATCATTAACTGAAATTTGCTGCCAGAGGCAATAGTTCCCAGCTGTGTAACCGAATCAGATGCAGACAAAAGTAACTCTGTCTTAAAAGATCACTATTATAATATACTGTTTGTATCTTTTATATCTATCTTGCTATCTAAAATTATATATCTACCTAATTCCTATCAAAAAGTTAAGGAATTAGAAAGAAGCTGAGGTGTACTTCTCTTCGGATAGGACAAATGTTACACTAACAGCAACGCATAAAAAGAATTACTTCTACTTCCATAGTTATAACCTTCACAGGCTTTCCTGGGAACTTAAAAAAGATAAATATAGGAGAAATCTTAATCTACTACTTACTCTACCTGTCAGATACTAAGCAGATTAAGAATTTTTTGTAGCAACTGCAGTGAAATAGTTTATTTTTTTGTATATGAATGGGCTCATTCTTAGAAAAGCAGCTTTTTCTTTCAAGCCTGAAGCATGAAGGAACACATTATGCAAGCATGCAATGAAATGTCTTTATCATCTAAGGCTATTCATGGTGGAACAAATGAAATATTGCAGTTGTCTTCAGTGGAAACTCAGCTGACCCTTTGCAAGCATAGCATCTATTATGCAGCTCCCAATTATGTTTCTGTAGACTTGATTAGGCTTTTTATTTCAAATAATAGGGATAGAAAACTTAGCTTTCACATGTGAAAATCCTTCATTAATCAACTCTATTTTTTAATAATTCATTTGCTACTTACATAAGCATTTACAGACTAAAAAGCAATGTTTTGGTTGATGGCGTTACTTCACCCTTTGTGGAGAACCAGTCCCCAGAGTCATGCAGAATTAATTCTGATATGCATGAATGCAACAATATAAAAAATGATGTAACAAGAAAAATAATTAGTACTTTATGCCCCATTTGAATTGTCGGGGTGTAAAAATTTAACCAGGGAATGGAAAACAAAAACATTAATGAGGCAATTTTAATAAGCAACAGCGAACCAAAGTCACTGTTCATATTTACGTATCAGTTTCCATTACTCAAGCAGTACTACAAAAGAGAGATTTAACAGTGTAAATTAATTAATTAAACATATATAAAGCTATTAGTAATAGAGAAAAATATATGTTTTGAGAAGATTGGAAAAAAAATAGAAGATTTGTGTATACTAGGATATATATGAGGGCTGATTCTTCTAGAAGAAATAAATAGTGATGATGAGTGTCCAGTACAGTATAATAGATGGGATTAATCTGTAGACTTATGAGTCTGGAAAGAAAGTCACAGCAATATTTAAGAAATACAAAGGAAATATTTGAAAGCAACTAAATGGCAATAGTCTGCTGAATCTTCTTGAGGTTCAGAAAAATGCAATCCTTGTGCAATTAGGTTGAGGTGGTCCTGATGGGAAGATATTGGATGTTTTGGGTGACATACTTACAAATGATCTCAAGAACAACTGAATGATCACAAATACAGAATCAATATTCACGTTAATAGATAAATGATTATTTCCAGGCATGCTAAGAAATGTGGAAAACCAAATCTAAAAAGGCAAATGTTTCTACTCCTCTTCCTTCCTCCCTTGTATAATATCCTCTGCACTGCTTTCGTCAATTAGACAAGTGTTAGCAGATGGATGAGAGTTAATATTCTCTCACTGGGATCTCTGATCTCTGAAAGGTGTAGGGACACCACCAGCCAGCAGGCTGAGGGAAGTGATTCTGCACGTCAGCTCCACTCTGGTGAGACTCCACATGGATTGCTGCATCTAGTTCTGTTGTGCCCAGTGCAGGAAAGACACAGACCTACCTGTCAGAGTGAGCTCAGAGCAGGGCCACAGAAATGATCAGAGGGCTGGAACATTTCTCCTGTGAGAAAAGGCTGAGAGAGCTGGAGCTGCTCAATCTGGAGAACAGAAAACTCTGGAGCAATATAGCAGCCTCCCAGAATTTAAATGGGGCTTATAAGAAAGATGGAAACAGATTTTTTAGCAGGGCTTCCAGCAACAGGACAAGGAGTAATGGTTTTAAACTAAAGGAGGGTAGGCTCAGGCTAGATATAATAAAAAAATATTTTACAATGAGGGTGGTGAAACACTGNTGCCCATCACTGGTATTATATACATGGGAATAATAATTTTAACAGTAAAAAATCCTGCTATTAATTTTTTTATTGACTACACTGTCTTCTATGTGGGGTTTTGTAATGGATAGTGGGAATTTTTTTTGGTCTTTTTTTACTCGATTTTCTTCTCTGTCTTGTTTCCAAGGATGGGGATACTCTGATTATATCTGAATGGTAACTGTAGCTAGCAGCTTTATCTTTAAGGAGAAACCTGAATTTAACATTGTCAAATTTCAAAGCTATTTATATTCATTGTGATATGCCAAGTATAAGTTTACACGTGACAAAAATGACATGTTACAGACTAGATCACTTAAGGTTTTCATGCAATCACATTATATTTTATTTGTAAATGAAAGTGGTTTTGCACAATGATTACTCTCTCTGAATTATTTCAGTGAAAGAAAAATAGGTATTGTGTTGATACAACTCCAGTAAAACATGCAATGATTTGAGGCATTTGAAGGTGCAAGTGGGAGACTGCATTTAAATTCACTTGAAGTACAGTCCAATGTAGCCTTCAGGCTCACGAATATGGGCAGTATTATATATAGACCATAGAAAACAGTAAATTTGCATTGTTTAACTGCCTACTGAATCCTGACTACATATGTCATTCATTACTGAGTTGTGAAAAGATCTGTTTATATTCAAATATTAGGAGGAATTATACGAAACCTCAACAACCAGGAGATTATGCTGACATCCACTTCATTGTGCCACTGCCTTAACACTGCTTAAAACACAGACTGATTGAGGCTTTATTTACACTATCAATGACTCTTTCATTCCAGTATGACTTTGTATTGCTGATACATTTCCATATTATATTGAAACTACCTTTATAGAACCAGGATAAATAGATGAAACCACCTCTACTAGACTGGAGGGGGAATGATTGCAATTAGCTTCGCCTTCCCACTACTCCAAAAACTGCGCCTTTCTAAAATTCATGGGGGGTTATATTTGACAGGAAGATTGAAACAATGATTGCTTATGTATGTTCTACCACCTGGTTTAAGTTCTCAATAGAAAACAATCAATATATTTGAGCTTTTAGGGAACACGAAGCAGGCAAGGATACATAGGCAGGGAATTGCAAGAAGAGCTCCTTTCCTTCACCTCCTCTGCCCCCCAGTAGCTGGCTAAACCAGTACAGTTATCATCTCAAGGAAGTCAGCATAGCTCATGTCTATGCTAATACATGACCAAACAGCATAACCATGAGGCTGAGCTGTATTCCAGGGTAAATTTCTCTCCTGTGGAAAATGCTGCTTTTCAATTAAGAGCCTTTAGTGTTCATTGAAGCAAGAACCAGACCCCGTGCACGAAACAACCTTTTTGTTTCTTCCCTCTCCTTTCTCTTTGTCTCAGTGACTATTTCATTACTTTCTGCTAGGGTAATTAATTGAACACCTTCACCTGGAGAAATTCAGGGTAAGCAAGATATGTCCCTGACTATCTGGTAACATTGCAATTAAGGCACTCTGCTGAGATGGAAAATACTTTCATCAAAATGCAATCAGATATGGAAGAGACATTAACTGAGTCCCAGCTGAACACCCTGTCAGCTCTGCAGATGTGCTCTATGGCAGGAGTGGACACTTCTCCACGTTTTTTTTGCAAAGGTTTCAGATTGCTTTGGGCTGGTCTGCAAGGTCCTACCCTGGAGGTCTGATGTCTGAATCCCGCTGTCACTGAGATGCATTACAGACAAAGGGCAGCTTTATTGTAGGCATTTCTGTCATCCTGAGCAGCAGAAATGTAGGCACTTCAGAGCTTTGCTGGGTGTTTCAATGCTATAAATTCTGG
This sequence comes from Erpornis zantholeuca, assembly GCA_013400515.1. Lineage (NCBI taxonomy): Eukaryota > Metazoa > Chordata > Aves > Passeriformes > Timaliidae > Erpornis > Erpornis zantholeuca. The sequence continues at coordinate 38,003 of VZTN01009312.1, forward strand.
TGACTTCATTGGGGGTGTATCAGTGCAGCTTGCTGCGAGAGAGGAGGAGCTGCAACAATATTCTCTCTCACAGTATGCTGCAATGTGCTGGGCATCATCCTCCTCCCCATACAGAGCAGCAACTCAATGCTCTATCTGAGATTCCAAGGTTTACCACGTAACATACCACTGCAGACAGCCATTTCCTATTTCATTTAACAGGTTAAGAGTTGTGGGGCCAAATTCAATAGGTAATCTTACAGTTTGCATTACCATTAAATTCGGCATTACTTATCTGTGTTGGGGAAAACAATTCATTCTCTGTCTCAATAGGACACTAGGCACAGATGTATATGAGAGATCGGAAATTCAGAAAAAAATTATGCTGCCAGAAAATTCAAAACAACTCCTGTTCAGTCTGTATCAAACAGACTTATAAAGTATTTTATTATGTTTTTAAAGGGAAAGAAAGAAAAATTAGGTCAGAAGCTATGATAACTAGTCAGAACATTCAGCAGATCCACTGTAAAATGCATATGTGAAAAGCATAAGCAAAGCATGGCCTGGGGAGCAGAAACTGATTAAGCTTGTCTGTTTAATGCACTAGTGACCTGATAGTTTGTAGATCCTCCATTTTCCTTGATGTTTAGCACCTTTGTATTTAAAAAAAATCTGAATAAAATATAATAAATCTTTCTGGAAAGGACCAGCTCATAAGAGTGCTTTTCCAGTTTCTCCCTTAAGTACTCCTTCCACGTCAGTGTTCTTTCATGCTTGTCAGTATGTGACTATCTGAAGGGCTCCTGCAATGCTGAAAGTGACAAACATACATCTCCATAACTAAACCTCACTTCTGGTCAGAATATATCATTCCTTTTCCTGTCAATCATTTTTGCATCCTATGCCTTAGAAAGACTGTAAACCACAGCTCAGCTCTCTGCACTGAGGGGATTCCAAGAAGTTTCTTGTGAATGTGCATCATTCAAATGAAATGGGAATGAGCCTGTAGGTAACCACTGAGATTATATACCAATAAATTATAATTTTTTGCAGATTTTTTCCACATATTTTTCTGTAGATGTTGTCAACCAGACTTAGACAGCATCTGGCTACATAATGGAGACCTGTATCAAGATAAGAAGTAAATAAGAAGCATATTGGTCAGCTGTGAGTTTTTCTAATTTATTCTTCATACCTGACAAGAGCAGGTTTTCTTGGAGGCTATAAAACCCACCACCAAAAGGAAATCTGTTCAATGTTATCAGAAACCTGTAATGTCTGCTGAAAGTTTTTATTTCTCTATTTTAGTCCTCTTTCCTTTAACTCCTCTTTGTGTTTTATCTTTCCCACAGACTTACTGAAAGAAGACTAGAACCTTCCACAGGAGAACTTTCTATACTCTTCATTTGATTTAGTCTAATATTATTGGCTTAGAGATTATAATTTTTTTTTTTGACTTTACAGACAGACAATGGTTTGAAACTTTTCTGAGCCTAAATTACCCACAGAATCCTGTTCTGGATAGGTGAGTGATTGCATAACCTTGTTTCCCAAAATATCCAATTTTAGTGATGAAGAACACTAAATACTATTTGAAGATCAAGAAAAGCAAGGTAGAGTCCAAAAAAAAAAAAAGGCGCACTGTTTTGAACATTTTTCAAATCTTAGGTACCTACCAGATAAAATCACAAGGAAAATTGATCACAAAGAAGATAATCATTTATATAATTCTTAAATCTCCTTATGTAGGTGTTACATATTTGCATTTTAACCACATTAAATATCTATAAATGCATGCAGTTAAACCTTTTAGGTTTAAAAATCCCATATATTATAACTCTTTGAAAGATGTACACTGCAAGCTTTGTTAATGGGATAAACAACACATATGTAGGCTCATGCTGCTGCCTACACTACTGAGCATTTAGATATGACAATATTGAAAATAATAATTTTTGATTATTTTTTTCTTTCTCTAAAGTTCTAATAATCATAATCTCTTTTGTCTCCAACTTCCTAAGGACTGTATCTCTAAACATGAATGTGCCAAGAATTAATAATATACACTAGGACTGACAATTTGACTAGTTAATATTAGTGCAGTGGAAAGACCATTAATACAGAGGTTAATAGCCTTTAAGAAAAGTACTAGACCATTAATCTCTTCAATAATTCACTCTAATCTACTCTACACTTATCAATAGCTAGGAATAATTGTCCCATGTTAACAGGTCTTACTGAAAGCCGTGTCTTTGATTGAGGAAAGCTTTCCTACCAGTTCAATTCTTAATCATTGTTTCCAAGCATTTCATTAATATTTTAATTTCCCATGTTTTAGAGGTGTTTCAAAATCAACATGAACACATTTAAATACAAAGTAGTCCCATGAGAATTTCACAAAACTGACACACACTTAATGCATAAGGTGTCAGTTTGATAAAGAATCTGAAGTGTTTCAAATTGCTGTCTTGATCCTTAGTCAGACCAATGTCATTGTATTATATTAGTCTACCAAATCTTCTGGTTGTCTTTTATAATACATTTCTTATTCACAGAGAAAACCTTGTTTTCTCTGATTTTCATTTTTCAGGAAGAACAGTTTATGCTTAAAACAGCTAAGGATTATGAAGATGCAAGTTTAAAAAGGGAAAAAACTACTTCTGTGAAAGTCAAATTCTGATGCCGTCTACTCCTGAAGTACTTTGAAACTAGAGAAGTTAAACAGTCCTGGCAATCAAAGTCTATCCTGAAAGAGACTACATCAACACTATGAATAAAGCAGAGTGCTGAACCAATGGGTAGAAGAAACTGCAGGCCCTAAAGAAAAAGGTAATGGAACCTTCTGTGCCAGTGCACTTGTATAACTGAACCACAGACCTGACCTATATTTCTGAATAGAAGTAAAATGTTATATCTGCTCATTATAAAAGAACAATCCTTCTAGTGTATAGAAGTGTATATATTATAACTCCATGTGTCCCTTGTGAGAAGGAATGGTGGCTATACTAGGAGTTGGTTTATGATTGTCCTACTTTAGGATAGCTGCTTAAAGTTGCTAATTACTTTCAGGAAGTCCATTTAGGGCAGATTTCTTGTTAAGAAGCACCAAACACAATTCTTCAACAGAAATTAAACATTAGCAGTAGAATCATTTTTAATACCTGGCTTATACTGAGAAAAAAGCAAAACAACACAAATGTTTTCAGTCAGAAAAAATTATTTCCTGTGCATGTCTCTAAATTACTTTATCAGAAAATCCACCTGACATATGATGTAGCAAGGCAATGTGTAGGCTTCCTGTCTGGAACCATACAAAAAGGGTTGGAGATCACTCCTGACATCCTTCCAGCCAATGGCGTTTTGTATCTCATATCCCTTAACAGAGAGTTCTTTTGAACAACTGAGGACGTTCAAGCCAACCATTCACGGGGAACAGAGTCCCTTTACGTGTAAGTCCTATATGTGAGGCTCAGAACAAGTCCATATTAGTATATAAAATCCTAAGGATTATTTACAAATCACATGTGTTGAGATAGAGTTAATAGAAATAATGGTAATCAGACCATTAAATAGAAATAATGGTAATCAGACCATTAAATACTTTGGAATATTTGCAATATTTGTGATTCTTTTGCTGCAGTTGCTTTGGTTTTGTTTTTCCCTGACATTGAACAATAAGATTTAAAAAAAAATGCTTTTAGTGTCTGAAAAACACCCCATTTTATGATTCACTTGCCATATCTGCAGACCTGAAATCCCAGGGGTCTCCATGAAAGATTATTTCCATTAACTCAGACACATGGTGGCAAAGTGTAAATTTTTAATGTTATATTTAAAATGATACTAATGTACTAAAAACAACCCCAAAATACCCAAGAGAATTACTGTGATGGAGACAGCTCTCTGTAGCTGTGTGGTCTTTTTACAGTTCTTTATTGTCACAGAGTGTGTGTCATTGCTAGATCTAATGATGTGCATGTGAACACTTCAGAAGAAACACTGTATGTTAGCTCAGTTTCAACGATTTTCCTAAATAGATACATTCCCCACACCCTGCTCTGAGATCACTGGGAAAGGCATTAAATTCTGTAAAATATAAGTGATTTTGTGGGTTTTTTAATAAAAATGTCATACTAAAGAGGAAAGGAAAAAAAACCAGTCCCATTATTTCAGTTGAAAACTGTGTTCTAGAATACCAGAAAATAGATAAAATACAGTGCACTTAGAACAAAGGGGAAATACAAAACAAACAAACAAAACAATAAAGAAGTGAAATACTAAATAAGACATACAGAAGACAAATGGAGATGAAAGGAGTTTGCTTGATTCCTGATGTGCTGTCCTGAAAATGAAAGAAATAGGATAATGAAAGGAGACCCGTGGTAATCTCAGAGGTAATTTCTTGAAGAGTCAAATATCTGAAAGAAGAAATTGCTTAAAAAAGCAACATGAACCAATTGACACCTTAACAATCACTACCTGTCAGAAGAGAACAGGGTTTAAGAATATAATTCCTTAATAAACAATACCAAAAGAAAAACAAGAGAAAGACTACTTCCAAACTAGATGATCTGTTTGGGAGATCACAAAATTAGAAAATAGAAATGGAAGGCACCTCACAATGCTGTCTAAGCCATTTTGTCATCAAAAGATATGATCCACTAAATCAAAATATTTCCTCAGAGATAGGTTTATAATCTCCTCTTAGAGGTGTCCAGGAATCCCAAGGTTTGAGGAAAGCTGTCATGGAAAATAAAGATGAAAATACTATGCCATTTATAACACAATCTGCTTAATAATATCTCAATTAATTACAAAAGCTAATTCCAGAGTTAAGGCTTAAATTTGAGAAGGACTAAGGCAAATATACCAATGTGCTTTTCACAATAACGTTTTGTAGTCTAATTTTTTTTTAAGCCTTTTACGTCGAATAAAAATTAAATTGTAAGTATATGTGTTTTTTTCTTAGAAACAACACAGCACAAATAATGTTTCTAGTAAAAATAGTAGCAATATCTTTATATATATCTAACATAAAAATATGTTTTTACAATTTATTTTTTAAAATATATTGGCATACTGGAATTTCATTCAAAGATTATTATCTTTTCTATAAGACCACTTAAATGCCTCTAGTTTATTTGGGATGTTATCAACTTGCCAGACACTCCTTTTCTAATTTCAAAACATTATTTATCATTGTTGAGGTGGTTTCATTATCAAAAAAAAGGGTATGATCATTTTCTGAAGATTATATTTCTTTATGTTTGTTTACAGACTGTCAAGATATTTTCCAATGCCAAAGCTGTATTTTGATATAAAAATGGCAATTTCACGTAATAAGCAAACTAGATTATGTGAAGTTATAACATACCCCTAGCATTATTTAAATTGTGTTCAGCTTGAAAGTGTCCTATTTTCTGTCCTGTGTTGTGAGATTTACCATCTCACTTTCTAGCACTTCAGTTTTTGTTTTTGTAAACAAACCTACAAATTTAAGATACTACAATTTGAGTATTACCCAATCTAAGCACAAGGAACAAGAAGAGTTACTATTTTTTTTTCAACAGAAACTATGTATTTTCCCCATTTAATCAAAATGTCAGCCCATTTTCCCTAGAAATTAGTTCTAAGTCTCAAACAGCTGAAATGGTGAATTTTTCAAGTCAAAATCTCCCAGATGTCTGACTCAAGCTTTGAGCTTAATTTTTTTTGCTTGTTTCTTATTTCAATCTTGCACCTCAATGTTCTAGAAAGACCAAAGGACAAAATACATAAGGATTACTAGTAGGAAGGTGCCTTGGAGATGCATTTTTTTGCAATTTACTGATGCCACCCTGCTTTATCATTGCAGAAGTTTTATAAAAGAATGTATTCCTGTTAAAAAAATACTGGGACTTTTGGTTTCTTGCCTTTAGAAGTAGGCACCAAGCAGCCAATTCCTTGGCCCCATCTTCAAATGAATTTGTGGAGAAATTTAGAACTTATTTTAATGCAACAGAGGACAGGCTAAGAAGGAATGTTTGGGTTTATACGAGTAAAGAATTTCACAGAATGCGAGAATTAGATTATTACTTTTGCAAATGAAAAAATCATGTAATAAAACAACGGAGTCTAAAATGAAGCACAACAGAAAGCAAATTATGAGAAAAGGACTGAGTAAATAATAGCAGTTGGGTGACAAACTAGAAGACGAAAGAAGAAGACCCATAAACTGCAAGAAGCAATAGATAAAAGAACTGGGAATTCACAAGTAAATGATTAGGTATTACAGATGAAAAGGTGAGTGTACTGGAGGAAAGCTAACAAAAAAAACCCCCACACTCATCTGCTGCACATATCTCAAAATCTTTGCTGAAGGAAGGTGTCCACTTAATGATGACATTTATATTTGTTAATATAATTGAAATAGCAAATCCTAAANCTGCAAGAAGCAATAGATAAAAGAACTGGGAATTCACAAGTAAATGATTAGGTATTACAGATGAAAAGGTGAGTGTACTGGAGGAAAGCTAACAAAAAAAACCCCCACACTCATCTGCTGCACATATCTCAAAATCTTTGCTGAAGGAAGGTGTCCACTTAATGATGACATTTATATTTGTTAATATAATTGAAATAGCAAATCCTAAAGGAACAACTGTCCTCGTGATGTGCAGGTTGCTTCTTGATGCCTTGCAGTTGTTTCTCCCAACATGTCATGGTGGGGAACAAGCCCTGCAAAGTGCTCTAAGCCTCAACCTCGGCCAAGCCAAAATGGCAGCCGGGCGTAAGGCTGGTGCCAAGGCTAGAAAGGTGTGGAGGGAGCATTGTTGTGGCAGTGTGGCGCTGGCATTGGCATGGCCTTTGCAGCTGCAGTGTCCCTGGAGCTGTGGGCTTTGTGGTTTTCTGAACCCTAACCCTAAGCGTAACCCTAACCCTAGCCCTAGATTGAAAATTTACCCTAGGCATTGGAGGGAAGCAAGCCGGTGCCAAGGAATAAAGCATGGAGGGAGCAATGTTGTGGCAGTGCCATGCTGGCCTAGGCATGGCCTTTGCAGCTGCAGTGTCTCGGGAGCTCTGGGCTTTGTGGTTTTCTAAATCGGAAGCCTAAGCATAGGTCTAAGCCTCAACCTCGGCCAAGCCAAAGTGGCAGCCGGGGGTAAGGCTGGTGCCAAGGCTAGAAAAGTGTGGAGGGAGCAATGTTGTGGCAGTGTGGCGCTGGCGTTGGCATGGCCTTTGCAGCTGCAGTGTCCCTGGAGCTGTGGGCTTTGTGGTTTTCTGAACCCTAACCCTAAGC
>VZTN01009312.1:45670-82239 GCA_013400515.1 Erpornis zantholeuca
GAACCCTAACCCTAGCCCTAATTCTAAATTTTGGCCGGGAACAGGCCTGTACTGAGTGCTATTTAGAAAGACAAGGAAAAAGCAAGGCTGAGGTACTTTTAAACAAATTTCAGCATGCCTTTTCCATTGTCAGTGTCCATGTATGTCTGGGCCTTGTTCTTTTGCGAAACCTAACCCTAGGCGGAACCCTAACCCTAGCCCTAATTCTAAAATTTAGGAGAGCAGTGGCCTGAAGACCAGCAAAATAGAAAGAAGGCAGCAAGGTTTAGGCACTTTTGAAATGTGTTAGGAGCGCCATTTGCATTGTCAGTGTCTCTGTATGTCTGGGCTTTGTGGTTTTGCGAAGCCTAACCCTAGGCGGAACCCTAACCCTAGCCCTAATTCTAAATTTCCGTCTAGGATGGGCCTGTACTGAGTGCTCATGAGAAAGACAAGGAAAAAGCAAGGCTGAGGTACTTTTAAACAAATTTCAGCATGCCTTTTCCATTGCCAGTGTCCCTGTATGTGTGGGCTTTCTGGTTTTGCGAACCCTAACCCTAGGTGGAACCCTAACCCTAGCCCTAATTCTAAATTTTGGCCAGGAACAGGCCTGTACTGAGTGCTATTTAGAAAGACAAGGAAAAAGCGTTGGTCTAAGCCCCAACCTCAGCCGAGCCAAAATGGCAGCCGGGGGTAAGGCTGGTGCCAAGGCTAGAAAAGTGAGGAGGGAGCAATGTTGTGGCAGTGTAGCGCTGGCGTTGGCATGGCCTTTGCAGCTGCAGTGTCCCTGGAGCTGTGGGCTTTGTGGTTTTCTAAATCGGAAGCCTAAGCATACGTCTAAGCCTCAACCTCTGCCGAGCCGAAATGGCAGCCGGGGGTACTGAACATGGAAGTTCAGCAGAAAACCCTTCACTCCGTTTTTTAGGGGTTTTTTTTTATTTTTAGTTATTCAATCTGTAGATATTTATGTTACAAAATGCCCCCTTCATCCTTTCGCTATTGAGCCAAGTAATAAAATTTCACCTTTGTGCTCATTGAATCAATGCTAGAGTTCAGCTCTGGGGAATATAGGCTGCATGGAAGGAGAAGGAATCAGTCTCTGGGACATCAGAAACTTTTTCCTTTGTTTTCCACTGCAATATTAACATTAGGATGAGGATGCTGAAGAGCCCCAAGGACAACATGGAGATATGGGAAGGATAAATCCTCCTTACAGATCCTCTTCTCAGGACACAGAGCAGCCATCTGGAGAGTTGCTGTGCTAGTCTTTATTCGGAGAGGCTATATGCACCTCAGGCTCTGAATAACCATGAGGGTTTACTGATTACAGAACATTTTCTGATTATAAATACTGTACTTGGAGTGACATAGCATTTGAAAACAAACGCAACTGAGAATGTGGATGCAGTTGGGCATGGGAAGCCATGGTTTTCACATGACTTGCTGATTTTTTAATAGGTGACTTGGAAGTCCATCTGTGGTGTGCTGTGCAGCTATTGAGCATCATAGCCATTTGAAAGCTACTTGAATTCACTGAACATGAAAAGTAAATGCTAATGAGCTATTTATCTCATCAATACGTTTTGTTGTCCTTTATATTGGCAGCCTTTGCCAGGATTGCTATGGTATGTCTTTTCAGAATAGTAAATACTGTTTTATTTACTATGTGGATCAGAGGGAAAGAGCCCCATTAATAAAAAGATTGTACTTGACACAGAAGTTTGGTTAAGCATTGTGGTATATTCTTTGCAGTTTGAAAGATAAAATGATACAATTTTATTGGGGAAATAATTGAATATGGTGGAAAGAATCATCTTCAGTTTCAAAATTATTTGCTCTCAATTTTCTGAAACATTTCATTACTGTAGGAACTAATAAGAAACTCAACCAAATTGCCTTATCTTTAAGATAACCATAAGAAGCAAAATCCATTGATGGCTGGAATGCTCAAGTCTAACTACATATAGAAAGGGAAAAAAAAGAATGATTTGAGTGAGTATTTTTAGTAGTTTTGGGTGATTGTTTTGATTAGAAGTGATTATTTAAAAAAGCGTCGACAGCTGTCTGAACATACTAGCATAGTTCCTGACTTCTCCTGGAAATCCTGGCATTTGAGTCAGAAAGAGAATAGCCATGGGTGAGGAGGTACAACAAAGAAAAGCTTTATCTTCTTTCCAGACCCTTCTTTCCTCACTCCTGTAAGCAGACTCTTTTCAGTGAATGATCTCTGTTCATACCACTGCAGCGAGGTGTGAATCTAGTGTGCACTTTGAATAAGGGAAGATACTGAATACTCCCTGGAAAAGTTCTGCCTTTACCTTTAAGTTGATGGAAAATGATCAGCCATCAGATCTGAGAACCACTTCATTTTAGCATTAGCTAAATTATGAAAAATTGTCATTCTTTACTCAATGGTATGATGTTCCTGTAAATTTCCAAGGGAATGAGAATGAAAGCATAGTAAGTAATCATGGAGTTTATGCTTGCATTTGAAATATCAGTGACAAGTCCTTTATTTTTTACAAAAAGCTGTTAAAATGTTACCTCAATGGTTTTTTGAATATTTGAAAAAGGCGGATGTAGTTATTCTTTACCATTATTTCAAATGTATTGTTCAGTACATACAATTTTCATCTTATATCTATGGAAATAGAGTGTAATCTTATACAAACTGCCTTCTGCTATTTTTTTGTTTGCTGAAAGAGACATGCTTTCATTTTTTGAGGCTAAATTTGGAAAGCAAACCAATATTTTCCTTCATATATTAACCTTATATTTATTTTCTCTATTAATAACATGTATGTTATACATATATTCTATTTTCTTTTGGAATCATACTTTAAAATTGAGGTTCTATAATTTAGAAGAATGCAGAAAGTACTTTGATAGGATTTGCACTGAACGAGATGAGATTGGGAATAATAATTAGATTTTTTGTAAGGTATTGATAATGCAGAAGTATCAGTTCTCTTTATAGAATTCAAAGTTTTCCACAGCTTTGTTTTTAACAGTTGTGAACTTTCATTCTGAACTTTCAGACATCAAGCTGGACACCTTCCAGCAGCATAGATAACACTGAAGCAACTACATCAGCAACAGAGAATACTGCAAGGAAGAGGCAACTGGTGATGGTCTGGTTTACACTCACTGCTAAAAGAACTACTTCCCACCTTCTTTGGAACAGAAAAAACAAACACTGTCAACAGAGGTAGTTATTTACTGAGCTAATACTACCCTTTCTCTAGATAAATTTAGTTTATCCCATTTATGAAAATTACTTTTTATTTAATTCCTCTCCCTCAATACTGAGAAATGATTTATCAGAAGAAAAGTATGCAAATGTGCTAGTGTTTCCAGGTATATTTTTTTTGTGGGGGCTTTTGTTTTGGTTTGGTTTTTATAACAGCTATCCTGCTTTGCAGAGATGCATATTGAAAACAGAGAGAAGGAAATATAATGATGAAAAAAGTAAACCACTACCCAAAGCTCAAACAAAGGAAATACCCTAAACCATGAAAAATTCAAGAATAGAATTTCTCTGAGTTAGGCAAATTGAGACCTGCATAAGTCTTGCATAAACCACAGACAAATAAATGTCTGAACCAAGCTATGGAGTGGTCCACCACATTCTCGCTTTTAATACGGGGTAAATTCCCAAAAGCTTGAGTTTCATCCATACAAGCATTGAGAGTACTATCTTTTTTTTTTCCAAAGTGTTTTTATCTTATGAACTCATTTCATTTTAGATTTTTTTTTTTTAAGCAAGTACATTTTGTAATATTCAAAAAGGGCAGTGATTCACATTTCCAACAAGATATTAGGGAAGAACTCAGGGAAAAGAAATCCCAATATTAAAGGTGTGTAAACAGTGTCTTGCAAGGGTGATATGCACTGAATTTACTAGATTTCAGTTAAACCTTTGTGGATATTATTTGTTTTTTCCTTTTCATTCTATTGCCTTGGTGATACATTTTACAGTAGGCACACATGGATACTCACAGTGCATTGGAGTAAGTGTAGAGCCTACCTTCCAAAACATATACTCTCCAGTATTTTTCAGACAGTATGCACCATTTTTAATTTTTGTAAAGTGTAGGAAAACTGTCAGTAGATCCAAATGTGGCTTTGCATTCAATAAATTTAAATCTCCTGAAAATTCAGGCCTGCACTACAATGAATGTAATTTCTGTATTTGGAGAACATTCTTGGCTAGATACACAGCAAGGATCTAGTTTGTCTAATTTAGCTGCTTCATGCATAGATCATAGGTGGTTGGCTCTGGCACACTCATTATGTATCCAATTTAAGGTCTCCCCATGCAGTTCAAGACTGGATGTATCTAAAACCATCGTGGCCATATTGACCAGAAATATGCTCTTGCTTTTTAGTTAAAAGCTTTTAACAAATAGTCCAACATAGTGTACATTGCCTTCCATTGTGACATTCTTTATCACAAAGATAAAGGAGTCCTCTGCACAGCAAGAGGCCAATGGTCCCCTGGAAGGACCTACTGCCTTCTTTCCTGCATGTAGTACTTTATGCTCACCTTTAGTCCATATTGAATTTTATCTTATTGATTTAAAACTGTTTCTCTGGTCTATCAGGAACATTGTGAATTCTAATCCTATCCCCCAAAGTGCTTCCAAACATTCGCATCAGATTTTGTAGTGAAACATTTTATTCTGTAATGGAAAGCATTAGTGGAGTTATTGACCACTGTCTTGTCCACTACAGACCACTGCAAAACTCCCCTAACATAAATTATGTATCAGAAAAGTCAGTGTCAAAAATTAGTGATTAGTCCTAATAAATTCAGTGGTTATTTGACCATATGTCACCTTGTTATTCTTTTCAAATTCTGGTCTATCAAAATTGATTCAGCAATTTTGCTTATAGTACCTCTTTAATTCAAGTAACTTCACAGAAAATAATATGTTTAAGTAGTTTTTCCTTCAGCCATTTATTTCTGGAAATTGCAACTGGATATGTTAATTATTTCACTATTTTTAAGATTTAGAAATGACCCAAACTATCAGCACAGCTACCCATTTTCAGATTTGTGTCATAAGCATGTACTGTATCCTTTGTCTGACTACATTAATTTTCATTGGTTTGAGACAGGACAGACAGACAGGGTAAGTTTATTTCCAAGTACCTGAAATTGTAACCTACAGAATTTCTCTCATAGAGACAGCCTTCACTGACACATCTCTAGCCTGTTACTTGGCAACTTTGACACATTAGGTATTAGCTGCCATTGATGTCACTTTCTCCCCTTAAAAAAAAAAAAAAAAAAAAAAAAAAAAAAGAAAGAAAAAGTAAAGAAGAAAGGCAAGTTTTTGAACAGAAGAACCAAAGCTGGGATCTGTCTTTCCAAATCAGTAACAAGTGAAACATTTCTATTTTGATGACTCATTTTGTTAAAGTGTTTACTATTAACAATTATTCAAAACAGAGAATACGCTTGTGATATTGAGTCAGTAAATACAGAATTATCTACCAGCAGACCAAACAGAGCTTTATATTTCATATTGCTATGAATGTCCAGTAACAACATTTACTGTTGTCTTTTTCTGTGCCTTCTTTTTCTTTGGAAGGACAAAAGAAAAAGAGGAACCTCCAAAGGCTGTCTCTATCATATTGGTAGGAAGTGTAGACCATATCTTCAAATAAGTGTCATAGCATCTAGGAGATAGGACTATAACATTCATGCAATAAGGCTGAATTCTTGATAATGAGGATAATGAGTATTTGGTGTATACAGAGCAGCCAGAAAGATGCTGAAATATTTTATTCATTTAAATAAGCAAATGTAGGGGTGCCTGTGTCTTTGATTTTCCAGAGGATAGATCAGGTACCAGTAGTCTTTTTAAGTGCAATGTATGTCTTTGTGAAAGGTGTGAGAGATTCAGTCTCACGTCGGAGTCTCTAAACCATTAGAGTAAATCCTTGCTATAAATCTAATAATCAGATGAGGAACATCTGACTGAAGATGACATCTGAAGAGAAACAAATCATCAGCTTTAGTTTAACAAAAAAGATTTGCTTATGACAATCAGAAACAAAATATAAACCTCTTACTTTTATTTGATAAGAAGGCTTCACTTTTGTTATAGCTTCCAGTCTCGTCACAAAACACTTGTATCCATTTGATAGAAACTCACAAAATACATATGCCACCCTCTTTTCCTTATCTCTCACTTTTGCTGACTTTCAATATAAACAGATGAATAGAACTGTGCAGAATGTACACAAGACAGTGCCTTTAGTTCATTTTCAGTTTTGCTGTTTAAATAGTTGGTGTGGATAAAATGGTTATAAACATATATGATGACTCAAATGACATTACCATTTAAAGACACCTAGCAACTCCAGCTCATGCTGAAGCTCCAATTTATGTCATCTATTACCAGGCAATTTGCAGCTTCTTCTGTTCAATCCAAGGACCTCAAAGGTAGGCTTTATCTTCTTTTTCCCGGTACTAGAGTCATTTGGAAACCTGTCATTCAAATTTCAGGAGCTGGACTGCAGGAAAGTATTTAATAATCTAAACCTTCATGTTTGATTTTCCTTATCAAGCCACTAATGATGCCTTGACTTGATATCTATAATATGTGCCCATATAAAGATGGTGGGAGAGAGCTCATGATTATTGCTGCTTTCCTCACCTCTGCACTGGTTCATCTGAGTGGCCTGCTGTAGCTCAGACAATTCCACTGGCATTTATGGCAGTTTTATAAACCTCCCTGAATCTTATAATTGAATTGTGATATGGCAGTTGTTCCTGAGACGAGAGGTACAACAGCAGAAGGTAGTATAGGAAGCTGATGTGATGCAGATTTTCAACTAAGCGTGGTACAGTGTGCAGAAAACAAATTACAGGTGTGAGGCTTAGAAGAATTATAATGAGAGAAGAAAATGTGAGAATGCTGAAACAATCAAAATGAAAGCTTTTATGTACTAAATCAACCTGATTGGGCCCATAAGAGGATACTGCCATGGAGGGTGAGAACAAAGTTGTATAATTTGTGCATAGTCAAAGAAGAAATAAAAACCTGAATACATGGGAAATGATTAAACAGAAAGATCAAGAGCTAGCACAAGTAGATTTGACAGCAAGAAGTCAAGACCAGTGAGGAGCGTTGTGTTCAAATAATACAAGAAATTATTTTTTGTCTATGGCAAAGATCTTCAGTCCCTTTATTATCTGCTGAACCAAATAAGAATACTGATTTACTTTTATCTAACATCCACTGTATCATTGAAAAAGTAGGTACAAAATCTACCACTATCAAAGCTTTGGTGAATGAAGAAATGCTTGATACAGTAAGGTTGGCAGTCTTGAGGGATGGCCTAATATTGCTTCTGTATGTGATACGGAAGCATAAAGCAATGCTGAATGAGTAACTGGCTACTGGAAAAATTGTGAGGTGTCAAGATCAAGAATAGATATCTACAGATTTAATGAAGGACTGGCTGAACAATATTTGGACCAGAAGACCAGGTGCTCTGTTAAGAAAAAGAGTAATTGTCCTGGATTAATTCAGAGGTTGTCTAATGCCAGCTGTGAAGAATATTGCCAAGAAAATTAATATTGATCTTGTAATTATATCAAGAGGAATGACATCAAAACTCTCTTTGTAGTAGAAAACATGCCCTTTAAAGACTGGTTAAAATCTTCATACTCAGAATGGCTATTGACATGGAACACGCTCCAGTTTCTACAGGAAAAAAAATGGAGTAGTGAAAAAATAGTCTGTCATTTTGAGACCATCAGATAAATGTAGAACTTGTAGCTAATGTTTTTAAGAAATACTGTATTTTAGATTCCATGAATGCAACACACATTGATATGAGTACAAAGAAGAATCCAAAAATAGGGCTGATGCTAAAATTGAAGAATAGATTGAATATGGTGAAGAGAATGACAGTAATGTTGGAATGTAAAAACTGCGAATTAGTATAGCATATGAGAAGAGTACAGATGAAATTCAGGCAAACTGTCAGAGAAAATATTTTTGTATTAATTATAGCTTTGAAATAAGAGCATTTCTGTGTATAAAATTCTTTTGAGGGTCAGTTTAAACTCCATATGTTCCTGTTTTCTGGCTGGCATGGTACACTTACATTTTGATTGTGTGATAGATTTAGATCTTTCCAACCTCTGTCACTTATATCCACTGTTGTGGAGCATCTGTGCTACTGTGGTTTGTGCTGATATAACACTTTGAGCAGAATCAAGAGAATGGACTGAGTTATAACATTAACAGGAAGAAGACCAAATGGATTTGATGTTGAATTTGCAAGCAGTGGTATCAACATATCTGAGAGCGCCTTGGGGCACAACGGAGAAATGGACACCTGGAATCAAAGGAAAGGAAGTTGTGAGCCAGTTTAACCACTAGAGTAGCATCACATATACATGTTGCCACTCAGTACTACTTGTTCCTTTTTTTTTTTTTTTCTTTTAACTTGTTCCTATCATATTCTTATCGCAGTTTCAAGTTACACATTAAAACACTGATTATTTACCTCACCAAATATTTCTACCATATATTTTTTACAAATGAAACACATGTATTTAGAGATAATTCCTTTAAATTCTGAACTTGCTGATCATCATCATTCAACCTAGAATGCAAGAGTGATACTGATGCATTACTGGAGTTACTCTGCATGAGACCAGAGCAGTGGACAAAGATACCAGACACAAAGTAAATGATGGAAAGACTTTAGATAGGTGAAAAAGTGAAATGTGTTACATAGTCAATGAGTATTCCACCCCTCTTATCAGATACCTTAATTAGGATTTTAGTTTTCTTTTCAGAATATTAACAGTAATTCAAATTTTTTCTTTGTCCTAAGTAACAGCGAGAGTCTGACAGCTTTTCCAACCTCATCCCAGTAGTACACATCTGACATTTTTAAGCCTCAATAAAGACAATCTGTCAGTTCCTGCAGTACTGAACCACAGCTTTTGTAGTGGTTCAGTTGCATCCTGTTAGCTACAGTCCCACAGACTACCTACTCAAAAAGCAGGATAAGCCATTCATTAACCAACCACCAAGTTTAGGGGTTGTGCTCATAGAGGTGAACATCTTTTAATTAATTTTTTTGTGTATAAGAACTAATGGTCTGGAAAGCAAGCTTAATTACAGATTAGGTTAAAGTGGTGCAGGAGCTGATAGGATAGTTTTGGTCTTTATTCTTGTAATGATCAGAGTACTCTGTCTGACCACTGGTATTTGTCTGTACACAATATTTATACTAATTCCATTTTGAGTGGTTAAAAGTCAATATATTCTAAATTATTTTTAACACTTTTGATTTATGTTGTTTTGTGGTCTGAAATTTCTTTTTACAAGAATTGGAAAATGAAAATATTTTACCCTTATAAATGTTGCTTCCTAGAGAGATCTTAACCAGTTTCAATATGAATCAAAATAATAATTTTTAAATCCCTAGATTGCCATAAAATTTTCTTTGGCCAGATGAATGACAGCTATGATATTCTTTGCACATACCCTTTTTTTTTTTTTTTGATAAAAGCATTCACAGGAAAATAAAATTAATCCATGTTCTTCCAAAGCACACCATCTGTTGGAGTTTTATACTAACATGATAGAAATAGTTCACTGCAATACCTGGTTTTATTGGAAAGATTTATCTTCCCCCTAGGCAAAATAATTCATGAATGGACTAAGTTACGCTTTCTGGCAAAAAATGGTCACAGAAATTTTTTGATCTGAAAAGCTTTGAATTCAGGTTCATGCTCTAGAACTCTGGATATTTTACACTGATTCACTCATCTTTTTTGAAGTTCAGACTAAAATACTCAGCTTCTCTCTATCTCTCAATAACTCTTGTTTGTATTAGAATCACTGAGAGGGATAATACTACATATATTTCTGTTTCCTTCTCATCTAACCATTTTCAAATGACTTTTTTTTTTTTTTTAAAGTCATGAATATGACAAGAAAAGGAAAACTTTTTCCTGTTATGGATCTGATCCAACTCTAAGTATTTTTCAGTTCATGTTAAATGAGTCAGCTACTATACAGTACAATTAATGCAGCAATTGCGTGAAAGCAACAGGTGAGGAAGGACAAGAGAGTCAAAGTTTTGGGACAGATAGGTTTCAGTGTAAAGCTTTGACAACATCAGTTGCGAAAAATCAATCATTACACAGTAATTAGTGGGGCAATTCAAATAACAAACTCTTTAAAAAACTAGTTAACTGAAACCCCCACCATGGAAAACCTTTTTGTTTCCTCTTTCAAGGTGAGTGGATTGGGATTAGAATAGGATGATCTGGAGAAGGAAAACATAGGGAGATTATGAAAAAGATCTTCAGTGGAATAAGAGTTTTGGCATGTAGAGGGTGGATTGAAATAAAACTCTCAACTCTGTGAAGATCACACTTGCCAGATTCAGAGAGAGACTCAAAAAATTCTAGTCAATAGGAACCAAGTTAAAAATAGAAAAAGATGTAGTTTTTTTAACAGAATTTTGCTACAGCATGCTCTGGATTTAACAAGTTTAGAGGGTCTCAGGGAAACTAAAGAAAAGATTGAAAGGATAAACTGTGGGTTACTAAACAGACCTACCACGCTTGAGCTGAGGAATTCTTTCATATGAAAATAGTTTGATCTTCAGAGGATATTATAGAGCATGGTTATATAAGTTTTTCCTGTTCTTAGTCTTCCTGTCTAGACATTTACTTTGATTCATTGCTGGAAAAATAATGTTAGGTTAGACTGACTCTTGGTCTTGGCCAGTCAAACCATTCATATATTCATGAAGCCTACCAAAACTGTTTGCTTTGAAGGACTGTGGATCATGTGGATCAAATTCTGCAGTGGAAAAAGAAGTACAGATCCTGCAATAAATGGGCATCCTTAAATTTGTGCTCAATTAGACACCTAAGCACTCTCATCAATCTGTAAGTTGTGATGTGATAAGGAATGTGAAATGAACCCAGTTTTTCACTGGAATATGAACTATGACTAGACCTACAAGAAATCAGAACCATCATCTCTGCTAGTATATTTCTCACCATGCAATAGGTATGCTCTGGCATATTTGCCAATTATTTAAAGAAACACCTGGTTTCACATGATTTTCAGTTGCACCTGACAATACTTATCACAGCTAAAAATAAGGCCAGCATCTCACTGCTTAAAGAATAAAAGGTAATTATAAAAGCAAAGGAGAAGTCTTCTGGGTTATGGAAAGCACCAGACTTCTACTATGCCTGCAGTGAACTGAATAAAAGAACAGAAATTTTGTTTTCCAAAGACTTATCCTTCCTGCTCAGTCCTTCCAATTCATGACAACACATTGGCAGCTGGGATAATGTCACTTAAACTCTAAGATTAGTTTCATACTTAGAGATGTACCGAAGTGCTTTTGTGGACCTGGGCCAGATGCTCAGCATCTTTAAGGATCAAGTTCATATTTATGAGTGCTTCATAAGTGAAGAAAATAATAAAATTGAATGGTTTTGTTCCCATAAAAAGGGAAATATAAAGCACTCAATGCAAAGTAACCATGTGTTAAGTACTCATATAACATTTTTTCCTTTGTTAATTAAGCAAAAATTTCATACGGGTGGGGCATTTCCTGGCAGCTGATGTTGAGGCAAGTCATGAGTTTAAATTGCCACTTAAAACTAGGGCATTTCATTGAACAAACAGGTGGAGCATATCCACTTTGAATGTATGCAAACAGCTTGCCTTATCATAGAGAGGAGAATGAGTTTTCTGATTGATTAGTTCCTTTTTATTCCAAGCAGGTTGTGGCCAATTGCAGTAACTGCAGATTTTCTGCATTGAATGTTAACGCAGTTTGCATAGAAAACTAATTCAAAGAGAACACTTAGGGCTTTAAAGTCTCTACTAACGTGAAAGAAAAAAGCAACCAAGCAAGCATATTCCATTTATAACTCCTGGAAATGGGAATTATTAATTGAATTATGTGACTGAAAAGGAAAAGAATCTATTTAAATGTAACAAGTCTCACTAGCTCTGAACAAGCAGCTATTTCTAGGATGTAAGATTTAGCTAGGATTCAGATATTAAAGTAAGTTAACCTACTTACCAAGCTACATTTTGTGATCTGGAAAACAACTCAGTGGTTTACATTTTTGTTTTCAACACAGAGAGAAAGGGAAAACATAGGTAAAACATAGGAAAAATGCATTTGTGAAATGTGTTCCATTTTATCCTAACAGTAAGTGGTTAGCGTTTAAAAAAGGCTTCTTTCCTCTGAATCAGCTGCCAAGAAAAAAGTAACTCATATAAACACCTTTCAGGAAAAACATATTATTTTGTTGTATTTTCAGAGGCTTAGATGTGGTGATAGTAGACGGCATGTAACCTATCTCCCCTATTTAGATGTGTAGTGGCAAGGCCAAAGAACCCTTCATGATACAACGCGGTTTTTTACAGTCCTCAGGGGTTTGCCGGCAGCTCTGGGGGGAGACCGTGCTGCGCCGATCATGGGCGCCAGAAGTTCTCCCGCGGTTTCCCACTTCGGGGAAATCTCTCCGTGCCTTCTCTCCGGCACTGTTCTCAGCTTGCCTTAGCTCAGCTGCCCTCGGAGGCTGCACATCAAACCAGTTGCACCGATGGGTAGCAGCAAGAGACGAGAACGGACCCTGCTGCTGCTATATCCCAAGAGTTTATTGTCTCGGGGGGAGCAGAACAAAACCATACCAAAAGAGCGCCAAGAGAGCCAACAGAACAGGCGTGCACAGCTTTTTAAAGAGCGGAAAACAAGGGGTGTTCACAATACAGGGACCAATCCGGCTAGCTTAGGGGAGGTGGGCAGGGAGGGATCACATTTTTCAGGACCAACAGGGTTACAATCAAGGTGACTGACACTTAAAGCAACCACAGGGGCGTCGAGGTTTTAGGGGAATTCCCAAGGGGAGGGTCTGGGACTCTGGGGATTGACAAGCCTGAGAGAAAAGGGTTTGGGTGACTGACAGGGATCTCTCTGGAACACAGGAGGGGTTTCTTCCTTATCTGGTGGAGGAGGAAGGGTGGAGGGAAGGAGTTTGGGGAGAACACTTTACTGTGGAAGCAGCCGGGGGGGGGGGGGGTAACAGAACATACTAACTTTTAAGCAGTAACTTAAATTTAACATTGTGTACAAAGGAGAAACCAAATGCAACCAAACATTAACAGTCCAGATCACACCACCACACCTTCACAGCTAAGTAGTTTTATAGTGGATCTAAGTTTTCGTCCTTTTAGGATGAGTTTATACTTTTGGTGATCAGTAGTTGGAGCACCTGATTCCAGTATCAGTATATTAATATATGAAAGGGTGTAATCTGACTCTCAACTGACTGGCTTGATGTTACACTTTATGACATTCATTACTTTATTCATGTGAAGCAGATGCAATTTTTCAGATTAGCCTACAAAGAACTGTGTCTCATTTTTATTTATTTTTTTATGACTAAGGTAAAACACATTTGAAAATTTTTTTTACTACTGTCTACATTTTTTTTTCTCTTTTTTTTTTCTATATTCTGTGTTTCTTGAAGAATAATTTTAGAGCTAAAATGGGAGGATGAACTACCTCTTCGTATTACACTACAGTATTCAGGGGATGCTATTTCTTGAAAGTAACATGACCTTCAGGTCATTTTGGGTGGTTAAACCTGCACTGGGTTTATTTTGAACACAATATTAACCATAAGAAGTGATATGTGAACTAATGTCTAAACCACAGAGGAAAGGAAATAATAATTTAGGCAGAGCAAAGGGGTTGTGGCTTAAAAGCAGGCCAAATTGTAATAGAAAACTCAAGTACTGTAACCCAGAGGGCCAAGGGAAGAGCACAGTTACAGGTTGGATAGTTGGCCAGCTAAATGGGGAATCAGAGCAATGAATAGGCTCCTGAGAGATTAAGTAAAAAGGGAGCAAGGGGATGTAAATGGATTTTGAGTACAAATTAATCCTGGAAGGGTATGAAGCATAGAGTGAAAATGATACTGGAACGAAGTATCAGTGGTGAAAGGTCTGTTCTCCATGAAGCCTGTACCTTGCAAAAGGTTCTTGCCAAGACATCAACTTAGAAAGTTTGGTTTTAAATGAGGTTGATTTTTATGTGTGAAAACCAAAAGTCAATAACAGATACCTTGCAGACAGTAGAAGTGCTTTTATGCATGTAACATGCATGTGCCAAAAAAAAGATGCTGATCTAGTCTATTTATTTCAGGTAACACGTGGCAATCAGCCATCACTGTGACAGGCAGAGCATAACTCACACAGCCTGAAAAAGCATTCTGACTTACATTTTCTTAAAGTCTAACCACACTTTGTAACTGTAGGCTAGGAAAAGGAGTAGTAGAATTACATCAGTATTTCAGAAAGGTGGTCACAGTGATAGTCTAGAATTACCAGTAGAAAACATATCCTTATTTAGTACTGTGTCTCTGAGATGAGTTTTAAAATTACCTTTCTTCCAGTATATGTCCTCCCTAAAGAGATGTTAAAATAGTTTTGCAGTATATCTTAATAGGATTTTTTTTTCTCAGTAAGACCTTTTTTTTCAGAGCCCGTATTTGAAGGTGACTATGGTGGTTTTCAGTGAAAACAGATGAAAACAGATCAAGAGGAACTATTAGGACACAGTGACTAAAGTAGTTAAAACAAAAAAAAGAAAAAAGACATAAGAATATCTGCATATTACTTTTATACAGAAGGGAAGTTAAAATATTAGAAAATATTCGATCAGTTGCAAGCTTGGAAATCTATCTTACATTTTTCACTTTAAAGCATCTGCACTCATTAAGGTGGTGGTTAATTTTCATTAAGAAAATAAATACTGAGATCATTTAAACTATTACTAGTCCTTGGGACATAGATGTCTTCTCCAGGAAACTGAGTATTTATTCTGTTATTTATTGAAAAATAAAGAAGCCATTTGTGCCTTTGCTTTTAAGTCATTAATTTTAGCTTAAAATTGTGAAATTGTAAAACATTATATAGGTTATTAGTCTTGGTTATCTGTGTGGATGCACAACACAAGAAACAGTTTGAAATGAATAAAAATATAGCATGGTTAAAGTCAGCTGTTGCTGAAGAGCTTATTGAAACTCACATATTGGTGTTATGATGATTTTGCTAATATCATATTCGAAGAATGTTTTCCACAGAATGAGATTGGGATAAAGTTGCTACCATAGTGTAACAAAGCCATTTGATGAAAACATTTTTTGGTATCGAAAACTCAACTAAAAGAACATCACTCCCCTAAAGAGAAGCTGAATTATCTCATGTCTTCACTCTAATGGACTATGTCTGATATAATTCAGTCCTTCCAAAGCTTAAAAGGAAGTGGTGACAATAACTGAGTAGAAAATTTAACAGTGGAAATATGAGACAGAATAATCCAATTCTGCAAAAATTGGAAAGTCTGCCTGTACTGGAAACTGTACAGGCAGTGTTATGCTTTTCACCAACTCGTTTTTCTCTCATGTTCTAGACAAACAGTTTCTTAGATGAAACATTTGATTTTTAGATAGCTGACATAAGCTAACACCTTAGGCTAAGTCTTTTTAAGGAAGAAAGATGGATAAAACTTTTACTGTGAGCTGAGGTACAACACTGCCTGTACAGATTCCAGTGGGATGAAATGGCCTGGATAATCAGTTGAGATGATTAGAAATGACTTTTTAAAATTTTATTTACAATCAATATTTAACAAGCTTTCAAAGTTGATGACTTGATCAAATATTCGTCTCTGGATGTGTTCAAGGCCAGGCTGCAGGGAGTGTTGAACAGCCTGGTCTAGTGAAAGGTGTCCCTGCCCACAGAGGGCAGCTGGAACCAGATGATCTTAAAGGTCACTTCCAGCCCAAACCATTCAATGATTCCATGTATTATTTCAAGTCAATCTCACCACTGTTTTTACCCCTTGTACTTTAAAGTCTTATCTTTATCACATATTTATAGAGAGGCTATAATGAGCTCTGGAATGAAAAGTGAAGGGGATGGACCTGTACCCAGAAAAAGTCTCTACCTGTTTGCTGGCCCACACAGGTGACTTCTTTTTTCACTCAAAGTTGTTCTTTGAGCGAAATATCTAAATGATATTGCACTCAATATTTAAGTTCTTAAGTTTAAATGATATTCCTCAGTATTTATGATATTTTTATCAAGAATAGCTGCTTTTTTCTGCTATGAACTCTTCTGGTGATGGGCCTTTTAATGTTTTCTAAATTTATTTCATTAGTGGCAGCATAGAAGTCTTGTAACAGACAAAATATAAGTCAACTGTGACCTTCCTTTAATGCTATAATTTAAGGCTTTTGTCTCTAGCAGGTTTCAAGCATCTCTTTCTGTAGCATTAACATGTGATACTTTCATCCAAAATTTATCCTTCTTTAAAGCTTGCCCTTATTCTCTCCACAAGAGCATTGGGTACTTGCAGGTCTACTTTCCTTTTTGTATTTTGGGTACTTCTTAGAGTGGTTTATCTCTACTGACTACCTAGGAAGAAGCTTGAGACAAGATGCTTAGCTTTTTGATGGTTAACCTTTCCTAACCTTTCTCTTTGGAAAGTTCAAGCTTTTTTTTTTTTCTTTTTATTGTTTGGTTTGGTTTTTTTTTTTTTCTTTTTTCTTTCCTTTCCTGTTTATCTTTCTTTTTTCAATTACCTATGCACTTTTTTCTCTACAGGCTACAGTGTTCTGGATAATTGATTGTCTTGAAAGGAATTGAGGAGCTTTATTTCCTGATGCTTTCCTGCCAGATATTTGGCATATGTTACCTTTTGCATTTGCACCACTGCCTTTAACAGCTGTCTAAAGAAATATAGCCAAGTGCTAGAAGACAAAGAGCAATAAGATTCTTGAGAATGCTTTTTCTTGTAATGATAGTGCAGTGAAGTTGGATGGATATTACTTTTAATGATAAAGGATTTTGAGAGGAGTTTTTATTATATAATATTTTTAAAAATTCACCCCAAATTTATATGTTGAGAACTCTTAAAATAATCTAGGTCTTTCAGTAATGAAAGTCTGCTAGGAGAATAAAATGATAATATTTTTTAAGGAATAAGAGAGAAACACATTTGAACCATACCAACATTAATATATACATATCTAAATATTGATTTTATGACATTTTCATGTGCTTGTTTAGTTATAGCATTAGGAATTTTTAGGCAAATAAAGTAATTTTAACCCTATCATTTTAATTTTTTTTATTGTTATAGTTTCAAGCATCTGCTTCTGATTATCCTTATTCTTACTGTTACTACAAACATATGCCTCACAATTCATGTTAAAAAAGACAAAATACCTATGATATAATTAAAAATCTGTCAAAACAAGAACAAAAGTCATTAAACTTGATATCTCATTTCTGAGGCTCTGTAAAACAATTTTCTTTTACTGCTTGGTAATTGTCAGTTCCATGTTTCTTTTTAAATTAGAGCAAAAATGATTATGGGAATTTTAATGCTTATAAATACAGCTAATATTATCTGTATTATCAGTAGTCTGCAGCCTTACCTATTTATTTGTAGGGTCATGTGATATGTAAGAATGAAAATAGAATCCTAAGGCAATTAAAAACCAATTATTTTCTGTGGAATTTCACCTAACATGGTTTTACTTGGACTAAATTTTTGAAAGATTTTAGTAAAATTAGTTCAGTCATTTTAAGGCAAACAAAGGAAAGTTTTAGTGTTGCTAAGAAATTTTACGAGTTTCTCTGAGCATAGAATAATTTTGTTACAAGAATGATATCAGGTGTTTGATAGGATTTGGTCAGAAATATGTTACCTGTTATAGAGGAAAGGAAATGGTAAGACAGAAGTGAGAATTGCAACTGAGGTAGTGGATATTAATTCAGCTGCGAGACAGATGCATCTATGAGGAGGGGAAGCATAAAGACTGAGACGTTTCACAGACACTGACAGTGAATGAAGAACTGTGCCCAAATAAATAAGAGCATGGGCTAAACAGCCTGGGGAAGCCCTGGCAGGGGTTGTTTTGCTTATATGTTGCATTAAAAGAGAAAATAGGAAACTGGTTTGATGAGAAATAGAGAGCAAGAAGTAATTATTGTCTGAACAAGGAAGGAGGAGTCTAGCAGAGAAACACTAGCAAGGAAAGGTGATCAAGCAAGAACGTGAAGGAGGTGAGAGAATTAATGGAGACTGGGTGAATCAGATACAAAATGATAGCCTGGAGAAATGAATGCTGTAATACACATACATATTAGCTAAGATTATAATAAATAAGATGTAGAATAGGGGGTTTAATGACCTTTCTAGCAGTCCACTAAAGGAAAAAAAAATACTACTCATTTGGGAAAAAATAAAACCAGGCTGAAAGCTTCAACATCAGGTAACATTAGGGTGAGATTAGGATGAGGATGAGGGTGGGGTGAAAGTCAGAGTAGGATTGACTGCAGAGTACTAAGAGAGTGTTTGGTCAAAGCATTCGTCAGAGTCTCTGTTTTTGAAACATTGCAACTAGAGAATAATAGCCATCAGAAAATATGCGTAGACAATATATTTTTTAAGATAAGCTTTGGTAATACATAATACATTTGGAGGTGATCAAGATGGAGGAAAAAAACCCACAAATAATCCCCCCAACAACCTATCTAGAAAACTACTGCTCTGTGTATAGTTTCTGAGTTTGATTTTCTATCGAGCATTCTAGTTGCATGATAGTATCTCATAGCTCACCAATGAATTCCAGAACTTCCTAACTTTGAAACAATTCTCTGAAAGCCCTTCTAATATTGCATTAAAATGTTGTTATATGAGCAGCATTTAAAGCCGATATATTTCTCTAACACTAATAGCAGCCTGAATTGACTAGGCTTTGTTCTGTTATCTAGGAAGATGTAATCTTCTGATGGAGCACTCGTAATTCAAAGCTTTAGTCCTGTGAACAGCTCTTCTGGGATTTCTCTGGTTTAAAGACTGAGGGGTCTACTGCCTCCTACAATTGTTAAAGAGCATAAGATATATAGCTAGAGATCACCTTCCTAACAGCCAGCACCAGTCTAAGCCTCTAATAGAGCTATTCTGAAGCAGCAACTTCAGAAACAGTTGGGTCAGCATGGTTCCTTGGGGAATCATATAGATTTCTGGATGCCCAAAAGAAAAATTGCCAGTGATACTAGCTGGCAGAGCTTAGCAGAGCTAAGCTGTGAAACAATTCTGCTGTACTCGGACACAGTAATACAGTAAGACAGACTCAATTTTCCTAACTAGGTTGGTTTTGTTTCTTGAAATCAGAAATTAACTTTTATATTGAAATAAGTTAAATGTAAAGAAATCGAGTTAAATGTACATTTAATTTAAGTTAAAATAAGTTAAATGTAAAGTTCATTAAACATTCAATTCTCTTAATGTATAGCTTTTTGTTGTTTTGTTTTGCTTTTCTTTCCTGAGAAAGTTGTGATCTATTTTAAGGGAGGAGAAAAGAGCAATGCCATTTTCTGATCTATGTCCACATTTTCTTTTCTCAGTGGTATTTTATTAAAAAAAAAAAGTGAACAAAATCTCTCCTTCATCCAGGAACAACAAACCAGCTTCACCCAATGTTCCAAGTGGTCAGAAAAATTTAGGCTGGGATTCTTCTCAGTAGTTAAAATCGATCTAAATCCCAGAAAATATTTGATCCTATATAGATCTCTAGACCTTGAATTGAATAAAAATTCAGAAAAATCAAGTCTTGAAATTCTAAGCTCATGTGCACTTTTGTCTTGATTTGCTTTGAGGTGTTTTTTGCCTATAAATACAGAAAAATAAGTCACTGTTTTGCCTTTGACTGTTTAAACAGAATAGTAAGATAAATCAAAAATAAACTTTCCAGCTTTATTTGTTTTCCACCTCCATAGATGAGAAAAAAAAAATAAAATCTTTCTCTTAGCATTAAGCCAGATAAGTACTGCCTGCCTGTGGAATCCTGTGACCAGCCCCTCCCTGGACAGGGGACTGTCAGCCCAGGACAAAAATGGGGACCAACACACCATGGGTGCATGTGGGGCCTCAGAGAGGGGTTTCCCAATGTCCAAGAAAATTGTTAAATACGACTAACAATTTCATTATGGGGAGAGAAAACACAATAAAAAAGCCCCAAAAAGAATATGGTAAAAAGGATTTCAGCATGTCTTCCATATAAACATGAAGCAAAAGAAACAGCACAAGCCTTTATGGGTTTCTATTCACAAAATATCTGTTCTCATATTTATATTATACTTTTTCATGATTACATGTCTTTTGATAAGGCACCTAGAAACCATAATGGCATTTTAAGTGTTATTCATTTACAAAAGTGAGAAATAAAGGCAGGTAGGGTAGGGACTACTCTCAGTGCTGCACCTATATTTTCTGTGTAGTCAGCTGCATAATTAAAGCCATCAAAGTACAGACAATCCCTGTGTTTTAATTGAATACTACAAGTTATTTTCGAAAAAGTTTGTGTTAACCTCTTCTGATGAATAAAATTTCCTTTTGAGTTTGACTATTTGAAAATGCCCCGAGTTATTCTGAACCTGTAACTATTTTAAATACTCTCACTAATCTGCAGAGGATCTAAGATTGATTAGCAAAAAAAGAGAAGACTTCTTTTGGAAGCTCCAGGACTTGTTTCTTACTAACCAAGAGCTAAACATACCATAAAAGCAAATTCTGCAATAGTAAAATTCTGCATTAGTCCTGACTATTATCAGAAACATAACTGGTTTCTATCACAAAGCCACTGATTTGATACCACTAATGTTCATATTTGCAGAGAATGACCTGACTATTTTTCCTCAGATGTTTGGGACTAAAACAAGAGTGATACACACTGGACTTAGATCAGTTTTTCAAGTTATGTGTATATTTTCCAATCTATAAACTTTCAAATAAACTTCATAATTTTCAGGAAATCAGGAAGCTGCAACTATATACAAATATATTATTGTTATTGTTATTACTATTATTACTGCTCTTATTTTAGATATCAAAAGTACCAAAAGAAAATTATCTATAATTTCTTGGGCTGTTACAATCACCAGAATCTCCTCTTGCCAACACAACTTCAGTTCCTATCAGCTGACTTAGCTGCTTGACATATTTGTAGAGAGGGCAGATGCAGCATTTGATGAGCCTCAAGAACAAGAAGTTTTATGTCTTTGCTACCAAACTAACTAAAGCATTGGTTTAGTGGTTTTGAACAGAAATTATGAGTAGGTGGAGGATTTTAATGTACCCGCACTAATGAATAGGATGTTCAGATCATACTATTTTCCAAACAGATACTTAAGAAAGTCAATAAGAAGTCAGTGTTTTAAGATTTCTTTTGGCTAAGAGACTACTGAATCATGCTCCTGACTTGAGATACTTTGGCTCATATTTGATGAAGTTCTCAAGTATGATAAAAATCAAAAGCTTTCATAATCTGCACTTGACAGAAAGAGAAATAAATATGGAAGTGCATCAAAGTGAGCAGATGGGAGAAATTCATGCCATAATTCCCTCTCTCCTGGGTTCACTTGTAACTATTTTACTTTTATCTCCTTCCTGTGACTTTACTGAGAGTGGAATACATTTAGTTTCTTCATTCTAGAAGTTGGAAATATTTACTTATTTACTTTAAAGTAAAACATCCTAAAAAAAAAAAAAAANNAAAAAAGCAGATTTGGGAGTGATGTTTCAGGAGAATCCAGGAGGTTATGCTGTTTTGCACAAAAAAAGACCCCAAACAACTAAAGCAACAGCAACTCCAGCCACCCAGTGTTTCCATTTCCTGAGATCTGCAAGGAAAACTAAGCAACATGTATGATAGATTTGTCAGATTTCATTTAGACGGTCATAAAATGAATATTTCTGAACCTCATATCCTCTTAGCAAAGTACTGCATTTGTTCCTCTTTTATACAGAGCAAATATTTTCCTTTTTTGTTAGTAATGACTGTTTTGACAGTTATAATCTGTCAGAGTGATCCTATAGATCAATACAGAACCTTAAGCTAAAATGCAACAAACTTCATCTTTTGAAAAGTTCGACACTGAAAACAGACGCACTCAGCATTTGAGAGGTGATAAATTAAGTCTTCTTTTTAAAAGTGAACAGTTACAGGCACATTGAGCTCAACTGTCTATTTCGATGTCATTGCCTTTCTACAGCTGAAATGTAATAGTCTGCATTCACAGCTAACACTGCCAGAGAGAAACTGAAGGCAATTTCAGATATGCTCTGTCAGAGCTCCTATGGGCTTTGTTACTTCATGCTACAGAAGAGACCAAGCACATGCATTGGTCTCATCCGTTCTTCCTCAGACATTGAATGAACTAGTTGTTTTCCTCTCTAGGCAAAAAGACTTGTCTGTTATTCTGATTTGAAGTGGACATCTGCAAATAGAAGGACCTGATGTAGAGGTAAGTTATAAAATCATTTCAGTACACAACCTATCAGATTCTTAAACATTCACATTTCAGCTCATCTCCCCTTTGTGCTGTTTTTCATTTAACCAGCATAAACAGTTTCTTATGCTAGTCAGAGAGAAGACTGTGAAAAAAGAGCCTGAAATTCTCAGTTATGACAGTGTGGAGGGTGCACATTGTTCCACGCCCACTGTTTTTCCTTTTTACCAGTATAACCCCAAGGTTTCTTATTCCCCACCATATGTTTTTTAGTAAATTATTCTCTTTCCATCCATCCTTAGATTACTAACTCCTTAGGACAGTGAAAGCCTTAGGACTTCTTCTTCTACATTGTTTAATCTAAGAGCTATTGCTGAGACCACCGAAATGTGTTGTAGCAGAAATTTTCAGATGAGTTATTCACACCATATTACACTATGTACTAAATGCATTCTCCTCTACAAAAAGAAAAGAAAAATATATGAAATCAGCTTTGAGCTTTCTCATGCACTTTGGGTGTTGGGAACAAGAAAGAGGTATTTGTCTAATATAGTTTTTGAATATTTTTATACATATAGCTGATTAAAATCTTGGTGATTGTAGCAATTACAATATTGGAGCTAAGCAGGCCAGAAAAATTACATAACTCCTTCTTTTCCCTCAGTGGCCTCATTTGATGTTCTGGCATGTATCTTTGTGAAGTGTCAAAATCCCAGCTTGCTGCATGCAGGCTGGTGGTAGTTTCTACATCTTCAGTCATGTCAAATGTAGAGAAAGAAGAGGAAACAGTTTGAAAATGTCAGCTAGTCATAAGATTAGAACTGCAGCAAGACTTTGAAAAGACACAAGATTTTTAAATTTCAGTTCGAATCACAAAAGTTATCACAGTAACTTAGGAAAAAGTACTGTTACTTTGGGCTATCCATACATACACATTTTTAAGTGTCAGAAGGGCATTTCTTTGTCCGAGTTGGTGTTACTACATTCAAACACATTCTATCTCAAGGAACATCACTAAGGACATGTCTAACAGACAGTAACACATTGTAAAGGCTTTGAACAAAGGAAAAGCATTGTGATGTGATTACTAATCTCTACTACTACTGAAATACATTTTTTATACATATGTATAATAGCCAAGATCAAGACTGCTGGCTGTGGTTTAGATCATCTCATTTTTATGACAGAAAGAGACCTAAAGCAAGCGGATGACTGAGGTGAAAAATGAGGTAGCTGCCATGGCTCCCATTCATTTTAACTAGACTCATTCCAACACTGTGATACATTCTTTTGGGGACTTCAGCATTTACAAGACTGAAATTCAGGATTCAATATTTGCAACAAATTTGGCCTGTTTATATTTTACTTCTGAAAGTGCAGAAAATACTGCTTTAATCGTCATTATGTCCTATGGTTTTCTGGTTTTTATTAGTTTATAAATTCTTCCCTATGAATTTCCTAAATGTAAAGGCTAAGCATACAAGGCCCCTGAAAATGACGGATTTTCCTTGCAGAACATTTCTTCCTTTCCCACAACACTTTCAAGACTTCATGACTCTGGGAAACCTATAGGTGTGTTAGTTAAGCTTCTGTATGCTTAGATTTCCTTCTTCTACCCTTTATTCAGCTTCACCTGCCCAATCTTCAGTGCCTTTTCAAAACACTCCTCTTTACTCCCCCCATTATAAATATCACAATATCAATATGGTTGATTGATAAATGTGCACATGAATCTCTAAGTGTGCCATCAGAGTGGGCAGCTTTGGGAACATGCATTATGAGTTGCTCTAAGGTCAATAGGCAGTAAAGTCTTCTGAGCATTCTCCGCCTCAGATTAGAATCAATTTCTTGACTAAATACACAGCCAAACTGCAGCTGACAGACAGAAGCAGTAAAATGTGAGAGTGAAGGTCAGCACTCTGCAGAAAATCTTTTACATGGTGATCAGACAAGACCCTATCAGGACAGAAGCAACTATGACAGATAAGGTGGCCTTAGCAGGCATGTTGGCCGTCAGTCATCCCTGTGTTGAAGCCTATGTCTCCCAGAAGGAGAAAATCAAAGTGAGGTCTCTGCATAATTTTTCTAATTGAAGCAGGCATTGGTGAGGAAGAGGCAAAAAACTTGTCCTTTTTGAAATCTAAGAGGCAAACTATGAATATTTGTTAACTATAGAACTTTTTTGGAAAGTTGGAACAAAATGTCCTGCAATAAATTTTAGCAACAATATAAAAGTATGCAGAAAACAGTCAAATTTGAAAACAGAAAATTAAATTGAAAAGTTAAATTGAAGTTAAATTTGAAATAAAGTGGCTGTGATAATGGAATTGATTTTTTCTTCATAGCACCAACAATTAGCATATTGAGAGAGAATATCCCAGTCCAATGCTTTATCTACTTCCAAACACATTTTCTTTCCACCTTAGAAAAATATTTTCTTTAACAATCTTGATTTTATTTAATTTCATTGGCAATTTTACAAACATTATAATAAACTCCTTCTTTCCTCAAAAGAAGGAAGGCCTTCTTTTGAGAATTTTGCCAGAAAATCACTTAGGTTTTCTGACACATTAAGAATCATTAAGAATCAGGGAGCTCCCAGCTCTTGCTTCTGTGGGAACCAGAATAAAAATTTCATCAAAGTGGAATAAAATTTCTCAATAAAGCAACCTGTGAAATCTACAAAAAAAAATTTAAAAAAATCATCAATTTTATGATCTCAGGCACTTTATTTAAAAACTGTTAATAAAAGGAATAAATACACAATTTTATTTTTAAAGNACTGTTCAATCAAAAAACATGTTTAACAGAGCAGTCCACTCTATTTTTATCTCTTCCTTCTGTTCTTAGTTAATAAAGACTTTAGGCACTATAAAAATTGTGGGAAAATTATTTAAAAATCAGTAATATATTTGGATTATATTTATATATAAACATATATATCTCCAGCAGGTTGTTAAACCCCTAAGCTTTTATTTTAGGAAAACGCATTTAACCACAGGAGACAGCCCTCCATGAANGTAACATTTCCAGCTACAACTGTTCAATCAAAAAACATGTTTAACAGAGCAGTCCACTCTATTTTTATCTCTTCCTTCTGTTCTTAGTTAATAAAGACTTTAGGCACTATAAAAATTGTGGGAAAATTATTTAAAAATCAGTAATATATTTGGATTATATTTATATATAAACATATATATCTCCAGCAGGTTGTTAAACCCCTAAGCTTTTATTTTAGGAAAACGCATTTAACCACAGGAGACAGCCCTCCATGAACCTGTGAACCAAGATGTGGAGTAAATCTATTTTTTTAAATAAAAGATAATATAAAGGACATATTTTCTCATCTTTGTCTTATAAATTCTACCACTTAAACTTTTCTTTCTCAGTGTGCCTATTTCTCTTTTTTTTCTGATTTCACTTATATGTGGATGTTCTCATTCCTTAATATCCTTAATATTTTTTTTACATCCTTTTAAAATTTACCTCACGGTTTCTTGCATGCCTTTCTAATGATTTTTCAGATTACCAGTCCCTTCAAAGTTCATTAGGTACATCAGGTTGCTTATTTGAATTCATATTAATGAGTACTTAACAGTTTTTCCACTTCAAACATTTCTTTTTTTAAATTCATTCTTTTCACACAGAAGAACTTTAGCTTCCTTGCCAAGTATCTATTTTATAATTATGAGAATTAGGTGGAAAATTATGCTGTGTAATTAAAGTTTTTTAAAGCAAACGTTCATACAAGCAATGTGTTATAATTACAGTGTAGGAAAGATTCTACTGCTTAGCTTTGGATGTCACAGAGATCAACCGTACCTCATAAATCATAAGAATTTTTTTCACAGTGTTTTTCTCGTGTTTATTTCCAATTGCAGGTCACAACTGGTTCAGAAGGAAAGACATGATCTGATCATTTAATCATTCTGTGATAGGGATGACTAACTACATCCCTCTGGACAGTGCTCCATTCTCTCCTTCAGAGTTATTATTTATAGAGACAGTATAGACACTAGTCAAACCAAAATGTTTTTCACTAGTCAATAAAAATAAAAATGTTTAGAATCAAACCAGAATTTCCTTTGTTTCTCTTTGACTGTTCCCCCTCTGGAGATCTTTTCCTAAATTTACCCCCCTCATTGGAATGGATTTTCTCAGAAGCATCTTCTTTTTTACCCTGAAAGTATTCAAAAAGCTTTCTCTTGCAAACCCTGACATCAGACATTATGATATAAAAAACAGTCTCATTTCCCCCCTAAAGATGTATAATTCCTCTGGCACAGATTTTTTGTTTATTCTTCCAAACCCTCCTCAGCTTGTCCACAGCTTTGCCTGATCTTCCAAGCCATCCTAAGCACTTGGCTATTCTGGCTCTTTGTAAATCACTTAGCTGGAACAGTCTGTATCCTGGCTAATCCTCCTAAGATTCTCATCCAAAAATATTAATCATAATAATATAGGAGCTAGTCTTGCTCCTTTCTGTTGCTTTGCTTACCAGAAAAACAATCAAAGGAGTAAGACCCTTCTCTTCTCAGAATCTTTTGCTGGGAGCCATTTGTTCTGAATGTGAATTCTTGAAATCTTTATAGTTGCATGTGACAAGTGAAACATGACTGGCCTGCAATGCTCTTCTTTCATGCTTTTTCCTAGGCCTAGTTTTTAAGGCTACACAGAGGCTGTTTTGTTTGACAATGACTGGTCTAAATGGTTTAAAACAAACACCAAAATATAATAAATAGGACTTTGTCATCATAATCCTCAGTATTGTGGGCTCCTAGAAAGGGACAGCTATCTCTGAGAAAGGTGTTGGCAATTCTGATAGACTTATTGTGTTACAGAATTATAGAGGCAGAAAAGGTAGTTAACCTGGACTGGCAATCATAGCAATCAACACTGGCTAGGGGCAGTCTGTAGGAAACATCCATGAAAGGATGTGAGTAGAACACTCTTCTTCACTACGAGGGGGTTGATGCCTTAAGTTTTACCTTTTATATTTTTCAAATCCTGTACTGCTAGTGTAACTCTGAAGTTTCCTGAAGCTTGTTAAATGCTGTTCTCTTATGCTGTTCTCTGTGCAGAGATAGACATAACAATACCTCTAATTTGCTCTTCAAGGACATCCAGAAACAAGAACTGTAAACCATCATCTTGGAAAGAAGGGGCCAGGCTTGGGGGGAATCACTATTGGCTGGGTTTTGGTTAGTGAATTTATGTTAATATAAAAGTGTGAAGCACTCGTGACCAGGATGTCCATTTTGGGATCCACTGAGGCAGGACCTCTGGACCCTGAAGTGTGTACATTTTGAATAGGTACACCCTGAAGTGTGCACCTTTTGAAAGCCTTTTGAATAAATACCACCTTTATTCCTTTATTCCTGTCTGGTCTCTGTTTCTAGGTAGCCATTTAAGGCATCAGGGTGAGTAACTCTGTGTAGGGCCTGAAGAAGAACTGCTCAGAAAGCAGTTCTTTTTAGTTCCTATGGCTCAGGCAATCTGGGCTACACACTCCTCCATCCTCTTCAAACTGAGGAACAGGATGGCTTACATCCTCTTTAGCATGATCCTGCTATGTGGATTTTCACTGCAAATGCAAACACAAAGTTTGGCAAGATGTTAAAAGTTACAAGATCAAGCTTCTTTTATAGAACTTTGAGTCACTTCCTATAGTGCATGTCAAATATGCTTCAAGAACACTGTGGCAATTCAGATTCTGGATATAGTTAAGCATGGAAATGATCTATTTCTGATTTTTAAAGGAATCAGACAACCATATTCTCTCTTTTCAACCAGCCATCTCAAGGCAGGAACTCTTCTACCTGACTATACAAAGCTCTGCCTTTGTTCATATGGAAGTTTCCTTGGATTTCCTCACTTTCATAAATGTAGATATCCCATAGTACCTCTTTCATCTGAAAGAGCTTAAGAAGAGGTAGGACCTGGGGTTTCTTTCTTCCTTCCCTGAATTTATATCTCTAAATTACTCTCCTAGTGAGCTTTGTCTCGGGAAAGTCAATACCTTGAACTACATTTGGAAAAACAAATCCATTTACAACTGACCGATAAATCTGCAAAATAAAAGAAAACAATGTCTTAGCACTCCTTTCAAAATATAATTGGAATAAATTAGTCAAATAATCTTCTGTTTAAAGTGGTGCCAAGATCATAAGAAAGGAGGGAAAATAAGGTAAAACATAATATGATTATGTTATCTGAAAGAAATTATATGCTTAGTTACATTCATGTGTTATTATGCGAACACTTAGGAAAACATGCTTCTGAAATATAAGGAATAGATGTCATCTTTGGTAGATTTCTTATTTTGCAGCATGGTAAAATTGCTTAACAGACCTGGGCATGTATAACAGATGTTGCTGTGCGCTGTCCTTGATATAAGTGATGGGCAAATTCCCTAAGCAAGGCACAGATGTGTCATGTCCTGTGGAGGGAAAAATACCCCTGTAGCTTGCTCCAAATGAGGAAGCAAACAGGTTTTAAATTAAACTTGCATTTTTGTTTAGTGTTACATGCTTGCCAGAAATGCTAATATTATGAGGCCTTGATATTTATTATAAAAATATACCTAAATATGTACGGGAATCTTTTGATGGTATTGCACTATTCTACTGTATTTTTGATTATATAGATACAACTAATCTTCATATAAACTGTTTTGACATATTCTCACTATTGAAAGTGAGTTTTAAGTTTCCTCTTTCCTACATTGTTTACATTATTATTTATTACTGGAATTCATAATGTCTATCAAAATTTTAACCTTCCTAGTAATTATATTGATAGAAAAATATGACAGTGAAAATAAATTAAACTAAACTAAAGCCATGTTATTTTTAGGTGGTCGTTCAGTTCCTGTTTTCAGACTGTCCTTTAACCTGCATCGAGGATCTCGGAAATCGAAACCTGTTATTTAATGTAATTTTTCTTTTTTTGAGTTCATATATCATGCAATTGTCCATTAAGACACTACATATAGAATACCATAGAATATCTCAAGCTGGAAGGCACATCATGGAGTCCAACTCCTTGATTCTCACAGGACTCTCTAAAGAATAAACAATAAGATATTACTATGATCAACATAATTTCAGTAGAATAGGTCATATGAAATAGTAGAAAAAGAAATTGCATTACACATGAAAAATAAAACAACTAGTTCTGCATCACAATTTCCAGGTTCTCTTTCCTTGTCTAACCACCAGGCAGAGTGAAAAAAGACAGTTTGCAACACACACACTCAATTCCAGCACAGAGGTACAACACACAAGACAGTAATATCCTGATAGCCCTTTACGTACTTTTTACATCCCTTTCTGATTATCTAGAGTATTTTCAGAGGGCATACCTAAATATTTCAGAAGCAATTCTTCTTCAAAATTTCAGTACATATTTTCAGTCATAACTTCAAATATATTTAATTTTCCTCTTATGCTTTAGAGTTATTGTAGTGATTGAATACTCTGAAAGGAGCTTTATTCCTAAATTTCTTTATGTGGATAAAGTGAAGGGCTTCTTTGTGGACTGTTTTACTGATTCACAAAGTTTATTACACATAAATTCTGTCTGACTTCTGGATCTTAACAGATTTCTAAATATCCGGTCTCTAGAAATTGAGAGATGTCTGAGAATTAAAGTCTTCAAATCAATGTGCAAGAGGTAATTAACACAACAGCTTTAAAAAGAATGCTTAGGAATGCCTGTGTAAAAGGCATTCCTCATCTCTACTTCCTTACGGTAGCACCATGCAGCTTAAAGGATGCTAAAAACATCTTAAGAACTCAATTCCAAAAAGTCCACAAGCTATGTTAAGCAATATTTTCAGTCCTTAAGTTTTTTTTAATTGGAAAACAAATGGGGGTTTTATGAGATAAATTAAACTTAATTTAGCTATAATTTTGGGGATTGCCATATGGTATCAATAAATAATTTCTCAGTAAGGTACTGCTATCCCTTAAAATGAATAAACATATGTCACTGTATTGGGTTTGCATGGCAAGGGTTTGGTAATGGGGGGCTGCAGGAGGCATCTTCTGTGGGAAGCTGTCAGAAGCTTCCTCCATGTGTGATGGAGCCAATGCCAGCTGGTGCCAAATCAGACCCACTGAGCTGAACTCAACAGCTACAGGGGTAGCACCTCTGGGATAACAGGGTTATGAAGGGGAAAAAAACTGCTGCACAACAGCTGCCAGGGGGGAAAAAGTGAGAATGGGAAACTGCCCTGCAGACATCAAGGTTGGTGCAGAAAGAGGAGCAGAAGGTGCTCCAGAGCTGAGATTCCCCTGCAGCCCATGAGGAAGACCCTGCAGGATGTGCCCCTGCAGCCCACGGAGGTTGCTTGTTGCCCAGGGAGCAGAGACCCACCCTGGAGGAGGCTTGTGGAGGAGTCCCACACTGTGCAGGTAGATGCCCACAGGTCACAGGCGGCTGTGACCCTGAGGAGCCTGCTGGCAGGGACCCTGAGTATGCTCCTGGCAGGGACTTGTCACCCTGTGGAGTGAGGAGCCTAAGCTGGAGCAGTCTTGCTGGCAGGACTATTCTCCCTGTGAGGGAATCATGCTGGAGTAATCTGGTCCTGAAGGAAGGAACCCCATGGAAGGGACACACGCTGGAGCAGTTTGTGAAGAATTGTAGCCTCTGGGAAGAACTGACATTGGAGATGTTCCTAGAGGACAGTCTCCTGTGGGAGGGACCTACTGGATGAAGGGAGGAATGGGAGGAGTCCTCCCCCTGAGGAGGAAGGAGCAGCAGAGACAATGTGTAATGAACTGACCACAGCCCCCATTCCCCTGTGCTGTTATGGGGAGGAGCTAGAGAAAATTTGGAGTGAAGCCTGGGAAGAAAGGAAAGATAGGGGGAAGGGGTTTTTAAAATCTGGCTTTATTTATGATTATTCTAGTCTGATTTGATTGGCAATAAATTAAATTGACTTGTCCCCAAGTCGAGGTTGTTTTACCTCTGATGGTAAATCCGTGAGTGACCTTTCACTGTCTTTATCTTGACCCATGAGCCTTTCATTACATCTTCTCTTCCCTGCCCATTTGAGGAGGGGAGTGCCAGAGCACCTTGGTGGGCAACTCTCACACAGCCAAGGCCAACCTGCCACAGTCAGGTACTCATATTTAAGTCTTTATCATTCCACTCTGAAATATATCAATACCAACTAAATGCCTTGAGCCAACTAGTGATGGCTTCATCATGTGACTGATTAGGGATATCTGATGGATATACATGCCATGAGAAGCACAGCTATATTCTGCTATTATATTAGTGAAAATTTTCCCACCTACCTCACACAGTCCAGCTTTTCAACTTCAAGAATATTCCTCATGCCAATCAAGGTCTTTTGGTCACAGCAGGTGTCCACAGCATTGTTAGTTCTCCTAAGGACTCCGAAATGCCTCTCGGATAAAATTAAAACAAAATTTTGAGGTCACTGCTCCTGTTTTTATATAAATATGAAGCCTGTAAAGAATTTCAGTATAACATAGCACAAGTATCAGAGTCATGGTAAAATAATAATACAGAAAAATAATTCCTTTAAATAGCATTTTCATTCTTCAAAACTTTTAGAATCTGGGAAAGGGGATGTTGTTTTGCTAGAAATGATGACTGAATAATTTTGTAAGGTTATCCTTTTACTTGGATTTATAGTCCAGTTGGAGAAGACCTAACACATTTTGAAGAGAGTTCATTTTAGTTTGGAGCCCTTGTAAGTCATCCCTGGCTGAGAAAATTTGAACAAGAGTGGCCAGAGCTTGTTCTCAAAGCTGGATGTAAAGCAAACACAATTTCAGCCTCAGCTGCACTATACATCCCATGAAACAATCAAAGACAAAGTGAGAGACTGAATTAGAATTCAAGTCCACTTCCTGAGTCTCTTTCCCTGAGCATCAATCTCCAACTCTTTGATGCTATACATAAGCCTCAGCATAGGCTAGCAGCAGTGAACCTGTTTTGGTGGCTTATGACAAATTGAACAGCTTGGATATGATTTCAGAATGGGAACTTCTTTTTATAAATGTGCCTTAGTTCTTTTTCACATCTACTGTGGCAGCAAAGAGTGAACCTTTGCGTATAAAATCGCTCATTTCAGTAAACCTACATTTTTTTTACACAATCTTTATGCTCAATACTTATTTTTGTTTTGGTAACTACCATTGTTATTATTGATTTCTGGAACTGGACAGCTATTAGTTGTTTTTTGTTTGTTTTGTGGTCTTTTTATCCCCACAGGCCTGCTGGGAGCACTGTATTTTACCATCTTCATTCTGTTCCATGTACTACTATAGCTTATGGCTTTCTATAGAGAATTACTTTCTGCACTTAAGGGAAGAGATAGGTCAGATGTACTTCAGCAAAACAAGAGCTTAGAAAAAGACATTTTGTAGGGTCAGGAAAGAAAATATTGTCATCTATAATATGCAGAATACTACTGCTGTTCCTGTACCTCTGACCTCTGCCAAACTCGTGGCATCCAGCTGAAAACTCTGCATCCTAAAATATATATTCTCCACAATGGCTTTTTTTTCAGTTTGACTATATAATTTTTTTTTTTACCAGAAGGGAGATAAAAGTTTAATGTGTAACACATTCTAAGTTACACTTTGAAATTTAAAGCTAGCTAGACACAGATCCCCCTTATTTATGAGCTAGCCCATACCAGTAAACTTTATTCAGAATTGTCAAAACTGTGATCATCAAAAAGCCAGCATCAGAGGCAAGATCAGGAATAAAAGCAATAATATGTACCTACAATGCTCCAATACAACTGTGGCACTTTTGATCACAGAATCATAGAATTGTAGAAACACAGAATGGTTTGGTTTGGAAGGGGCCTTTAAGATCATCTTATTCAAACCCCTCTGCTATGGACAGGGACACCTTCCACTAGACCAGGTTGCTCAGAGCTCCATCCTGCCTGGCTTTAAACACTCCCAGTGATGGGCATCTACTCTGGGCACCCTGTTCCAGTGTCTCATCTCTGGAATTTTTACTCAGAGTAAAAATGTTTTTTCTAATATCTATTCTAAACCTATTCTCTTTAATTTTGAAGCCATGCCCCCTTGTACTGTCAGTACATACTCTTGTAAAAAGTCTCTCCCCATCTTTCTTGCAGACTCCCTTCAGGTGCTGGAAGGTCACAACTAGGTCACCCCTAAACCTTCTATTTTTCAGGCTGAACAAACCCAATTCTCTTAGCCTTTCCTTTAAATATGTTTTAAGTCTAGGAGTCCCATATTTTAAGCTCTTCAGTACTGATGAGTGGCTGCTCTAGTAGCAGTAGCTATGTTATGCAGAAAACACTTACAAATGCTGATTAAGGCATTACTGTACCTTTTACTACAACTGGAACACTTCTAAGAAGGAGACATGTCCCTGCAGCTGCCGTAATAAATCTTCTATTCAAATGGATGAACTATCAGGACATGTTAGCTATATTTGCATTTATCAGCATCAAAGATCTTTTCATTAAGTGATGTTCATAGTACCAATGCTAAATTATATTTTTCATCT
Source organism: Erpornis zantholeuca (assembly GCA_013400515.1). Classification (NCBI taxonomy): domain Eukaryota; kingdom Metazoa; phylum Chordata; class Aves; order Passeriformes; family Timaliidae; genus Erpornis; species Erpornis zantholeuca. Next base: position 79,576 of record VZTN01009312.1, read on the forward strand.
GCTATTATATAGACTTAGATTTGCATCAACATTTAAAATTCTTAAAAGTGAAAGAAGTTATTTAAACTGTCATTACCATAAATAAATCTACCATCCGACAGAAAGCCTGCAGTAAGCATGAAATATGACATAATTTCAAGAAAACTCTTCAAAAGAACCAACATACAGTCTTGTCTGAAGGTTATTCCTGTCTTGAAAAAACCTTACCTGCTTGGATGAAACTTTGGAAATTTTCTGGACAGGTCTTCAAGATGATTTCATCTAAAACCCACCCTTTACTATACAGGTTTTCAAAAGGCTGTCAAAATTTATAGGACAGAAATAGGACATAGCAGGACTTCTATTAACATACCCAGCAGAGGAGCAAATTGAGTGACCCACATACCATCAGAGGGGCAGACTGAAAAATGCTTTCTGGTTCTCTGTATTTTGATAGGGAAAAAATAACAAAAGGTTCTCTATCTCTCTTGGTCCTCTTCATCTCTCCTGAGGAAAAAGGTATCTACCAGTGACAACTGATTGAATTTATACTTCCTTGGAGAGAAGGAAGAAGAGAGTTAGTGACACCACTGTCATTCCATCCTAATCTCCAGCTTCATGTTAATCGACCTTTACTGTGGTACAGTAGTTGCCATGGTAAAGCTTATCTGAATCCCTGTTATCCAACCCCCTTCTCTTTCTGTTTCTCTTTTTTTTTTTCCTTTTCTACAAAATGTCAACAGTCTCTGATTTTTGCTTTATCTTTGAAAATGAAAAAATGATCATCAATGAAAAAACTCAGTTTTGTTCAAAGTTTTGAGCACATGCAAGATGCTACTACTGTAACATCTGGAGCCACTCTCGTCTAGCCATGAAATGCAGAACAATATCTCCTGTCACATATGTAATTACTTATGAGTAATTTTTTAAAATGAGTTCTTCTGTTTTCCACAAATAAGAGAAGATTTATATAGTGAGATGAAAATTGTCACACAGAATACCTAGCAGGGAGTCTTAGCACAGAAATTAACAGCAATATGAACAATATTCAGACTGATAGAAAAATAACACATTTCATTTATTTCATTTAACTTAATCTGCTTCTGTCTACAACAATGGCTCGAGATGTTTTTGATAATTGAAGCTGTCTGTAAGCCATTCCCATCAGTGACTGTCCTCCCAAACTGTGCATGACTAGTTATCTCCAAGTCTTATATTTAAAGGGAGGCATATTCCAGAAGATTAATATCTATTAAATTAAAAAAAAAAAAAAAAAAAAAAAAGAGTAAATAAATTCTTTCCTTCCCAGCACCTTTGTAGCCCTGATTTGGATGTTTTATAATAGCTTTATGCCTTTCTTAGATTTTGGTGCCCAAACCAGCAGAGAATATTGAAGATAAGGGCACACCAGCACAGAGCAGAGAGGGACAATCACCTCCCTCAACCAGCCAGCAACACTGTGCATGAAACAGCCTAGATATAAGGACTGCATTTTTGTAAGCAAGACCTTGTGAAATGAGCTTGAAGTGTAAGCTGAGAAGACTGTATTTTATAGAGTGCTGCCTTGAATTTTATAAACAGATATATTGATTTTTGTTCTGCTTAGGAATTTCTGTTTTGAATATCACTATGTATTGCAGAAGATGAACAAATTGGATGAGGCAGGTGGTAAAAACAACTGTGATATTTTAAAATATTGTCTTCCACCACCATATCTATTAGCTGTTACTCTATTACCAAATTTTAAGGGGAATGGAGTTAGTATGGACAGACACTAAAAGTGTTCTGAAGTAGCTTGGACAATTTTGCATGACAGCAGGTTTCTAAACATTCTTCCAGCTGAGTGGTGGTGCCAAAAGCTCCAAATGAGGGGCCAAATCCAAACTGTGGCTACTTAACACCTTTAATTGATTCAAGATGTTATGTGGTAGATCAATTTTTTCTGAGATTAAAAGAAATTTACTGATAAATGAAGATGGAAATGTGATTCTTTATTATTTTGATCAAGAAACACATTTTTCAGAGAATTTTCTGAATTGTGTGAGAAATTCTCCCCCTTTTAAAGCAACTAAGAAGTGTATCCTGACTTTATTCACAGAAGGCCTTTTGATATGAAAGGAAAAATACAAATGTAAAATATGTTTCATAAAAAACCAGTATGGGATCATTTTCATTGTTTATAATTTTTAATTAGAAACCACTGCTCCCAGTTAATCAACTTTTTTAATTTTATTTTCATGAATATGTATTAAATATAAAATCTTTAAAAATCTTTATAATTTCTGCTATTCTTCTTGCATTCTGCTTTAAATGATTTTTTGGTTGTTTTATTTTCCCCTTGGCTTACTCCTGAAATTAATTTCAATCATCTAAAATCTATGTTGTTCCAGGCATTGTAACAGAATGGAGAGAAATACTGTGTTTGAATTAGCATAGGGATAAACTGCTAAACTCAGAAAACTACTCAAAATATGCAATAAAGCTTTTTCCAAGGAAAAAAAAAAGAAAGGGAAATGAAGGAAAATGCTGTTTCTTAGCTTAATTTGTCATTTCAATCAGAAAACTGTAATCACTGGTCAAAGTCTCTAATGCTGTAACACAGGTGGTACAGGTTGCACATAGGTATAATAATTTTACAGCTAAGAAACATTATTTGAAAAACATAACCTTTGAATATATAACATA
>VZTN01009313.1:9981-31171 GCA_013400515.1 Erpornis zantholeuca
GGTCTAGGAATCTTTCAAGAAATCTTCCAACCTTGGTGGACTGAAGGGAAAGTAAAATAGCCCTTATATCTGCACTTCCCAGTTTTCTCCCACAGTATCACAATATAAGCAAACCAAGAAAAAGAGTGCAGTGGACTGAAATAAGTTTTGTCAACTAAACAATATGGTTTTCTTAAATAAGCATTCAAAAACTGCATAAAAGCATGGAAGGACAGTGATTACTATAACCAAAGAGCAGTCCATTGGCCAGCCCAACATTTGTGGCCCTCAAGTACACAAAGGCTAAAGGATGACATCCAAAGGAAACTAAAAGGCAATGTGAAGCATCTATGTATTCAGAATTTCAAAACACCTTGAAAAAATTTAAGTAAAGCTCTGCTGCTTGAGGGATGGACACTAATCCATAATAAGAAGCAGTAAAGATTGATCTACTTGGATTGTACCCTAGTCCTATCTGCAGCAACCTATTTCAAAGACTTGTTCTGTGTCCTTGTCATAACCTCTGATATTTCCCAAGTCCATCTTTAGGGAACATTCAGATCTTTCCATTTCATTTTCTTAATTATCAAACCAAATAACACTTTTCTTTCTTCCAATGGGGAGAAACTAAAAGGTTTCTCTGGTCTGTAAACTGATTTACTTTCTACCAGCAAAGAATAAACATGACCAAAACACTTGCTTCCTAAACAAAAGACTAAGAATCAATTACTTGCTATAAAAGAATATTAAGACCGTAAAAAACCAGAACCAGTATTTTATGATACATTCTCTAGTTATTTTCCACTTTTAACATGATACTTGTTGTAATTACAACAATTTACACAATTTGTGCACAATCCTGAGCTATGGGTATGAATTTTCAAAGGTTAAAACACTATGTTTACTTTCCTACAAGTGCAGATAAAGGGAGACTTACATGTCAATTAAAAGGATACTCAAAATGTCATTAACCTTCTATTCCTAAACAATTTGGATTTTGCCACCTTTCCAATTTGCAGAACTCTTTTTGTCATATGTAACTAAATGAACCTACAAAAGGAGTGAAAATGACAACTTCTGGATTCCATGCTTCTCCTAAACTAACAAAGTCAGAGCATTGGTTCATTTCATAAATTTAACTGTGCTTTTGTGTATATAGTACCAGAAGCCTGGGAACTGTCACATTAGCTCCACCTGTGAAATCCAGTGTTCTCCAACTGCTTCTGACATCCACAAGTTGACACTATTTCCACGTTTCCAGAAATATCCCCATCTCCTTGTGGAAGGTACTGTCTGCAGATACCAATCTCTTCACTCTCATGACCAGTGACAGGACTCGAGGAAACAGCATGAAGCTGAGTCAGGGGAGATTTAGGTTAGATAGCAGGAAAAAGTTTTTGTCCCTGAGGGTGGCTGGGTACTGGGACAGGCTCTCCAGGGAAGTGGTCAGAGCACAAAGCCTGACAGAGTTCAAGAAGTGTCTGGACAATGCTCTCAGGCACATAGTGTGATTCTTGGGGTGTCCTGTACAGAGCCAGGAGCTGGACTCAGTTATCCTGATGGGTTGCTTCCAACTCAGTATATTCTATAAAATGCATGGCTCATTAGTTTTATCCTTGTAAAAATTCATGTCAGGATACAAGAACGGTTTGACAATCAACTGTAAAGCACATAAACAACGTGCATCTATCCAAAGCCCAGCTCATTCATGCATGTGAAGATGATAAAAATCGTCAGCAGAAGATGACAGTCCAGGCTGAAACCCTCCAAAGTAAACTGAACACACCTACACCATGAGAGCAAGTCTCTAAACAAGTCTTCCATATGAGACCCACTCTATGATACCTCCTACACATATTTTATCCAAGACAGGAGAAAATAAATACACCCTGAAGTCAAATACTGTAGTTGATCCCAATACTCCTCTTTCTTTGCACATCCTTAAAAGGTACCAACAAACTGTGCATTGCATATCAATGTGTTTAAAAACGGTGTATAAACAGCCCTCAATATATGTTACACTCATATGCTTGCAAGTATAGAACTCTTTCCAGTCTAACAGAGCTGGAGCAGAAGAGTCCAGGCATACACCCCTTCCTGGAACACACTAAAATGAATTATGCAACTTCTTCACAACCCTCAGCACAGCAACAGCTTCGCTAGTATTTGCACGAATTACAGCGTGACTGAAGACATCGATGTGCTCTTCCAGTGCCATCTGCTGTACAGTGAATTAGCCTAACAAGAGACACCTCTAGAAATTCTTCAGGCAGGTATTTGCAACTATAAACAGACTTGAACTCTACCAATGTATTCCCCAAAGCCTGGTGGCTATGTGTGCAGAGACACCTGGAACACACAGACTGAAAACGAGAGATTAATCAAATCCAGAAAGAGAATGAGATCTCAATGCACACAATAATGTGGTAGAATGCAAACTTTCATCACAAATTCTGCATCTCAGAATCTTTAATATTATGCAGGTTGACAAAATACAGGCCAGGCCTATGGACAAAAATGACCAGGTCACTACCTAGCAAACACCATGCCCCCTTTGTGCACAAAAAAATAATGAAAACTAAATTTGCACACCTCACTTGGAGGAAGAGCAACATTTACCAACCACATACAAATGTGAAATTATTAGTGAAGATAATTAGGGCTAAAAGTTCACTTTACAGGCTGCTTCTTAGAAACCTGAAGAGCAGGCCGTGCAATTGTACGTTAATTATTATGGTGGCCAGCACTGATGTATGAAAAAATTATGGAAGTTTTAAATATGTATCAGTTTCTGCAAATCTAGTTTGAATATTCCAACATTTCAGAGTAGTTTCAGTTTGATGCCACAAAATGCTTTCAGTAGATGAAATCACATTATCTACCTCGAAGCAGTGTTTGCAAAAGTATACCAACAAAAAAGTTTGATTATATTCATGCTGTCTTTATTAGTTTCTTATCTTTTTTACACTTTTATGTTAGGCATACTTATTTCCTGAGACAAATGCTATAAATAATTCTGCCAAAATGCAGTACAATAGAAATAAACCAGGATTAACTTCAAAGAGTTAGGACAGAAAACATCATACTGGAAACATACAGCAAAATATAACTCATGTTCGAACAAAAAATTGTCCCTAAAAAGTTTAATAAAAATATCACCACAAAAATTACTTCAAATTATTAGTCAATACCACTTCAGATAACTTTTCTAAAATAAATGTTAATCTCCTTATTTATTGCCATAAAGTGAAACAGTTGAGCAATGAACTTGATTTTTTTTAACCCACATCATCCTGCATCATTCCTGGAAAGTCTGTCTTTCACTTAGAAATATATAATATTTATTCTTATCATCGTAAGACTTACATAACTTACAATTTCAATTTATTGTATTTTAGCATAATTATATTAATAACATAACTAAAAACACCTCAAAAGTGAGAAGCTTCTGCATTCCTGGGCATGATAAAGTTCTCATTACAGTCAGATAACAAAACCTATTCCAATCTGCAGAAGTATAAGGTGCCATTCCCCTGCTGTCCTCAAATTCTCACTGAAATATATTCATTCATTCTTTGAAAGAGCATGTCAAAACCAGCATCTTAAGAATGCAGATTTCAAGTGCTATATTGTAGAAATTCTTAAGTGTCTAAGTTTTCTCCAAAGTTCCTAAATCTATTAATGTGAATTATTAAGGAATTGCTCTCCATATTCATTCCCATCAACTTTACTTCAGTACTGAAGCCTGTATCACTGTAAGTTTTTCTTCAAATCAGTATACAAAATTCTGACTACTAGAATTTCAGGCTATATGAGTACAGAAACTACATGCAAAATACTCTCTAAGTAAAGAGAGATTCAGTATCTACTTCAAACACCATCAGTTTCTAAAAGAAAACTGGCAACTTTTGGCTTCTTCACTATATGTGCCATAAGCACACTGAAGATGGTGAGGTTTTTCCCTTCCATGTGCTTCAAGTAAATTCCTACATTGTACTGCTTTTTTAGTAAGAAGAGTCTTTAAATGAAGTAATCTAAATTCCATTGCATACTTTTATACCTTGAAAACAACAAAAAAAGGTAAATGGCTTGCTAGCTAATGAACACTGTCCTAATATTGCAAATTTTATAAAAGCACTTCTGACCTGCATACCTGCTTTTCTAGTGAGCACAAGGCTCAGATACACAACTTCACATAAAATTAGAACAAGGAAAAAACAGATGAGGGGCTCATCTGACAGTACATTACACTTATAACAATTCAACAGTACTTAAAGCCTCCTATTTTTAAGCTAACTAATCAAAAACCTAAACACTGAGTTATTCACCACAAATTTAATTTTCTATCCTCTAAGATTCAAGCAGCTGAGAAAAGTATGGTCAACCTATCTACAGGCCAATATAACTTAACAGGTTTTATATAGATTACAACATAAAACAAACCAACCAACTGTAAGTCACATCATTTAGTCATATCATCTCTCCAATTTTTTTTCCTCTTTTTACAAAGCTTAAAGAGAAAACAGTCCATGGGCACTACTGTTCTACCACAGTATAGAATAACCCTAATCACTAGCAACCTTTAGCAGAGCATAACCAAGGTACACCTTTAGTAATATGTAGAAAAGTGGAGTAAATTAATAAGGAAAACTTGACACAAAGGAATTTTTCTTTGTCACTTCTGATTATGGGAATTAAATGTATGCAAAACCAGGAACACAGCCACTGGAAAAGTCCAAATACCTTGATTGCTTGTCCCTGGCCGTCTTCTGAAAAAAAAATGCTCTTTTAACATTTAAGATTTCCCTGATTTCTTTTTTCCTTTTTTTTTGGAATACAACTTAATCCACGAGTGCTTGCAATTAGTCCTTTTCTTTCCCATATTTGGTTGCAGAATGGAATATTTCTATCTGATTGGTGGTTTTCCTCTGGGGAGTAACTTAAGGGTGTTAAATGGCATCTCTATTATGGTTCATATGTGTATATACAGTCTCGTAGCTACAATAATTTCATCACTACAATAGCCAAACCCAGTTACTAATATTAACAGTCCTCAGCCAAGGTTGCATCTCTGTTACTCCAAGATGGCTGGCTCAGATCCCTGTCTGCTCCATAGGCACACTAACATGGGGGTGGTTAAACTGAAGTCAGCACCAGTTGGTGTCAGCTCAAGAACACACACAACGTCATGATACCAGAGCTGCTGTTGGAGGAGGAAACTCCAGGGAAGCCGGGTGGATGACAGCCAGTAACCACTTCAGCCATTCCTGCTAGATCTCTCACAAACTGAGAATTAACACCCAAACAGGGAAACTGACTGTACAGGAAGCTGACTGTACTTTTCATACATCTACTAAAATACAGACACAAGTACCACCTTTCATCACTTTCTTTTAAGCAAACATATGATAATAAAGCATACTGCTAACAAATTGTTTCAGGCATGGGGAAAACATACCAGGAAAATGAAGCCACGATTTGGCTCTAAGACCCTGATTAACAGCAAGGGGAAAAGGAGCAAACAAAAATAACCCAGTAGTTCTATTTATGCCAAGGCACTGAAAAAGAAAAACGTGGAACATTTTTGATTAATCAAATGGGAGAAGTCACTAAAGAAACCTGCTATGTTCATATGTTTCAATGCAGGAAATCATATCCATTGAGTGCAAATAAACCTTTGCTTTTAATTTTCACACAGCTGTGCAGAAGCAGACGAAGAATGAGAATAATGCTCAGTCAGGCTCTGTTTTCATTTTTTACTATTTTACAAGAACACAGCAGCCAGCCTTGAAGCAGACTGTCTGTTAGCAAAAACTAAGTTTAGTTTCATAAGCAAAGGTTAGACTTCCTGGGAGATAATGCATGAGAATTCCTTTCCAACTAAGGGTCCATCCCCCACTCCATTCTGACAGAAGATAAATACACCAAAATGCTTCCCCTCCATTGTAAGGCATGGGGTAGCCTCAGCATGATAACAAGGAGGATTTATGCTTATCCAAGATATTTATGCAATCCTCTTAAACCATAACACAGTTATGTTAAGAGTCTGAAAAGCTGTAAAACGATAATGCTCTACAAACCAGCATTTCATTTAATATGGACCAACATCACATTCTGTAAAAGGAATAAATTTTGAAACATTTTTGCTCTAAGATGGCAAGGAACAGATTCTGTGCCTACATATTCGAGAACAACATAAGAGTTTGAAATTAATATCGTGAAAATGAAAGGAAGAACAGGAAAAACAAAGTAAAAACAAAAAAGAATTGCATTTCTGTGCTTCTTTTCATTGAGAAGTATGCATAAATGTCTAAATGCTGGAATGTGTGTTGAAAAGAACAAAATCTATGTAATTGTATGGATGCAGGTACTAAAACCCAAATGTGAATGCAGTTTTGTTTCAGGATCCTGAGGCACTTCCAAATGTAATTTTAGAAATGCTGTCCATCCATTCGAAGCATATACCAGAAAGACAGAAATAATAAAGCAGACCATTCTCTCAAAGTGATTTTTTGTGGTCAGCAATAATCTGACCACTCTTAATGTTAGTAACAAAATAATGTAATTGTGAGAAACACTTTTCCAGCCCTTCCCAAAAAAGGAAAGAAGACACTCAGCACACATGCAACAGCTAAATATTGCCACTTCACATTAACTTACATTGATTTTGGTTTCACTTTCAAAGTTTGGGCTGGCGTTTCTACAGCAAGCAGAGAAACACTGTTACTGTGTACCAAACTTTCAAAGTTTGTGTACTGTACTTCCAAAACACAAACCAAGACAGCTGAAAAGGGCATGCTGCAAACAAATATTTTGATGAGGAACAAAAAACAGGTACCATGAATAATCTTTTCCTACTGTGCTATCAGAACAAACGTTCAACTTACTAGGCCAAACCTCTGTCATCAATGAACCCCATGGCACAAGAGGCACATACCAAATGGGCAATACAGAAAGATACCACCCAGTGAACACGCAACGCTGCATTATGTATTTGTTTCCTGCTTCCACAGAAAAAAAAACACTAGGGAAAAAAAGGGACGATACTGTGAAGAGAAAGAGGAAAATACAGGAAAAGTAATAGAAAAAGAAGGCTCATACCACATGGTACCTTTACAGAAAAAATTATTCTGGGAGGTATTGAAAAACACCTGGAGGACAACTCAGTCATTGGTCACAGCCAGCACAGTGTCATGAGAGAAAAGTCCTGCTTGTCAAACCTGATTTCCCTTTATGACAAGGTAACCCACTTAGGCGATCAAAGGAAGCAAAGTGATGTTATCTTTTTGGATTTCAGTAAAGATTTTGGTTCAGTCTGTCACAGGATCCCTCAGGACAAAATGTCCAACACGCAGCTGGATAAACGCAGCATGAGATGGGTGAGCAAGCGGCTCATGGGTCGGGCACAAAGGGTTACAGTGAATGGGCTGACAGCACACTGGCGACCTCTCACTAGTGGGGCTCCACAGGGCTCCATCCTCAGCCCTGTGCTTCTTTCAACATCTTTATAAATAACTTGGACACGGAACTGGAAGGGATACTGAGCAAGTCTGCAGATGACACAAAATTGGGAGGAGCAGAGAGGTCCTGCAGAGAGCCCTTGACAAATTAGAGGGCAATCACCAACCATACAGGTTTAATAAGGGCAATTCTGCACCTGGGATGGGACGACCCTGGATGTACAGACAAACTGGGGAATGAGAGGGTGGAAAGCAGTGCCACAGAAAGGGGCTTGGGGTCCTGGTCAATGGCAAGTTGAACATGAGTCAGCAGTGCCCTGGCAGCCAGGAGGGCCAACCCTGTCCAGGGCAGGCCAGGCACAGCATCCCCAACCGGGCAAGGGAGGGGATTGTCCTGCTCTGCTCTGCGGCAGCCTCACCTCGAGTGCTGGGGGCAGGTTTGGGTGCCACAATACAGGAAAGACATTAAACTATTACAGGGCATCCAAAGAAGGGCCACAAGGATGGTGAAGTGCCTCAAGGGGAAGCTGTATAGGTAGTGGCTGAAGTCACTTGGTCTGTTCAGCCTGGAGAAGGGGAGACCAAGGGGAGACTTCATTGCAGTTACAACTTCCTTGTGAGGGGAAAAAGAGGGGCAGGCACTGATGTCTTCTCTGTGGTGACCAGTGACAGGACCCAAGGGAAAGGAAAGAAGATTGTCAGGGGAGTTTTAGGTGGGATATTATGAAAATGTTTTTCACCCAGAGGGTTGGGCACTGGACCAGGCTTCCCAGGGCAGTGGTCACAACACCCAGCCTGACAGTTCAAGATGTGTTTGGACAACACACTCGGGTACATAGTGTGACTCTGGGTCTGTCCTGCACAGGGCCAGGAGCTGGACTTTGATGATCCTTGTGAGTCCCTTCCAACTCAGAATATTCTGTGATGCATATTTCTGCTGAAAATTACAAGGGTTTACACAGCATTACTACATATGTCACTATACTACAAATTTTTAAACATTGCCATTCTCCCTAAATTATGAGTTGTTAATTTGTTATAGTCATCTTTTTTGCTTCTGCCTGTCCCAGTCACCTGATATGAAAATGAAGACAGAGGAAGCAGTTTTAACATACTATGGCATCAAGGAAGCATGACTGACAATTTTGCTTTCTTTAAGATGCAATATGGGATACTATCCTCTCGAGGAGCAAAAATGAGAAAACAACATATCAGGAGAGCTATGTCACATTCACAAGGAAAAAAACAAAACCAAACCCAAACCAAACAAACCCAGCTAAAAACATAGCTAAACCTAACTTTTATTTTAAACACCTCACTAGCCACACTATCTAGCCAACAGGCGGCTTCATAGCCCATGTTTGTAAAACAAGTTTCTTCACTAGCAAGTGGTAAACTGCTCATCTTCCCACTTACATTTATGTAATTTATGCTTATCTGACAGACAACCAGAAACATATAACTGGCCTTTATTCCTACAAATAACATCCACTTGGCATCAAAGATATTAAAAAAACCCAGGAAAAAAAGAAAAAAATCTGCACAAATTAGCTCCAGGTAATACGATTACTTTCAAAATATCCATATGGAAAAAAAACCCAAAACCTTTTTAAAAATACCCCGAAACTTAGTAACTAGATTTGAATTATTGCTTGAAGAATTTAATTATCTAATATATTCCAGTAGTAACAAAAGAAACACTGTTAAACTCTAAAAGATAAATATATTCAATAGAGATTTGTCTACCAAATACACAAGCTGAAACAAAAGCACCTGAAACAATTCTCAAGATAGATAGAGACTGGTTTGGAAATTCACAATACAGAAAAAGAGGATTTCATTTTTCTGTCATATGCAGCACAGTCATGTTCTGCGAATGGAAGATTAATTTTCCTATTTTTCAGCTCTTCTAGGAGGTCAGAACAAACAGCAATACACTGCAATTACACCATCTTGTACCATTCTTCCTTAGATCTCATGACTGAGGCTGACTCCAAATTAACCTCCCTGGTACAGTTTTTCACTGAGGCTGAATGACCCTTTGAACTTGTATTCAAAAATTGGAGGTAGAATCTCCAATGTTTTTACAGCTATCACCCCCACCTGCCTCCACCAGGCCATTTTCAACAAGAATGAAAGTTTTCTTTCCTTAGAAGATAACACTCTATCCTCTCAATTCAAGCTAAGATGCAGCAATTCTTTATGAGACAGTTAACCCTCTACATAAATGGAAGGATTAAATGAACCCATTTATGGTCTGAAGGGAAAGAACACAGTGTCTTGATTGAAGAGAAATAAAAGTGGAAGATCTCCCACAACATCTGTACAGAGTTCACACATGCAGAGAAATCTCCAAGCATGCTGAGGAGGAGGAAGTCAATAATAAAGACAATCCCCAGAATCACAGACAAGAAGGGACTGACCTCTGTTTTGTGATACTCTTCACTAAATTATCAGAAAGAAATACAACATATTTGCTACATGGATGTCATAAAGGTCCACCATTCCCCTCCAGACCATACAGAAATGTTTACTGTCAATACTGCATAATATTTGCCTTGCATCAATGCATTTGGTTGCCATAAAACTGAAAGATTTAGTAAGTTTTCAACCTGCAGGCTCCTACCTCTATTGCTTTCCTTTTTTATGCACATCAAATCAGTTCACATCTTTAAGTTCTAACAGTGGAAAATTCTAACAGAATACAAACACCAACAACTGATATTATTCACGTGTGCATTGTGAAAGAAAAGCAATTTGGTGAAATTATCATAGATTCCATTAATTCTTTTTTCTAACTAAAGACAGCAACGTTTTTCCAAAGCAATAACCAACTGTGTTACTACAATGTATACATAACATACATATAATTTGAAAGTGTATGCACCCTTTCAGTAAAATTTGTTGAAAAGAGAAATAGATATTTAGTGAACTATGAACAACTTGGAGGAAAAGGTATTAGCTACATTTAAATAATAATTACATTTAGCCAATCAAGGTCATTCTAATCCCTGAAATAACAACAAATAAGTAAAATACTGCAATAGAGTGTCTCATATAAAGTAAGAAGCTACTATTCAAGAAATCAAGTTCCCTAGTCACTTCTCAAAAGTTCAGAATTAAACTCACATTCAGAGACTATTGTTTGTTTTAGCATTACTTCCTACAGAAAGAAAACGGAACCATGCAAAGCTTCTGTGTATGCCCTACAGCCTCTCGAGGGCTGCCCAATGAGGTTTTATCCAATAAGCAGATAGGCAGTGTCCCAAATGAGAGAGCAGTCATGGCAAAAATTCATATATTCTTACATATACAAAAATCCAAGGGCATTTCTAAATACAGGAAAAGCTTTCTCTGGAATGCAAAATATATTGAAAACCAAGGAGGAAAGTGACGTGAAACAACTCAATTTCTCAGAGAAATGCTGTTTAAAAAACTGTTTCATTGTAACATAAAAATGTTTACCTTTGACCTTAAAGATACCACCCACATTCACTAAAAGCAAAAGTGGTTTGTTACTGTGACCTGTTTTTCAATTCTGGTTAACAGTTAAAAAGAGAAAGGCTTAGGAGATACTTTTTATTTGACTATGGTAAGAAACCAGTATCACAAAAGATTAAACCTTAAAAAAATTTTCTATGTATCACATTGATTCAAAATTTGGGAGTCTTTATTCCTAAAATGATCTCCAAATTCAACTAAATTTACATTCTTGAAAATTTAAAATATTATCACTAAAATAATCACAACTTCTCTCAGCAAGTAAAATGCTTAGTGTTTTCCCCCTTGAACAGCATGGTGAGAAAAGTCATTTTATATCCTTTATCTGAACCATTTATATAGGAAACATAGTAGACAATTTCACTGAGGTTTAAAGTCCAAGAACTCAGAAGCTGAGAAAAGCCAAGAGTTTCCTGACCAATTCTCTTTCTTCTCTCACAGGTGGGACAAAATTAATGCCGCTCTCCAACATCCTTTAAAATGTATAGTCCTACCATTTACTTATAGTACACCAATTAAGATCAAAATTCCAGACAGAATTATTAGCTTCCATAAGTAAATTTTTGCTGTCTCTCTTTTGCTGCCCAACACTTAAATGTTAGAGCACAGGCACTCAATGCTCCATTCAAAACTTCATGAGTCAGAACATGACTTAAGAGACAGCTTAATTTCCACATTTTTTAGAAGGATTCATAAGCTGTATAATATGCACCATCAGGCAAAACTACAGTAATTCAATTCTGAAACCTAAATTTTGAATTCACATAATGTGGAGTTATGGGAGAAAGAGGCGAAATCTGTTGGGGTTTTGAGAAAACACCTACCCTACCAAAATCTGAAATCTCCCCCAAAATGGAAGATTTGAAATCTCTTTTTAAAATGGCAGCAGAACAAAAGGAGTGCAACTCCAGGAGTTGACTGCAACAGCAAATTGTCACGTGTTGCAAGAAATCTGTTACTGCTTGCAGTCCCTTTCATGGGTTTGCTGACAATGGAGGAGTAAGTCAAACACAGGAGGTTGGGTTTCATCATTCTTTTGAGATATACCAAATCTTTCAGTAACTTTCTATCACTGTCCTCTAGTCATGATTCAACTTCCTGTCTTCCTTTAAAACTTCACAATTCAGCAGATTTGCAAAGTCCTTGCAGCCCAGTTGTTTTCTTCATCAAAGCAGCAAGCAAATGAATAACCCATGTTACAGTACCATGATGTATCAGGTAGCAGGATAAGGGGCAGAAGATCCACCAGTGGTATGTAGCTAAGGATCTTCAAAGGATGCAGAAAAAAATGAAAGCAAACCACCAAAGTTATGGAGGAGGGTAACAAAAAATAAGAGGGCAAAACCCAAACACCTTTTAAGGTTTGTTCTAAACCATTAATTAAAATGATTAAAGTGCAACCTGCAATGAAAGCAAATTCAGACTAACAAATAGGCCTAGGCCCAGAGTTTAAGCTTTATATGACATGAGCTCGGAGTTGGCTAAACTGGTGTCACTAGCATGGCACAAAGCAGTCTCAATCCCTACCACATTCTACTTGTAACACAACAGATCTGACTGAGGTTGATGGCCTGCTTTCCAAAAATACAATTGAAAGCAAAGTACATTTTGACAAACCACAAAGGTCAGAACTGCAACTACTCTTACCTAAAACAGAGATAAGAAATCTGACTTTTGTCCAAGCTAGGATTATTTTTCCAGTGCCTAAGCATAAGCAACCCCTCTAAAAATCTACAGGAGGTGCAAGCACTTTGGACATAATACAATAGTCAGGTTCCTTAAAACTTTCCCAAACATGAGGACCTTTGTTCTCCCCAAACATACAGAGAGCAGCTTAATCTAGGAAGTACCAGAATTTCAGACAGATTTCTTTCTTTTAATCAAAAGCTCCTCAGTAGCCTTTAGCCTTATCTTTTGTATATAACAGCAGAAGTACTTAGTATTAAAAGAATGGTATCAGTGGCTGCCTCGTGGTTAACAGATTTACCTACAGATCTAAAACTGTCCATCACCACACAGAATCATGCCACATAAAATTCAGTGGCAACCACAACCTTTTATGGACATCATGAGAAGTGAAAGCATGATCATAGTATCCCTCTGCATCACATAAGGAGCTTGCACAAATGTAAATCAACTACAAAGTCTAATTACTTGGACAGTGGTCCTAGACACTAAGAAAGGAGATTCCCACTTATAATTAAGATACCCTACTGTGCAGCAACAGTTTCAGATGCAGGATGAATTGGGACAGAAAGTCACATTCAGGTTTTCCCTCTTCAAAGCAGTTGCTTACTCCACTGGGATGAGAAAAAGCACACTATTTTTATCTAGACCATTCATTTTCAGCTCTGGTAATCTTCCGCAAAACAGCTTCAGAAGGAATAGAAATCTCTTCACAGTACAGAGCAGGCAAAAGGCTGGTGTTCAGGGTAGTCCCCATACAGAAAGGACAGAAGTGGAAAATTACTGTGGCTATCTTATATTCTGAATGAGGGCTCTACCTAACAAGCTGTTATAGCCTATACTTTTACATCACTGGGAAGTGCAGCCTCCACTGCTTGCAGTCCAAGAAACCTGTACATGCAAATTACAAGGGAATTTTTGGCTACATACTTTTGTATTTAATGTGGTATTTCATTGCAGATACATTTTATCCATCACATGGATCGTGGGCCAAATGCCCACCTATTAACTATGGCCCTAAATAAGTAACAGTGACAACAATCTACTTCACTTACACACACTTGGGAATCCATTTTAAGGGCAAAAGAGCATTTAATACATCAAGTGTAAGGATCCCACTCTTACATAGTTGCATCTCACTTCTATTCGGTAGCACCCATACTATTTAACAAGATACGATTCAACTGAGATTGTCAAACAGTATCAGCTGCAGAAAGATAGTCTTTCATAGCCAGGAAAAGAGATCCAATCAGTGAAACAGAAAGTAAGGCTTATTCTACAGACAAGACAGCACAACACAATAAACCTGAAGGCAAGGGGTGGAGGGGCAGGAACAGAACTTCCTACTCCTTGTTTAAAGATTGGGGGATTTTGAGTCAGGTGGTGCCCAAGGGGAAATCTTTCTTAGTACCTCTAATTAAGCAGTTTCTCCTGGAACACACTCTAGTAGCAGCACCTAGATCAGTCAAGCACTAAGCACTATGTGGCCCGGCTGCCCCTCCAAAGTCTTAGGACCCACTGCAGAGAGTAATCCATGCTCTGCATTTCAGAAAGTGAGAATGCAAAACACAGCTTATTTAAAGTATTTCCTTTCCCATTTTCCCTGGCAGGAGACCCAATAAGAACAGAATAAATGAATTATCTTCTTTACGGTTTAGAGTCTATTCACACATGGGAAACAGGAGACACGGCTGTGCCCAAAGTACTGTCAAATACACAGGGTAAACACACCTATAGAGAGAGTACTGTCTCCAGCTAATCTCACAAAATTACTTTAACATTTTGTTTCCACTCAAACAGAAGGCAAAACATTCAATATATTTCTAAATTCACAGTCCTTTTAAGTCCAATGGTGCTTTTAAGAAGGCACATACCAAAATGCTGCATAACTTGCACGCTGACCAGAATAGGAACAGAATTTTGACTGCGCAGGCAAAGCTACTTAGCCATCTTTTTCATAAAGTCCTGACTTGTCAAAGTAAAACCTTTTTACAGGACTACACCAGTTCTGACAAAGCTTACTCTACATGCAAATTTTCTCATTTTGGGTCAAAATGAGAGAGACTCTTAATTATTCATGATTAAGATCGGGAAGTTCTTTTTTTCTCCTACACCTACACTCTAATCACTTGCAGACAGAAATGGCTCACTACCCCAATCAGCAAATCTGATGGAGAAAATTTTAATAGTAGTTTTTAGGCAGACACTGTTTTGTCCTAATGCATGCTACAAGATGTTCAGTTGGGGTTGTGGTGGATTTTTAAAAATAATGTAGCCGGTAACAGAAAATCATCTTCCACTTAGCCCTAAACGATTTGATTTCGCTATATTCTGTCCTAACCTAACAAAGATTAATTAACTGTGAGCAGACATTTAACTCAATGGGACTCCTCACTGTACACTGTATTCAGCTTGCACATGAAAAAATTGGGCCTTACACTGAACATCTGTGTATAAATTCTCACACGCAGGATCCAAGATAAAATTTTCACTGTCTGTATGAAGTAATGTGCTCTATCACATTTACACAAACTCAAAGCCCTTAAGATAGCTATCTCCAGAGCAAGGTCAAATTTCTGCAGACCCAGGAGTATAGAAGCCTGGCTGCAAAAGCTAGCTAAGCTTCAAAGTTCAACCATGAAAGAAAGAGTCGTGTACTTTCACACCGACTTTTTTTCTCCTGTTCTGACATAAGTTTAAAGACACACTATAAATAAAATGAAAAAAAAGTAATAGCCCAATTCAAAAAAAAAAAAAGAGAAAAAAAGAGGATACATACTTTTCAATGCTGATACAGAGAATTTCAGTTCCTTTTTTCCCTGTCAAACAACATTTAGAACACTGCATATTCCAAAAGCACTTATTTTTGTAATACACAGGACACCTGAGACAGTATTGATATAACAACTTCTATTCACTGTCTTATTCTGATCATCACTGGATTAGACAACAACTCAGACCAATGCTGGTCGTGAATATAGACTCTCTTTTATCCCTGCAGTAAGGGACCACAGAATATTTACATTTACAGTAAGTATTTTTCCAAATAACTAGATTTTTTGCACAAAATAATACCAAAGGCATATGGCTAATATTCTATTACTTCTCAGCATTACTTACTACTAACCAGCAGCTCTTTTGCTTTCAAAAGCCAAAAAGAGGAACAAAGTCAATGCTTCAGAGTGCATTGCTCAGCACTGGTGTTGCCTGTTTTCCACTGAAGAGAGAACAGGGAGGAGAAGGAATAGAAAAAGCCACCAGGCATCTACCTTACACAAACCCAGACTTAAGCTCTTACACATAACTTAGTGACTCGTACCTCTGAATGCACAAACAAACTATTCTAGAGTCAGTCTCCTCAGGCTGACCAAAATTCCAGCTTGAAAAACTTCCCCAGAACAGGTTTCACCCAAACCAGTATCCCTGCACAAACAGCTTCTGTTCAGAGAATTCCTTACTTGCCCAGTTCCCATTAGCTCCTGAAAGAACATCCATCTGAAAAGCTGCCTACCCTGTTTATGGAGTACTGCTTCCACATAGCTCATCCTAGAAGGCACACATTCTGTAATCAAAAAACCTTTGCCCTGCTGACACTTGTCTCTGTTTCTCTTTTTTATTAAAACTCCTAATCTGATACCTGATTACTGACCCAAAGGGATTCCAAGGATATTAAAACCCATTACTGATGCCAAAACCAGTCAACATTACAGCTTGTAACTGCCCAGTCTGGCAGCACTTACTGAGGCAAAGCCAGGAGAGACAGAGTTCCTTAAATCAGAAGGAACAAAAAAAGAAGGCCAGCTCGACCACTGTATTGGAGACATCTTGGGACCAAACATGCTTCAGAAACATTTGGAGTAGCCTACTATGTTCTCAACCTATTTGAGGAATGCA
Source organism: Erpornis zantholeuca (assembly GCA_013400515.1). NCBI lineage: Eukaryota > Metazoa > Chordata > Aves > Passeriformes > Timaliidae > Erpornis > Erpornis zantholeuca. The sequence continues at coordinate 26,502 of VZTN01009313.1, forward strand.
GAGAACTGCTTTGGAGAAGGAAAAACAATCACCTACTCAAGACTCCTACAAACTACTGTTTTAGCACATTTACCAGAAAAGTCAAGATTAATTAAGAATAAAACTACTCAAGAAAAAACAAGAGATCACACACTGTAAAACTAAGTCTGACTGGAATTTCATTTCCAACATTTTCAAGAGTAGCATTCTATGTACTTTTTTAAGCAATACAGAATATCCTTGAGGGAAAATGCAGATTTAATAACTTTGGTAATATCAAATGCTAAAATTAATAACTTTATCTGCTATCTGCATTCACCACATGAACTCAAGATTATCAAAACCCTACACAACTGCTCTTACATGCTAGTATCATATACATGCAAGTTAAGTAACATAAATACAGCTGCTGATTATACATCACACTAAGAAGAAGAGAAAAATACCATATATCTGTATGATTTACTTAACAATATGCACAGGTTCATTTTCAGGGTTTAAATTTTTAACTACAGACCACTTAAACTCTAAAAAAAAGTACTAACATCTACTATTTATACCTTCACTGCCAGAGAAAATGGCTCTCATCCAAAACTATTTTACAGCAGTTTACAGGAAGATTATTGGGTGTTTATAACAAAAACCCACACACTTTACAAACCTAAGATTTTTTAAAACTGCCAGCCTATTGGACTCAGCAGATTACAAAAGGAATGTTTCACAGAAGACAGAGCATGAGAGGCTATGTGCCCTACATGTACACAAAAGGAAGCAATGTTAGGGGAGCAGCACCTGGGCAGAAATATCTATATACTTTCTATAATGTCTATGTTCTTTGCTTGGCTGTACCTGCAAGAAATTTTTTTCATATTCCTTTAATGGAATTTAAAGTCAGAGGCAGAACAAGTCAGCTAATGTACCCACATCCATGCTAAAGGAATACTTATATTAAACTTGCATAGGTTTCTTGGTGATGCAGAAACCAAGAATTTTTTAGGTAACACGTGGCTTACATCCTTGTCATAAACAAGGCCAACTGAGTTCCTCAGAGTCCACACTGTTATGTGAATGGTTAAGGAGACAGAAAAGGACAAACAGTTTCCATTAATATTATGGAATATTAATATTTTCCAGAAGAAAATTTCACGAGAGATAATAGTTTAAATTCATTTTGTTAAAATTAAAAATACATAAAGATAGGTTCTTAAATCCACGCTACAGACTAATGAATAGAAGTTAGATTTGCAAAGCCATGCACCTCAAAGCCTTCTGAAAGGAAGGAGTTCCAGATGCTTATTGTTTGCATGTCTGTACATGACAAAAGCAGGAGTCAGAAGACGATGAAAACTGGCAAAAGAAAAGTATCCAGAGCAATTTTTATTTAAGTGAGCTCAAGGACTCGAAGAGCTAAATTTCTAATGCTTTGATCTGAAAATTTTAATTCTGACAATAAGTAGATAAAGCCAGATTTTGCTTCACATCGCCTTTTCAAATTCAGTCTATGTAGACTATGGCAAAGTTTGTGTACCCTTTTTCATAACCATAACCATAACCATCAATCCCAAAACTATGAGTTCAACACTTTACATACAGTCAGCTTTCCATTTTCATCCAGGGCAATAATTAAAGGCCAGTTTGTTTTGGGTTTGGTTTTATTCACCAAAAGAGACTGAAGTAGGTGACAGGTTTTTATTTCAATAGCTGAAGATCATTCAGCAGCAGTGGGAAACAACAAAAAAAATCCCAAAACTATGAGTTTCTAAATGTTTCTTTCCAAAGTAATGTAACTATTTTTAACACAGAAATTTATTCAACTTGCATAGAACCGTTTTTTAATTCAGAAATCAATTATTTCAAGAAGAAAAAGCTAAAACAATAAGAAGAGAAGGAATGTACTGTGTATTATGAATCTTTATATTCTGCTGTATCAAAAATATATTTGAGCAGTATGAAGCTGCTTCTTAAACCTGCACAATAACATCCCATTACAAGCACAACCATCTTATTTTCTACAAAAACATACTGCTGTATGTAACTTGCCATCTGAAATTGTCAAGAACAATTTTTAAGAATTTTTTTTTAAAGGATACTTCCTTCTCTGCTACTACAAATTTATTGGGAGGCACCAGAACAGAGGTGGTAAGAACCTGGGACCTTTGCATCAAGTATAGCTATTGTCTTCTATCAAGTATAGCTATTGTCCTCTGAAGACTGATATTTAAGTCCAGAAAATAAGGTATGCAAGAAAACAGAACGAAAACAAATTCTGGAATAAATGTATGGACATGGAACATTACTGATATAATTATTTCTCTTCTGGAAAAAAAAACCAAAAACAACAACATAAAAAAGAGTAAAGTCAAAATTCTGTATTTCCTCTCAGTTTAATACTTGACAGTACAAAATATACAGATACATGGCTTAAGACATCTCTATTCTGTTTTTCAATCCAAATCCTATCCAATTTATACTCAAGATATTTTAGCATTTGCATTACATTCCCTTTTATACTACTGGTATTTTTTTTTCTTCCTTGGAGCATCAGAACTGCTTGAGCAACCCTAATTTGTTGCTAACACACATTAAAGCCCTATCAACTAAACACTGAGACACACACCAGCAGAGAACAGTCTCCTTCCTATTTTATGTTATTGCATTGTACTACCCAAACATTACCAAAGCAGTGCTGTGAAGGCCCAAGACAGCAGTAAAGCAAGAGAAAATAAGGCACTTGAGTGAGGGATTACCCTGGACTATGGCCCCAGTTTTGCCAACAATAGCATAGCAAATACGTAATGAACTCAGGGCAACACTACTAAATGAAGCCTTGCAAATGTTTATGTTCAAATTACTGTAAGACTATAAAAAATTCATATGAAAGAGCAGAAATCATTAACTTGCTCTGTGAGAACAACTTTTAGTTAAGAGTTCACTCTCACTCCACCAATTCAGAGTGCTAAGGAGAGTCAGAAGTTGTAATCTACTCACAGAACAATAAGGACCAGTTACCATTTCTTCAAACCGTCCCTCTCCAAGAGTAACCCAAGGTTACTGACTAACTTCACATTCTAGGATCAAAGACGCTAATAGCATAGTAGAAATTAATACATTTTTTTTTTAGATTTCAGTACGTCAAGTTTTTATGAATTATCCATCAGATCTCCTGAATTCAAGCAAACACTCTGATACTGCATACATGCAGTGCAATAAAGTGATGTTCATTAAACCCCTCGAAATAACACAGTGCTTCTCCCTAACTACTCCATACCCTTGCAGCTTTCCAGGGAGCTAGCTAATGTAGGTATGACTGTATAACACTACATTGTTATCACTTATGCTTTTAAGTATAAAGGCTTAATTTCCTAAATTTTAACTTTAAAAAAAAAATCTACTTAAATCTCAAAACTTGGGATATAGGGAATACATCCCTCATTAAGCATACAACAGGAACCTCTTTCAGGTAAAAGCTCAGTTCTAAACAAAGTGCCACAAACCTAAGGATTATTGAATAGGAAGTGAAAACTCCATTCAAGTACTGTTTACCACTTAAAAAAACCAAGCATTTTGAAAAAGCTGAAATTGTCTTTCCTAAGTTACACATAAAACTGTGATTTACAACTACTGTCTTATTGCAGAAGATTTAAAAAATATCTACACATTCTCCAGTGGTTTAAAGTCTTCCAGCCAAGATAAGTAATTTATTTCATAATTGCACCAAAGCTTCCATATTTTCTACAATCCAAAGATATATCTATTAGCACAAACAAAAACCAGAAACAGAATCAGTTTTTTCCACCCAGAGCAGAAATGCAGATGCATTATTCCTCGAGTACTTGTTCAGACAGCAACTCTCCAAGACAGGCGGCCTACAGCAGGCATTTTTTAACTACAGATGTATTAAGAAGATGGACATGGCATAAACATTCCTGGTCTGTAGGAAAGAGGGGTTGGGACTTACAGTGAAAGGGCACAAGCATTTTTTAAGGGGAAGTCAGTTTCCCTGACTAAAGCATATTCTGTGACCAACTTCTTCAATGCAGTAACCTACTCCACAAGAGAAAAAAATTGTGCTCCAAACTAAGATGATTTTGAAAATATAGGAAGACAAAAGTAAAAAGAGGACAGAAAGACATAGTCAAAGTACCTCACATCACAGAAGCATCATCCTCTTGCACCTCTCAAAACCCCGTTGTTTTGCAAAGGCTTTTTTCTTAAGCAAACGGGTTTGGCATGGGCTTGTTGTTTTCTAAGAGAAGTGGCATCATTAGGGAAAGAGAATATAAAAAGCAGCTCAAAGAACAATGAAAGCGAGTAAAGTTTGCGGATTTGGTAGTTCTTTTTGTTAAGTTCTTAAGTGCTGCCTGTCACAGAAAGGAGCCTCTCTCGCTCGCCCCTACGGGAGCCCTTGGCGCACCCTGACCTCGCAACAACCTGGGGTTCTTCCACTGCACAAACCCCGACACCGTCTGCCCAAGCCGCCCCCTCTGGGCACCCGCCCCGCCGGAGACGGGGACATCCAAGCCTCAGCTGAAGGCGGTTTCACGGGGAAATCAGCCCGGTTCTGCCGCCCCCCATAATGGCACCAGTAGGCGCGGGGTACATTCGGGCAGCGGCCCAGGGCAGGAGCGGGGGAGCCCGGCGGGCCCCGCTGCCGCGACTGGCGGGGGCGAGAGGCCGGCCTGGGCCCCCTC
>VZTN01009313.1:31586-64558 GCA_013400515.1 Erpornis zantholeuca
CAGGAGGGCCGCGGGCACCCCCGCTTCGTCCCTCCGCCTGCTCGCCCCCCCGCCGCCCGGCGGACTCCACCAGCCCTCCGCGGCCCGCCTGCCCCGCAGAAGCCGAGCCTCTTCCCTTACTGAGGTCTGGGCACCTTGCCCCGTGCTCGTTCCCCCTTGGCAGCCGGGGGAAACCCGCGGGGGGCGGCCGGGAGCCGCGCTGAAATGGAGGCAGGGAGGCGGTCGGGCTTTGTTAGCCCCGGCCCTTTCCTGGCTCCACCACCCGCTCCGGTGTGTGACCGCTCCGCTGGGCTACAGGAGCTCATCAACGAAGTTCACAGGGAGTTACTTCCCCTCTTCGTTCTGGACGGGGGGCAGCCCCTCGCTGGTAGCGCCCGGCCGAAGGAGTCCCCTCAGCCCCCCTCGCTGCCCCGCGGCGAGCCGCCGGCCATGGGCGCTCCCCAGGAGGCCAGCGCTACGCTGGAGAGGGAGCGGGAGAGGGAGGGAGGTGGTTTCTCCTCCGCTTCACCTTCCCTCACACCTCCCTTGGCGTGAAAGCGACGCGCCAGAACAGGCATTACTTTTGTGCTTAACTCTGCTTCACAGATCTCCACAAGAAAAGTGACACTAAACTTCAGGCATATCAGCTGTGCTGCAGCAACTTCAGCCAAGCAGACTGCTTTGATTGCTTGTCCTCCGGTCTCTTTTTAAAAATAAAATGCTAACTCGAGAGCAAGAAAACAATTCTTAATTTAGGATGTGCGAGACTGACGGAAGTGACTAGCAGGGGGCGAAGAATTAAAATCTATGGACAATATGGTTCTTAAAAGTTGTCACAAGTCGTTTTTGCTGACTGATGTGGAGCTAGTAAAATACTATCTTTGTTTTCTGCTTGTGCTGTATATAACTGATGCAAATCAACGACCCTATTTGCACAGACAAGCACAATTTGCTTACCTATGTAGCCGCATGACAGTCAGTAAGATTATTTGTATGATTCATTATGAAACTACTGATTTCAAGGTTAAAAAGAATCCGTTGAAATTCAAGATTGTGAGAATATTCATGCACATTCTGCTTGAATTCTTCTATGAGATCAGAGGTGTTTTTGAGTTGAGGTCAGTTATTTGTTTAATTGCCAAGGTTATTTGTGGTCAAACTATGCCCTGATTGCATTTACATTTTTATATGTCAGGCATTTATAGAGTGTTAAAGACTTTCCTTGAGTCTCATCCAAGGGTCGTATGCTTCTTTATGTGGCTCATCGACCTCAGTTTCTGGCAGGCCAGGACCATTTTCAGGAGATGATGACTCTAATCAGAGTTGCAGAAATGTCTTGGTTTTTTTTTTTCAAATATAAAGTTTGGCTTTTTCATTCATATATAGAATGACTCGCGTTTTTGTTAAGTGTTTTAGATTAAAACTGTTTGTTTTACAAATATGATTACATGTTATCAGTGGTATAACAAAGCTAAGAATCACTTCAAGTGGATCACATGAAACCTTACGGATTTTAACTTTTGTTTGCAAAACTAATATTGTTGATATGAAAAATACAAATGACTTTGTAGGTTGGCAGTGGTGTTCAAAGAAAGAAAAAAAAATTAAATAAGTAACTTTTTTTTTTTTCTTAACTACATAGAGGGTTCCTTTTTTTCCCTAGAGGAGCTGCTGTAAATTTAGCAACCTAGTTAAAAAGGGGAATCAGAGGGAGCAAGGAAAGCTCTGATTGGAAAAATTTCAATTTAATTTTCGTACAGTTCTGTCATTTCCTCAAACAAGGAGTTTTTCTTTGTGTGTGTGTGTTCTTACCTACTTCTTGGGCCACCTTTTCCTTTGGACACAAGCATTTGAACAAGTAATTATTTTCAGGATCCTGCTGGCATTCGTTCTTGACACATATATGCAGTATTAACTTAAGCCATGTTTTCAGCAGCAGCTGCAGGACAATAGCAGCCGTATGTGAAGAAGCCAACTGGGCTAAAAATGTTTGTCCTTCATTTTGCTTTGAGGGAGCTTTTACCACAGGCAACTTTTGCAGTAGTCTATATTGCATGTGAGACAATTTTTTAAAATGGTTTTATAAATCTTATTCTACAGTCTCCCACACTACTAAAAACCATTTGAATCTGGATGACGAGGTTTTCCAGCACATGTGTTGATCAAAGGTTTCCACATGTCTGGAACTGCCCCCTCGTCAGTCATATGGATCCTAGGACTTAGTTTTTTGCAGAAATGGGATCAATAAACAACAGGAAGGTTGAAGAAAAGTAATGCAAAACATTTGGTAGCTTTTTCCCCATGTCTTCCATACCTTAACTTTCTTTTCACTAGGGATGATGTTAAATACAGCCTAAATTAGCATTACTACTCCAAGTACTCACCTTTCTTATTTTCTCTCCATCTCCTTCACTCTTGCCTATGCACACCCTTCACTTTTTTCATGCTGACTCCAGGCCTCATTGGTCTTCTCTAAGACCAGGTGACAAACTCTCTTGAGGTTCATTTTCCTAACAATAAATCATGACATGAAGATGAATCGATGCCTTATTTCACACATCGCATTCTTCTCCATAGGCTTACCAGCGTGCTCTTGGCTTGTCTCAGCCTTAACATATAGCTTGAAGTTTGGGATAGACTTTTTGCCATCAAAATGTGGCAGCAAACAGCTGTATCCCAGTGAGAGCAACAGTTTGTCACCAAGCCTGAATTCAGGTAAGTGTGCTGTGATGGTGCATCTTTGATGGCAGACAAGGAGAATGTAAGCAGGATCACTCAGGTTAATTTTTCTTGGCTTAAAAACACATATTGAACTAAATTGGGCTGTTCATGCATTCAGGCTTCTTGTTTTAATGCTCTCTGTATGTATCACTTATCAGATTTGCTTAACAGTTGCTAGCTTTTTCTTTTAATGATGAGAACTAGAAATTTGGTTTTAGTAATAGAAAATTCAAATCTTTCATATCTGATTTCCTTATATTTGTGAACTTCTAAAATCAGGAACTCTCCACCAAATTTTAATTACTTTGAGGTTTGCATGTTGATGAGTTCTCTATTTTGATGTGCTTATGTCTTTTTTCTCATTATACTCAAAAGTGTGTTTACAAATTATTTCATTATTTTTGGGATCAGAATGTGTAAATACAGATCTGTAGTTCAGAGGGACAGGTCAGAAACCTAAATTATGAGTATTCATTGACAACAAAGCCAATGTTATGTCCACTATATCTGTGTTTTTCCTATTGCTACCTACTTGCCTGGCAGTGGTTATCATCATCTTGTAATAACTTCCCTGGCCCTGGTTCTTTGGGCTGAATTGTGATGGGAGGTTAGTGCCTTTGTCTTACTGTTCTTGCAGGCATATAACTGTGATTGTATTTTAAGGACCCAAATGCCTTCCTTCCTGTTCTCTTAAGTATATTTCAGAAAGGGAATTATCTTGTAGGTGGTAACTGTTCGGATGGCCTTGAAAAATCATGTGCTTTTAAGGAAAGCCATGTATATAAAATCACTAAATTGCTGATCATTTTTTGTAATTGTGGCCTAATTTTCTGATTTTTTAATTCCTGTAGTCCTTTTTAGTTATGTGCATTTTATGTATTCCTTTATTTGTATTTTTAAATAATATTGTATATTTATATTCCTATGTTATAATATGTGTTAGAAATCCTTATGTATCACATCAACACATATAGTTTTCAGACACTAGGTGTTTGTAGGTTGCTTGTTCCACTTCATTTCCTTTATAGATTCTTGCACATTTCTGTTGATAAATTCCATTTCTATGATAAAAGTTAATTTATGTAAATATTTTCAAAGTGGGGTTTTTTCCCTTTTTTTTTGGAGGGACTTCCCCATCCACCCAGTTTAATCGTATTGTTACAAAAAAACCCCCACCAAAATGAGGTGAAGTATACAGGAAGTTCTTCCACACAGACAAACCTTTTTTGTGGTTTGTCTGAGATTGGAGTGAAATTTGCATTTACTGACACAGCTGNTCAGAAACCTAAATTATGAGTATTCATTGACAACAAAGCCAATGTTATGTCCACTATATCTGTGTTTTTCCTATTGCTACCTACTTGCCTGGCAGTGGTTATCATCATCTTGTAATAACTTCCCTGGCCCTGGTTCTTTGGGCTGAATTGTGATGGGAGGTTAGTGCCTTTGTCTTACTGTTCTTGCAGGCATATAACTGTGATTGTATTTTAAGGACCCAAATGCCTTCCTTCCTGTTCTCTTAAGTATATTTCAGAAAGGGAATTATCTTGTAGATGGTAACTGTTCAGAAGGTCTTAAAAAAACATGTGCTTTTAAGGAAAGCCATGTATATAAAATCACTAAATTGCTGATCATTTTTTGTAATTGTGGCCTAATTTTCTGATTTTTTAATTCCTGTAGTCCTTTTTAGTTATGTGCATTTTATGTATTCCTTTATTTGTATTTTTAAATAATATTGTATATTTATATTCCTATGTTATAATATGTGTTAGAAATCCTTATGTATCACATCAACACATATAGTTTTCAGACACTAGGTGTTTGTAGGTTGCTTGTTCCACTTCATTTCCTTTATAGATTCTTGCACATTTCTGTTGATAAATTCCATTTCTATGATAAAAGTTAATTTATGTAAATATTTTCAAAGTGGGGTTTTTTCCCTTTTTTTTTTGGAGGGACTTCCCCATCCATCCAGTTTAATCGTATTGTTACAAAAAAACCCCCACCAAAATGAGGTGAAGTATACAGGAAGTTCTTCCACACAGACAAACCTTTTTTGTGGTTTGTCTGAGATTGGAGTGAAATTTGCATTTACTGACACAGCTGTATTTAGTTCAATGCTTAGATGGCATTAAGACCTCTTACAGCTACTAAAGAACTGTAATACATAAAAATAATGTGCTACATTTTAATCAGAGTACTGCTATTGCTTCTCTTTCATGCTGTGGTTATGTCGTGATATGCTATATCTCTTATGATTATGGATAAAAAACCAGTCCTTATTTACTTGGGTGTTTTTCTAAAATACTTTCAAAAACCTATTTTTGAATGCAACAAAAATTTAATGTTATTTCAAGAGGAAATATACCTAAAAATTATTGATGAAGACTTCTGAAATTAAGATTCTTACATTCATTACAAAGTTTTCTTCTGATAATAGGGGTTGTTCATTTTTTTTAGCAAGAGTACAGCTCAATATTTACTTATATCAAAGTTTTCTAACAATTATATTACAGTAGAAAACAGCATAAAGCAAAATGACATTGCTAATAACAGCACAAGGGGACTAACTTCTAATCTATTGAATAATTGAAAAAGGGAATAATTTTAATTGTTTATGTACCACAATCTGAATATTCAGGGTAAATTTGGCCTCGCAGATTGATTCCTGTTAAAGTCAGAGAAATAAAATACCACTTTTCTTGTCGACAAAGATGCACAGTAAATCATTGCTATAGGTGGCTGCAAATAGCTTTATACAGTTAGGTTAGCCTATGTATGTTATACATTGATAGCCCACATTGCCTGTACACTCACCTGTAGTCTGGTTCAGGTGTGCATTGAGTCATGTAGATTTGGAGATTTCGGAAGATAGGCAAGGTGCAGTACTTGTCCCAGCACAGACCTCATCTGTATAATCACTGTTGACACAAATAGTCTGAACTTCTTGGCACAGAGGACTTTGACTTGGAGCAGGACATAGCTAAAAAAGATAATATATATGAAGACCCTACTCTCAAAGCCAATGCACTGGTGCATATATAGCTTGTTTCATCTGTTTCCCCATACTAATTTATCAAAATAATATCTATGGAAAGCTACGGTCATGGTATTTTTCATGTAACAGTAAAGCAGAAACTTCACAGAGACTTCCTTCTTCAACCTGTAGTGTTTCTTCTGTTAAAATGCAAAGTATGTATTCAGTAAGAATTTTTATGACTACTGGTGTCACCTTTTTTTTTTTTTTTAAACAAAAAGAATTTTGTTTAAAACATTATATTCTCCCCTGTAGCCAGATTTATTATATTCAGCATCTTAATTGTTCTTTACAACTCAGCTCATGAGCTTGGCTTTTTAGCCCTTACTTCAGTATTTAGAACTGGCCCAAGGAGTTCACCGAGAGAAAATAATTTTGGAAAGCAAGTGCCAAAGACAAACCAAAACAAATTCAACAGTCACTTCACTATACTTAAACAATCTGCGATTTGGGTCATGGTTTTGCCATAGGTCTGGAGGATCAGATAAGCTTTGTATGATTTGATTGAGATTGTGACAAGGGTGTGTGTTGCTCTCTTTTCTGGTTTCTCTGATGGAGTGAAACTGGTCGAAAAAATGTTGTGCTTGAACTGCTCTTCCAGAGTAGAGTTCATGACAAAAGTGTGCCGCAAAATTTTCAAATCTAAAACTTTAAATAATTTAAAAATAAGCAATTTTATTTTTCAGAAGTTTATTCTTAAGCAGGATTTCTTAAAAGGAGAAGAAGCTGTGGTTTATTTTGTCATCTTTAAGGGGTAATAGAGCAAGGAATAAAAAAGGGAAAAGGATGTAGAAGTTGACTTACTCTTTCCTTTTACAGGCATAAATATATTTTAAAACCTATGAGGTAATATTATTTTTGCATATTTTCTTTACCCAGCCCCTGTTAGAGTTATATGAGGACTAACTATACAGCTGTAGCTAGAATTTTATTGAAAAACCTAAATATAAAAGTTCGTTGACATCAAGAATCATACTTATTTCATTAGACCAGGATGCAAAGTGGAGATGCCAAGTCATAACATTCATCGCAAAGGATTTTATTGAATTTAAAAATGTCTAGTCTAAAAACAGTAGTAGCAGGTGTGCCTAGAAATTAATGTTCTACTTGCTGTGTAACAACTAATTGTTCCTTTTGGCTTTAAGTGTTGCAGCCATTTCCTTAGTTATGAAAAAGAAGGTCAAATGGGTTCTTTTCCGTCCTCTTCTTAAGAATATCCTTTTAAAAACATGCATAAAAGCACAATAAATACTCAGTTCATGGGCAGAAGCATATTAAAAACCAACAAACAAACAAGTTTGCCCCTAAAATGGAGATATGGTTGCAGGAAGTCATTTCACAATACCAGCTGAGCAGTTCTTGTCAAACCTTGATTATCCTTTCCTTCCAGTTCACAGAAAAGATCCACATTTACTTCAACACTGTAACGTTCTGCCTGCAATGCCATGAGCAATTTCTCTTGATTTCTGAACTTCTTCTGACTTCAGACCCATGGTACTCCAGTACTGTCATTTTTCAGGTGCTTAGCCTTACACTCTTAGCTAGATCAAGAGGTGCCCTGATATTCTTGTTTCTCCAGATCTTATCATTAGAGGGTGGACCTGCAGCTGCTTGTTTTAACTGAATGTATTTTGTAAATAATTTTAACCCATATTTTTATATTTATAAAGTGCAAGTAAAATAAATTTAAAAAGAAGATTTTGGGCTGTATCAGTCAAGCAATAAAATTCACAGCCTTCTGGAATAAAATTTACTATTGTTGAAGAAACAATGTTTAAATCTAGATGGCTTGCAGAGGTACGTATGGAACTTCTCACATTTAGGTCACAAGTTCAAACATGGTCTTCATTAGCTGCAAATTAAAACTATTAATAACTGACATCTGTTACATAGCCAGTATGGAATGAGTTGCTTTCTGAACTGGATGGCTCAGAAGACATAATTGGTGAACTTGTTTCTAAATGCACTCTAAACATGCATGCTTAGAGATGTTTGTTCTCAAAAATTAATATCTCTCAGAAAGAAGTCAACAGTACCAACCTCTACGATTTGGCACAACACTCTTATTACTTTTCTAATTGCAACAAGTAATAAAATACTGACATTAAGAGCTCTTTTGTACAAGAAACCTACTTTCTCACTGAAGTCAGAGCTTTCAACTACAGTTCTTTACATACGTGCTGATCTCTCAGTAGAGGTGAAGCTGATTGGCAAGGCAGGGTGGACAAGCCCCTTGCCCACACTAGGCATTTTCGATAGACCTTGGTCACAAGTCAGATCACTGTGGAATCCTGAAATGGCATTGTATGCATTAGGAAACAGCCTACTGTGCCTCTACATATCATTTTCAAAAACATCCCAAGAATGTTTACGAAGATGTCTGTGCAAGTGTAGACCACACTGAGTCAGTTCATTAAATTTGGGTTGCTCTCCAGAAGTAAGTTTGTCAAATTCATCACATAAAGCACCTCAAACATTTGAAAAATAATGAGAACAAGGTTCGAAAAAGGTGAAAAACCCTCATTTGATGATTGGGTGTGTAGGTTGTCTTCAGTATGTAAGACAGCCAGGAAATACTCTGTCAGCTGATCTGCCTGCTACTCAGTGACCAAAGACAGAGTTGCAGTAGTGAGTGAATGATTTTTGTATAACCCCTCTCCTTCCACAAGAGCTTTTTGGATCCCTTAAGCACTTCACTGTTTTTTATTTATGAAGCAGTAAATTTTGTCATGGTTGATTATAGTGTAGCAAAACTCTTTTTAGTCATACTGTTCTGATCTAGGTTTATGTAACTGGAGGCATCTTTTGGAAAACTATCGAAAGAAAGACTCGGTGACTACAACCTGGACATGCTGAAAATCATATCACATCTCTCATTCCTTTCCTGCAGGAACTTTATAAAAGAAAAGAGCAGCACTGAATATGCAGCGAGTTCTTCGAAAGCTGGAAATTATTACTGATGTAAATAACACTTCAGCATCTTCTTTCCATTGCATATGTAGTGCACTTGAATGTGCATCTTAATACACCACTAAAATCAACATCGGTAAAGGCAACACTAAGAATGATATGGCTGCAAACTCCAGGATTGAGGTATTTCAGCTGAAACTGATAAATAACGCTATTCTTTTAGAAAAAAAAATGGAGCTTAGTATGTTTGCTACATTTGCTCACATAGTGAATATACAAACAGTCTCTTTTGTGGGTAAAAGATTTTAGCTGGTTATCAAATTTTGCTGCAGAAAAGAAAATGCTTTGATGGAAGCAATAGCATTCTACTAAGTAGCATGCATTCAGGGCAGATTTTCAAAGACACAAAGGGCACTTAGATACATCGGTTAGGTGCCTCATGAATCTTCATGCCTTTGAAAAAAGATCCTCTCTTGCTCTGTTAGGATTTTCTTAACACAGAATTTCTCTTCTTTTATGACTCATCTCTATCATGTCTTTGCTGTAAATAAAATATTCTTGGTTTTATAAATATGTTGATAGGCAGCATGGAAAACATTAATCATTGTAAACCTGAAGGATACTTAGCAAAAGTGAAGTGCATGTATTGAGAAATGTTGATTCAAATAGTATTCAATGGCTACAAGCATAGAGCAAGAAGCTCTATGCAAACTCACTATTTTCACAGCAGAAAGGCTGTTTTATCATACAGGAAAAATAATAAAATTTCCGTTTTTCTCATCTGGAAAAAAACCCAGAAATATTTAAAAGCATATTATTTAGCACTAATATTAAGAAGTTCTAGAACACATTGAGAAATATCAAATACGACTTTTTTCATAATGATACCCATTTTTCATAAAAATAAGAAAATGCTTAATTGGTAATATGTAAGTATATACCTAGTGGGAGCAATTTTCATATGTAGATAACTAAAGATAGATGTTTACATACCAATCAGCATCTAATTTTTTATATAGGTGAAAATTTGAAACCAAGTCTTTATTCTATGTGAATCCTTAGCAAAATTGCTATTCACTTTAGGATGACTGTGGCTTCCTCGCTCCTGTTTAAATGCTAACTAGAATGGCAGTATTATGTACAGTACTGAATGCTAAATCATTCCTGTAGCAATGTAAAGACAAAATTATTGGGATTTAATTTTAAAATTTTCAGCTTTGGAGTCAGAGAAAGTCAAACTACTTCTTTTTCTATATTATTAAAAACATCAAAATTAGCTAAATGGAACATCAAAAGAAAACTAATATAAACAGAAGTGACAATTTTTGTTGTATTAGAAGAGGAAATTGCTTTTGTAAAAATGGTCTATTTAATACTTTAAATTTTAGAGAAGTTTTATTATTAATGATCATTACCTCAAATTATTGCTGGCTGTTGCTCATTCTTGGTTAAACTGGTATCAATATATATGAATTGTTGTACAATTCTGCTTTTTTGTCCACAGCATTTAGGTTCAGCACTGTAAATGAAAAATTGCCCTTAAATATATAATTTCAATGAGATTTAATATACTCATTATTGCCACATTTTCTTTTAAGTGTATTACGTCTTAATCAAAGACTTTTTAAGATCAGTACTTTTACATACTACTTCACTTAGCAGGCAAATTTGAGACTCAAAAAAAGTTCAGTTACTTTGATGAGACCCATGTGTCATTAAGATGTTTGGCAACTGATTATATTTCTCTCTGTTTAGTCTTCATTATCAAAATCCAGGCTAGTAATTTTCTACAATTTTTTCCGGTTTTACTGAATACTGAGAGAAGCTCTGTGATTGATAATACTCAACATGTATGGCAGGCTGGGAAATGAAACTTTTCAGACTTCAGTTAGTGGTGAAGGCAGAAGGTTTAAGTGGAATGAAACCTACTTTTTTTTATATTTGACAAAAATACTACTGTAACTGTGCCTGTATGGTGTCCTTGATGTGGAGTCTGCAGCTCCTTCTTGAGCTTGCACTTGTCAGGCTGAGAGGATGGCACCCTTCAGGAGATGTGGTTAATATTACTTATGAAATGCAAATGCAAGACCCATAAGCAGGGCTGTGATTTTGAAACTAATTACAATGCTGGGTGTGATTTGATATATCAAATATATTTCAGCTGGTCAAATCCACAAACATCTCTTCATCCTCCACTCCAGGTCGTGTGTCTCTGATGCTTCCCTTGAGCTAAGCCTGGATATTATGCACCTGCAGGGGCGAATCAGCTCAATCCCTTATCCATACTCAGGGTCTGCCAGGGAAGGAGGTGGGATAGTTTTCCAACAGTTCGACAAGCTGATCCAGCTCATAATGATGTGTTTGCTAGATCCAATACAAGGTAGCGAGGGAAAAGTGCAGAAGTGTAGTGATGCATTTACAGCAACACAGGATCACCAGGCACCAACAGCCCACAGTCACACCAGGTGAGTGTGAGCTGAAACCACATCCTTAGTGACTGAAATCCCTGATTTACTGATACTACAATGTAGACAGCTTTTCAGAGTATTTTTTCAGCTGACCGCTAATCTGGTTCTTGAATTTATCTTCAGTTAAGTGCTCTAAAACATTTGCAAGAAAAATCCTATAAAGAGTCTAGAAGGGACCTCATTCATAAACATCAAAATAATTACTCTAGCTCACTTTATGCCAGAGGAAGACTCTTCTGGAAATACTCAGTGATTTCAGATTTTCAGATTTTCCAGTCTGCTTGCTGAGGTATGGCAAGTGGCTGATCTTTGATGAAAATGGATTAATTTCAGGGAAATTACAGTAATTGATACTACCAGAAACTCTGTCTCTAGCCAGTCATTTACTGATTGGTCATCGGTGCAATAGAAAGTGAAACCATGAAAACTTTCATGTTACTGGCACATAAGATAATCACTATGGTGACTTTATTTCTCTGTATCAAGTCATATTGCTTTACATATCACTACCCTGTAAGTAACTAGCTTCTTCCATACCATATTGTGACTATTTATATGCAGGGAGTTCTCACCAGCTCTCCAAGGACCCTCTTCATATCAAAGTTTAATTTGTATATGATAATTCACTGTTAGGTTTCTTAGCAAGATTGCCTTAAGCAAATAGGCAATGCATCTGAAAAGGGTCATTTTTCTCTAAGAAATTTAATAGCGCATGACTTACACTTTAACATTCATCTGAAAATCAAAACATATTTCATTCTTGTTATTTTTAGATATCATTAATTCAAAAGGGACTCTTGGATGTTTTCTCCAGTCTGTAACTCTCTTATGCAGATTCAAAAGACAAAAGCTATATTGTCTGCTTCTAAGGAAAAACTGCTGGAGGCACTTCTTTTGTTTTTTTAATGAACACCATATGAAAACAGGCATAGAATAACTATTTACTTACATGTAGTGGTCGACTAGGTCTACTTTCCTCATCATGACACTGGTCACTCTATTTATATAAGACTATTCTCTTTTTCCCTATTTTTTTTTGCAATGCAGCAATGTTATTTCGACCCAAATTTTTGATGATGGTGCTCTGTGTAAGGGTGAATGATACTATTATGTATAGTTTACCAGACTCAAACACATCAAAGAGCAATAATATTAAATAGTTTTGAATGTTATGGAGTCAGTCTTGCTCATTTCCTTATTTCAAAGTTCAGATTTACTGTTCAATAACACCACAAATTTTATTGTTCCTGGTGCTAGAAATTTCTCATTTGTCTGGTTAAGGATGATTTGGAGAGCATGTTGGAAGAGGAATGGATGTTTTTATAGGCTTTCCTGTATTAAACATTGGTGGCTGGATGCGGTTTTGGTGATCAGATATAATGATTTACAGACTTGCTTTCCAGCCCACCATTTTCTGCTCCATCAGTTCCATACCAGGCAGTTTGTATATTTTCCTGAGTCTGCTGACATAATAGCACCAGCCACTTTGTGAAATGTGTCGGACCTCGGCCTCCATGGTTCTGCTGCCAAACAGAGGGAAACTCTTGGCAAAGCTGTATACAGCTGTATGCTAGGATACTTTTAGATGGGGTTTTTATCTTCACCTGTATATGCAGATACTCATAATGAGTTGACTACAGCGCTCTAAACAGCATTTCTTTGCAAACACAATACAGGTACAGACATATATATTTCCCACATATATTAATTTCTCTGTACCAGCTATTTTCTTCTTACTGCACCACTAATTTTCTTACAGAAGAGAACCTGATCTACTCAGTAGATTATTCCAGTAAGTGGAAGTTTATTTTGTAACGAAGAGTAACGTTTAGAAAACTTTTAGCAGATGAAATAGTTCCCGATATTAAACCTTACTTGAGAAATAAGAATACACAGCCCAGGAGAGACAGGCTGAACAGAAATAACTATAGAAAATGACTTGCAATTTTCCAGTTTCTCTGAAAGTTTCAGAACAACTAACCACTACTAAAGATATATAGCATTCATTTAGTGAAGAATGGCCTGTAGAATACGTGCATCAAAAGCCAATGGAGTGAGGCAATGATTTATGTGCATCCCAAGATCAAAAGTGACTTTCAAAGGTAAGAGAGGTGTTCTGAAAAAATTATTGCCCCTGCTTGAAAAAAAACCCAACAACTTTCTATTGAACTGAATATATTAAAGTGAAATGTGTAACAAATATATCTGAAAAGTGATTGCACAAATATTCAGTTCAAAGAAATCATAGGTCACTGGTAGGATCTGATGTGGTCAAAGTTTTTTCTTGTGAAAAGCTTGATAATTAAAAACACAGTTTCTATGGGATAAATAGGCTACAGTTTTTCTTAACTATAAATTGAGTTAAAGACTTAATTTCTGTTAAATAAAAATATTGAGACACACCTAACACTACAAAATAAGAAATAGCACTTACGTTGTTAGAAGGGCATTGGCAGAAAAAAC
Source organism: Erpornis zantholeuca (assembly GCA_013400515.1). Taxonomy (NCBI): domain Eukaryota; kingdom Metazoa; phylum Chordata; class Aves; order Passeriformes; family Timaliidae; genus Erpornis; species Erpornis zantholeuca. The sequence continues at coordinate 45,165 of VZTN01009313.1, forward strand.
ATTACATGAAGAGTTATTTTAAGTCTTGCTTCTCCCTACTTATACCTATTCTGTCTAAGATTGTAACTAATGGTGTGACATCTGGCAACCATATTACCTCAGGCTGTGACCTTGTCAGTTCTTACTAAACTGTGGGAAAAGTTTCACAGTGTAGGCATCAGGTTTGGGCTTTTTATAACTGTCTAGAAGCACAGAATCGAATATAGATACAAGCTACTCAGCTCTTTCATTTCTAAATAGCTATACCTGCTTTCCTCAAAACAGATTCTTTCAAGAGTTAGAGTTAGGTCTTGTAGGTAAAGAAACCGAGTGGTTGTCAGCTTTTGGAAAACAGCTGAGCAGTTTCTTAAAACTTTACAGGAAGTTCCTGTAATATTACAGGAATTCCAAATTAATTTATATCATCCATCTTAAAGAAATATATAGTGAAAGAGAGCTGATTTGCAAAACTGTAAAGTATCACAAAATTTTGTGGACAGGACACAAAGTTATGCATCTTTCCTATCTGTTTGAAAAGGATGATGTTTTTGTTATGAAAGTGGTAATGATAACGTTTTAAGTGCATTGTTATCTGACCACGTTCAAAATCATATTTGTAGTTATAATCATAAATATTCTCCTTCCCACCTTCTGTCAAGATAGTAATGAAAAGAAGATAAACCAACATCGTCAGTCTGCTTTCTGGCAGAGGGCACTTTCTGTTAGATAATGCTGTTACAAAGTATATCAAAGATATATACAAAAATATTGTCCATATCAAAGATATTATCTAAATGTTTGATCCTTCTGCTCATATCATCATCCATTTTATTGAAAATTGCTGCCACAAGCCGATATTTTCAGTGCCCTTAAGTTGTGCTTTTCCTTATATAAACTGGGTGAGAATAAACGCTGAAATAAATAAAGCAATTCTCTTTGCTTAATAGGATAACATATACAGGGAAGATAGGTCTTTAACAGAATTTGCAAGTCTCTGTATTCAGAAAACCCACAGTTTCATCCAAGCATCCTTTTGGTAATTACATTAATGTTTGGAAGCTACCAAAAAGCTTTCTGCATTTTTCCTATCTAAAAGCCCATTTAAGTTCTGCATGCTAACTTTAGCTCTAATCATAGGACTGGGTTAAGAAGCTCTACACATTATGAAAGATGCAAGTTATTGAAATAATGTTCATATTTTAAAAACATACATCACTTTCAGGTAATGGGAAAAAAGATCAGAAATATGTGCACCTGGGAACTGAGTATTTCCTCAGAAGACATGTATCTTAGCAAAGAAGTTACTTTACATCTAGAAACCCTAAGCCATTCCTGGATCTATGGGACCATTGTACACTATACACAGGAAAACTCTAATGCTGTGGTACTCCAAAGGAAAGCTACAATGGCAAAGTAATATCCTGCAAGATAATCAGATGAGTTACTGTGGATACAGACTTCTCTGACTGCCTGTGGTGGCTTGACCATGGCAGGCTGCTAGGTGCCCCCCCAGCTCCTTTGTCACTCCTTCTCCTGGAGAGGACAGGAAGAGAAGATTAGATGGAAAAGATCATGGGCTGAGGTAAACACAGGGAGATTGTTCACCAATTAGTGCCATGAGCAAAACAGACACAACTTGGTCATTATCAATTTATTTTATTTCCTTATAAGAATAGGTAAGAATTGTGAAAAACAAAGGCAAAATGAAAAACATCACTCCCTACCCCTTCCCTTTTCTTCCCAGGCTCAACTCCTTGAGTCCTCATCCCTCTATGTCCTTCCCTGTTGCCAGAGGGGAGGTCAGTCCATAACAGCTCCTCTACTGCTCCTCCTCCCTCCTACTCTTTCCCTATTCCAGCATGGGGTCCCTCCCGTGTGACAGACTGCTTCAGGAACTGCTGAAGCATGGGTCCTCTCCATGGAGTACAGTCTTCAGGAAGATATTGCTCCGGCATGGGCCCCCCCAGCCCAGGCTGCAGTTTCTGCCAGGAGCCTGCTCCTCTATGGTCTCTCTCAGCATCCTTCAGGGGATGGCTGTCTTCTGAAGGGGGAGGTCATCCGTGGGCTGCAGGAGGACAATCTGCATTGCCATTCTTGGGACTGCAGGGAATCTTAGGTCTTCTTGGGACTGCATGGAATCTCTGACCTGGCACCTGGTGCACCTCTTCTCCCTCTTTTTCTGGCCTGGGCATCTGCAAGGCTGTTTCACTTTTTTTTTTTTCTCCCTCTCACAGCTGCTGTACAGCATCTTATACCTTTCCTAAATACGCTTTCCAGGAGGAGCCACTGTCCTGGCTGTGGGGCTGAGCGGTGCCCTGTGGTGCAGCCAGCTGGAACTGTCTGTGTGGTGTGAGCCGGCCCTGTTCTGTTCTCACAGAGGCCACCCCTGCAGCTGCCCAGCTGCCAAAACCTGGACACCTGCACCCAACATGCTGCCTCAGTTTCAGCTCCCTTAGCTGAAACCAAGAACAAGGTGGGGGCTGATGCACAAGGGGGTCAGTGGCACATGAGTGAGCAGATTAGCGATATGACTAAAACCTGAAAGGCACAGACATTGCTGGTGTCAGCTCTATGGTTCTCACATGAGTAATGAATGCACCGTACTCGATAAGGGACCCCTCATTTTGGGCATGAACATCTCTGAATTTGGATAGTCACTTGCAACCAGATTTTGAGGCACCCTTGAGCGTCTCCAACCTCAGGTGAAGACAAAGACGTGCAGATGTTCAACACTTGAAATTCAGACACAGGGAAAGTCAGGACAATCACTCAGACTCACTCTCATTTGAAGGTACTTGCAAAAATGTTGCCGTGGAAGAGGTGCAAAAGATCAGCGGGAAAAGGCTCAAGTCATAACACCTCCATGGTTCCTGTAGGCCTGTTTGGGGTGGCAGAGAGGAAGCCAGAGGCCCCTTCAGTCCGAGCTGGAGGATGAGCCAGCCTTTTGCCCTTAACCAGCTTGTTTTCAGTTCTGCGTGTATGAAATAACTCATGTCCCTCATTGTCTCTCAGCACCATGGTGCAACTTCATTAGAAAGGGCAGCAAGTTTGTCCTGCAGGTCACGCCCCTCACAATGACACTAGAGCTGGAGTATCTGCTGGGAAACCTCCCCAAGGGAATCAGTGTCTGTGGTCCAGGTACCATTTCCATTATTAAACACTGATTTATTTAATGTCTGTATCAAATAGGCTGCTAATAGTCAAAATTTGCCCAGTCATATTTAGCATATTGAACTGAGGTAAGCTTCCCTGTTGTTATCCTTAAATCCAAAGGTTTTATCCATAAATCCAAAGTAAACTTAAAAGCCTTTTGGAAAAAGCAGCTTTCATATTGAGTGATCTAAATTCTGAACAGACTTAATAAGTCTTCTTTCTCTCTTTTTGTCCAATCTATATTCTCTGTATGAAAATAGGAAAGGAAAGGAATGTCCATATACCCTAACACATGTAATAGAAAGAGCTAAGTCAAAGACCATGGGAAAATCTTTGTCCTAGTAATGCACAAAATAAAGTCCAGCACTATCCATTTGAAACAGAGACATCTGAAGTTATTATAATAAATCAAAGATCTAATCTATATAATAAGATTACAAGCAAAATGGTATTCTAATTCACTTATACAGAAGAAATAAGGACTAAATCAACAAAGTTAAAATATGCGATTTTACAAGCCTTGATAGTCAAACTTCATTTTTTTTAATAAATGGTGATTCTTACCTAATAATTAGAATAATGACCTGTAAAATCTTCAGGTGTCTCCAACTGAAATAATTAAAAATTTTTGAAAAAGAGTCACTTATTTCAAGATACCTTAAAGGCAATGTATGAAAATGAAACAACCTTTTTTCTTCTATCAGCAAAGCAAGAACTATATATTCAATGTTCTTCACCAACAAATTCACAAATATTTGAAAATCCAAATAATTTTTAGATTTGTTCTGAATTTTAAGTGACTCTCAGTCAACTTTGGTATTAAGTAGCTTAAAGTTAGCTTTGTAAAACTTGAAAAAAAATATTTTCCTCAGTATTGATACACTTTGATAATTATAGTTATGGCACTGACTATGTTCTCTGATGTTCAAATTATGTAAACAATTCTATAAACTGCAACTAGTTGGCTATGCTTTGAGTATTAATGTTTCAGTTAATATAAATTCAAACTTAAAAGCATTTTCCCAAAGCTGGTCTGCATAAATTCCTCTAACAATTTTGTCCCTTTTTCTGGCTTTCGTTTTTTGGGTTTTTTTTTAATGCTTGGCCGAGACAGATGTTCCAAATTAGAGCAGATAGATCTTGGTTGCAATTTGCACCAATGTAACCAAGTTTTGAGAAAATGGCTTACAGAACAAACAAAGAAATAAAGAATCAAGTGTTCTCCATGTAACAGTGGTCTAACAATAGTTTCACTTCATGTGTAGATCTTTTGTTTCTGGATCTGGGAACAGCATATGGGCAATTCCTCTTACCCTCAGAGGTCAGATTCCATTATATCTGACCTCCACATTACAAATTAGCAAACAAAGCCATTTGTGAGCCTTCACTGCTTGTTATTGTTATTCATGCAAATCTGCTGCAATGTGCCATTTAAGACAGTCCTTGTTGTAGCCCAACTACACCACGGTCTATGCCAATGACCAATAGACTGAGGTATAAAGAAAGAAAAAGTTAGCATCGATTTTCCCAGCTCTCCACACCTGCTGGTATTAATAGCATAAGTATCTAAAAATGAATGAGCCAGTCCTTGGAGGAATGAGAAACAACAGAGAGAAGCCTGCAGAGAAAAGAGGGGGAAAAGGTGTGAATTCAGTTTATCAGGGGGTTCAGAGCTATTAAAACCCCAGGTGGTGGGGGGAGGGGGGGGAGAGAAAACGAAAAAAGAAAGTTTACATTGAGAAACAGTTATATTTCAACTCATGAGTCTTCTTAGATGCTTATTCATGTTTTATTTTTTCATAAGACAATTTTAAAGACAATTAAATATGACTAAAATAATAGCATAGATTGATTTTGGTGTAGCATTTTATTTAGAGTATTTTTGGTGCAAATGCTGTCAAATCCCAGGATCTACAGACAGGGTATGTGCTATGCCCTGAAGATGCCTACTTAAACTATATTAAATTGGGGGAAGCAGGTAAGAGGACACGAGTTGTTTTGGAGTAAACCTCAAATAGCAAAATTTTAAGCATGGTTGTTATGTCCACTTAAATGGAAAATTTGTAATAGGTGTAGTCAGACTACATTAACTCCTCTTTTTGATGATAACAAAGTGGCCTGTACTAGAGAGTGTAAAAAACAGTCATGTAACAGCCAAGAGATGGGCTGTTTGATCTTATAAATTCGTTCTGTATATAATTTACATAATTTTCTGTGGCTCAGCAGTTGTTTATAAAATAGCTTTCATTATATAAAACTTCATGGATTCTGAGCCAAGCATCTTTGTAGCACTTATCCCTTCAAGTTTGACTTTAAATTATGGACATTTCCACGTTAAAGAAAAATTAATCTATTTTGTTGTTAATCATAAAGGAAAAAAAATGCAAAATTTGATGGCACATTGATGTATGTGTGTGGGACATGCAGCACTTTTGCATAACAAATGAGTTACATAATCTGTAAGGTAACAAATGAAGATAACCACATTCCTGTTTTGTGGCTCTTCCTATCCCCAAGTTTTAATGTCTTTTCACTACATGTGTATGGGCATTACTGCATGTAATATGTAGCAGACTATATCTCCACTGAAAGGCTTATAACCAGTTTCTTTACTACCAGTCTTCCTATTGATGCCTTAAATGGCTACCTAGAAACAGAGACCAGACAAAAATAAAGGAAAAAAAGGTGATATTTATTCGAAAGGCCTTCAGGTGCACCCTTCGGGGTCCAGAGGTCCTGCCTCAGTGGATCCCAAAATGGACGCCGCGCCCAGGTCACGAGAGCTTCACACTTTTATAACAACATAAATTCACCAACCAGAACCCAGCCAATGATGTGACTTCCCCAGCTTGCCCCCCTCTTCCCAACATGATGGTTTACAGTTCTTGTTTCTAGGTGTTCTTGAAGGGCAAGTTAGAGGTTTTGTTGTGTCTATCTTAGCATAAAGAACAGCATAAGAGAGCAGCATTTAACAAGCTACAGAAAACTTCAGTTACACTAGTAGTACAGGATTTGAAAAATATAAAAGTTAAAACCTAAAGCATCACTATGTCCCCTTCTCTTTTGCTGGAAAAGTTCAAGGTCAAAATCAATGGGAACTTTTTCCTGTTTCAGTTATATAAATGTAGTTCAGCACAGTCATTAGCATTTACTCTTTAGGACCTTTCCATTTATTTAGGATTTCCAAAAGACTTATAAAATCACAGGAATTTTAGAGTATTGATTTCTATTTAAAAAACAGGAAAACGAAGAACAGATACTGGGATGTTAGATTTTTAAAATATATAGTATACAACTAATAATATAAGGAAGTGTATCATTATGAATATGATTGACCATATATTTATCTTTTTTCCCTCTTTCTTATTTTTAATGGCCAACCCTTCCAGTGTTTCAAGTAACAGCCATTTCAGTGATGCATGGGGATAGCCTCATCCACAGAATTATAAATCTACCTCAGTGCTTTGGCACAATATAAATCTATAAATGTACTGTATTTTTCACCTTCATTGAAGGCCTCTATCCCAGCCAAGGATCACATTTTCTTTAAAAATTTGACCTTCTTTGAAAATTTGATCTGCTCCTCAGTATGAAAATAAAGTAGCAATTTAGGCATAGATACTTTCTATCTGTTTTAGTTGTAATTACATAGCTTATAATTCCTAAGAGGATATTTTATTTTTTCTTTAATTGTCATAATGTTATAGTCAAACTACAAGCTGAAGTTGTGTACTATATTACTGTATAATTTAGTATATCTGAAAATCCACAGTACCTTGTTGTATCTTTCTACATTTTAAAAGAATTTTTTCCATGCCATTTTCCAGGAATAAGCACTAAAATGCATCCTGAAATGCTGCACTGTTCATTGTAGCTCTTCTGATACACTGCTGAGCTAAACTCTCTCTAATACCAATACCTTTTATTTCCAAAACTAATTATATCTGGGAGCTTAAGAGTGTTTACTTCATCTGGGTGAGTATCTTTTTTTGAAGTTATGAACGATTTTCTCAAACAAGGAAGTTCTATTAATATTAGTTTACAGGCAAGAAGCCCATGTCTGCGTTCTTCTCTGACTCATCTGTTATCAAAAGAATGAGCGTCAGATTTAGAAAACTATTTTACAACTGCAGCCTGAAACTTCAAAACTGTTTAGAGTCTTTCAAAGTCAAAAGTTTGCAATGTTAACAGCTCAGATTAAACAAAGAGTAACAGAGAGAGAAAAAACACTAGCTGTATTTGTGTCATGGAAAGATACAAAGACAGGATTTATTGTACCTGATCAACATCTGCGTTAGCACCCTATCTAAACCTGGGAATCTATTTAAAGCTTTGCCCAGTGTGGGATGCTTCATCTAAAGAGGAAGTCTTACTGCTCTCTCAAATTCCAAGATAATTGTGTAATGCTGTTGAAAGCTTAGGAAATGCAAGTATTTCCTAAATTGACCAAATACTGAGCTGAGCCCTGAGCCTTCCTTTAAGCTCAGGACTCTGCCTGAGACCATAGCCAGGATGTGGCTCCCTGGCATCCCCTCCTGTACTTGCTTCCCATCAAATACATGTCACAGCCAACAGATGTATTCGGCTCTTCTCAACCAACTTAAAGCAATTGGAACTACAAAAATAATTCCATAAGAAAGTTAACACTAGAGACAGGAGGCTTTTAATGAAAAGCTGGACTTAAGGCTAGAGGATAAGCAGAGTTGCTACTAAAAAGCACCTGTGACTATGTGTGTCTGCATTCTCACTCCTGCAAGTTTTACTTAAATATCTCTCACACTTGAGGACAGGGTCCCTTCTAGAAAGGGAGGTTTTAGTGCTGCTGGATGAGATAGCTTGCTGTGCTAACTATGAAAACTGTCACATCCATAACAAATAACTTGTGATGAAATATTTAAGTAACAGGATCTTTTTGGATTTCAAGTGGCATGCTTTCAGAGAGCACACAAGCCTGCACAGATTACAAAGTCAGTGGAATTTCTTCAGTAGTGAATTACTGCTCATTTTCTCAGAAAGAATTGTAAATGTAGCTGTACATTTTATCCTAATATATCATTTTATCTTAGAAGTAGCAGAACAGCTGGGGTTATCTCAGTGTCACCCTACTTAGCTCCACTTTTTGAAGCTGGTAATTGTCAAACAACTCCAGCATGAATGTTTATAATATAAGGCCTCAGATCTGGAAAACATTTTTAAAATTAGTTGTAAAATACCGCTTAAATTATTTCTGACTTGATCTGAATAAAATATAAACTAAAAATATTTTGGGACTGAGACATACTGAGGGATAATTTTCTCCCTCTGTACCGAGTCCTAGCATTTTGATATCAGGATTTGACAGCTCTATTTTTCTGAAAGATCAGCAAAATGTTAAAGAGGAAAACTAAGATCTTAAGAATAAAGAACTAGTTTATTTTTGAAAAATAACCAATATACACCTTAGGCTGGTGTATAATTTGCACTAATGTCAGAGGCCTTGCATTTTTATGTACTGCAGCTTGAAAATCACATCAATTAATCCTGGATTTCTTTAGAGACAGAAAAACTTACAGAAACTGATGTTTTAAGAAAATGAATAAAAATGAATACATATAGAAATTGCAAAGGGGAAGAAGGTTTGAGACTAACAACATGCTACCCAATGATAAATATGTAGAGGGTGTTAGAATCAGAGTCTGTTGTCTGTTAGGAATGAAAATGTAAGCACCTAAAATGGAACGCAGAGAAAAAGATTTATCTTTAGTAAAAATATATAAAGTAAAAAAAAAAAGACTTCAGAATGTTTAGAGAAGTCAAACTGTTGAAATAGGCTAAATAAAACCTTCATAAATACTAGACAGTACATTTTTCTCTTTAATGCAAAAATGAGGTGGAAGACTTTCTAGACTTTCATTCATTTGTAATTTCTAGATGTGGATGTTGCAAAACTGCTTAGCAACACTGAGCGTCCAGTTCCTTATTGTTAACAGGACTGGAATATCTAGCTCTGCTAGCTTATTATAAAAACTTTGAGCTCTGATCCATAATTTTGTGTTTAAAAAGATGCTTTTTAAAAAATCTACAGGTTTTGGGGAGCTAAAGGATATTTCTATTCTCTCTTTTGTTAGTGTTTCAGGTCATGCATTGCTTTCTTTAGTACTTTGTCTTAAGACAGTTACTATACCACTGAAGTCTTCTACTTCATTAAATTTTCTCTTAATATTCCTCAAGAGGACATGCAGGAAATCAGTCTTCTTTCTCACTATGGACTGGGAGTAAATTCTACATTGCTCTTTACCAGGTGTCCCAGGTTTTGCTACTTGCATCAGTGATGGCTGGGTGTAGAAGGAAAAGCAGGAGTATACATCTGGTATTTTGAAACATTGCAGGATGAACTAAAGATAATTGTTGACTTAATAGATGAGAAAAATGTTTTCAAGAGATAATGACAAGCTTCTGGAGGTTTCTTTGTTGTTTTTTCTCCCTCTCCACTGAAGACAATTAGTTGTGATAACATACCTAGTGACCAAATGGAGGTTGATAACAATTCCTCTCTTTCTGAGCATCTTCTGGTGTGACTGCTAAATTATGCTTCTATCTTTTGAATATCTGAGTCTCCCATTTTTCCAAGTTGTGCTTCTGCTGTATTTCAGTCCTCAGGGCAAAGAAAAGCAGTCTTGTCCTGAATTGACAGTCCTTTGTGTAGTGGCTCTGGTTGCCCAGAGGGGTGCCTCACATCTTTTCATTTTTAGAACATTACCTTTAAAAATGTAACTAACAAAACAAAACAAAAAACTTCAACATTTTTAATTAAAGCCCTTTTTCATTAGTTGGCATGCACTGAAAACCACGTGTCAGCTAGTCGGTGTGTACAAACACATGGCAGTGGGGCTGCAGCTGATCTTCAGACAGAAATATGCTGCTGCTAAAGCAGAGCAGGATCGTGTCATTTCAGAGTGTACAAGCTATCAAGCAGTAATTTGGGGCCAGATCGCAGTCTTGACCTCGTGCTAGCAGTGAGGAAGATGAGCTGCGTGCTGATAACAGTTCCCAGTGCTCCTCCCTGTTGTGCTGGGAGTGCACACCCAGCAGCTGCTGCTGCCCTCACGGAGAGCTGTGGACACTCTCTCCCACACCAGCCCGTCTCTGCTGACATCTGGGTACAAACAGCATCATAGCCTGAACCGTGTCAAGGCTGCTGCCTGCCATTAATCAAGTTTCTGTCATCACTTTTGTCAGGTCCTGATGAAGCAGATGAAGTTCTGAGCAGAGCAAAATAAGGAAACAGAAAAATGTGCTATTCTTCTTCTTCATTCCTCTGCATACATTTATGGAGAAATGCTGGCAACAGCTCGTCATTTCACTGAGACACAGATACAAAGTGATACAGCTGTAGGGCAGTTAATTGGGTGGCTTAGAGCTAAAAGAGAAACCTGAGAAGGACAATCTGGGACCAAACCTCTCATTTTGAAACATCACCACCTAAATGCTGTTTAATCCATAAACAGTGAGGCGATATGAACCCAAAGCCATACTTCTACTAAAGTGGGAGCCAGTAATAGACCCCTGACTTGAGAGAATTACAAGATAGAGATCTAAGAAAGTGATTTGTTTCTCGTATTGGACAAACAATTATCTAGCACTAGTCCCAGAGAATCTACAGACTGCCTTCTGAGAGGGTCACACAGCTCAAACAGATTCTTAGTGAAATTATTTATTTTCTAATTGAGACCTGTTGGCACTGGAAACAGCATTCACATGCATCAGATACAGCCTTCTTATTGAAACAGCTGTTGAACTCTTTTGGGCTGGCTCTCTATGCCTGTCTAATCCAGGTGTCTTCCAGTATCTGTGGAGATTATTTGCCTAGTGCAACCTAAGAGATAATTTCAAGGCATGTTTTCATGACAAATGTCTCTCTTAGAGATAAGTATACATCTGCTTCTTTCAGGCAGTGAACAAAGCAATAGACAGATACTGGGATACTCCTGACATTAGTTATAGGAAGGTATATATAGCTAGTTGGCCCTTTTGCTACATCCTACATTCAATATACAGGAATTACATCACTAAAAAATACATAAGCAAGAAAAAAAAATAAACAAAATCAAAACTAAAAACAACCAGACAAAAAACCTTAAAAAATATAATCATGTAGGGAAATGCGGATTTCTGTTCCATGAAGTGAAGAAGAGAAACATTGTTGAACGAAAACAGTGCTAGCTCTCCTAGAGGCCACCATTTCATTTTTCTTCAAGAAGTCAGTGTATTTTTCTTTATTAAATATAGAGGTTTGGAACATTTAAATACTACCTGTAAACAGAATGACTTTTCTATGAAAAAATTAAAATTAAAACACCATATAATTTTATGACCATTTCATCCAAATATGCATATTTTGCAAGAAATTTGCTACTAGCTATAGATGAATGTGTGAACTAAGATGGTAAAGAATTCAGTACTGAATAAAAATATTTTTAGCCCAGCATGTGTCATATATCTCATATCTTTAGGATGCTATTAATAAAGTGTTCCTATATGAAACAAGAAAAAGGCATTGGCAAGGATTAAAAAAATATAATTTTTTGTCATTTACACTTTGAAAACCAATTCATTGATAATGGCAGAAAGCTTTCCATATTTTCCTGCTCATGAATACTTTAGATTATTATTATTAGATCCCTTAAAAGTGCCTATATTTGAAAATAAATCCTTAGGTAATGCATGCCATCAGACAATTGACTCCTTTAGGGAGGCCTGGCAAAATTAGAGTCAAAAGGAGGTGGGAATCAGAGACAGGTGAGGAAAGGCTTAGAGGAAGTCTTTTCCTTGTGTTACTTCTACAGACGTGTACACACATATAATAAAAAAATTTAAATAAATGTATATATAAACCCATAGTGTTGGTGAAACGTAGGTGCTGGGTTTGTTTTGCCTTTTTAAGTAGCATTGATAAGGCAGCTCCTGTGTTCTAACATATGACCTCCTCTTCACTGACTGCAACTGAAGTTTCTGTGGTTTATATTTACCACGTTAACCTGGTGAAATTCAGATCAGAAAAAAAATTAGTAAAAATGAGAGGCTGGCAGCTCTGCTGGGTTTCACTCTGTCGATGTCTCATTTATTCTCCCAGGCTACACATGCCAGCACATTAACAGAGTGCATCCAGCTACCTGCAAACGAGTCCATTTCCCCTCTGCTCTGTCATTCATTGCCTACTGCCACTGAAGACCGCAGGGACTTGGTCTTGCTAATAATCAGCCCTGTGGCTAATTCTGGAGGCAGAACACAGTCCGTCCAGCTCACTACTTGGCAGCTATTCTGACTTAGCACTGTGACATTAGCTAAAACTTATTTTTGTCAGTTCACTAAGAAAATATCACTAGGTGAAAGCATACATATGGTTACATTTTCAAATTGACTTCTGAAAAATGTTCTGAGGATATTTGGAAAAATGCCTGTTTTAAAGACAGAGCTGAAGTTTAGTACAGAAAATTGGTTTTCTGCATACACTGTATCTATTACAAATGCTAGAGGTGAACTTGAGTATGATGCTTTTGAAAAAGTGCTTACAGTATCAAAGAAAAAATCTAAGAGTTGCCATTCAAAACATGCCAGCAGAGAGTCTTCAATTTTTAGCAATTCAAAGGGAGATACGAGGCTGAGTAGGAAAACATGTAGGGAATACAACTGAATGACAATTATATAAAACAATTTAGATCAATTTACATATGAAATTATCAGCAACAAATCTGATAATTTAAGATCTGTAGTCATTAAAAAATGTACATATTTTTCCAAGACTTGTTTAATTGTCTTAACAAGCTCTGAAAGCTTGCCAAGAATTGAGAAATCTCACATTGTTCATGTTACTGTCCAAGAATGTTCAGGCAATTACAGCTCTTGCAGATGTCATGATGTCAGATTTGTGGGCAATGACAAGCCATGTGATTTTCTGCTGCCTACACAAACATCAACTAATCAATGTGCAGTATTAGTCTCCAAAAGTTATTGTGCCTATACAAAAGCTTGCAGTAACAAAAAAACCCCAGCAATAGTAGTACTTAGAGGACAAAGAATAGTATTGCAATATATCTGGAGTCCAAAACCAGTTTCAAAGCCTAGGAAAGTCACATGAGAAATCTAGAAATCAAATCTGTGTAAGGGACAATATTTATAAGTCTATAAAAAGTTACTAAAAATAAGTCTAAATCTGCAATTCATGCATATACCACTTGAAAACTGTGTTCAAGACAGAAATACAAATATTTTTATAATTTTTATGGTCTTGGTGACAGAAAATGTTCCCAGTATATTTCTTCTGAACTGATCATAAGATAGAGAGCATCTAACTCCACTGTGAAATATTTCAACATATGACTATTGTGTTTTCAACATTTTTCAAGAGCTAGAAAACTTGAGAACATAAAGTATATGATTCCAACTTCATCTCCTGTCAAATCACTGCTGTATGAGTATTTATTTTGAAAAATTGTGCCCTACTCAAGCCAGGACACAATTTACACTACAATAGTTGCTTCAGTGATTTTCTCCCTCTTGTCATTTCTGCCTGATGTGAATCTACAGTGTTTGAAGGATGCAAGCCCTGTGCATGAAGAGCTGACTACCTCTTTTGTGGGATGAGAACCATAATTTTGACAAATACGGTAGATTCTTGAAAACACAAGAATCTTGGTTGGAAACAGAATCTGATTTCATCTTTCTATGGCACCATTTTTGGTTATTTATTAATTGGAGAAAAGCAATAAATGGGAGGCACTCAACACTGGCTTCTATTTTCTTCTGAAGTTAAGTAATGGCCAAGCTTGTGAAAATGATTAGGCGGCTGTGATGTGTATGGATAGTGACATGAGTTTGGAAATCTCACTTTCTGAAGTAAATAAGGAATATTACATTGCTTGTGGATACTATTATCACTAATTAACAGTGATAATATTCAAAATTATATTGAACTTTTTTACTGTCACCAGAAGTTTTTACAAGTCTATAAATTAATGATACAAAATGACTACTCCATCAGTATTTTAAGAAATTATTTCCTGTTTTGACTTAGACTTGGTAATTTCACTACAGTTACATCAGAATAAAAACATTATAATGTGGGCTAAAGTGGGAATATCTTCCAAATCCAAAGACTTATTACTTAAATGTTTTTATCCTGTGCAATGATGTACACCATTAGTATTAGTAGAAAAGAGTAACCTCCATGACAATTTTATAGTTCTCAAGAATATACTCTTTTCGAGAACTGTAGAGCATCTTCAGATGTTTAATATTATCCAAGCAATAAAATACAGAAGCAGCTCCTTTTAGAATAAACTGTATGAAGCAAGTTCATTAAACCATGTGGTAAATTATACAAAAGTCGTAGAAAAGTGCTCTAATACAAAATAAATGCTAGATGTTTTAATAACATCAAAGATTTTATCAGTGGTTTATTAATTTTAAATGACATAACCATAGAATTTGTTCATAAAAAGTAAAATATATGTGGAATTATGCACCCTGAGCCAAAACTTGTGCGTAATGCACTGTGCCCTCGAGTGAGAAAAAACAGTTATGTACATTAGGCATTGCATTGGCAGCTCTTTCTGTGAAGTGGATGCAGATACAATTCATGGCAGTGTAATCCAGCCTTTCCATTTTGGAAAAAAAAAAACCCAAACCCATGCCAACGTTCAGTTTAATTTGGCTTCATATTTCTGAGGGAAGAAGAGGCTTACTACCGGTGAAAAAGTAATTAAAAAATCAGATGAGAGTAAGAAAGGCCTTCCCAGGGGACACTGACCCAGCTGTCCCCAAGGGACGATCACACTGCTGGGGGGAGCTGCTTTCCCCAGTCTCGGTGCCTTGTCCTGCCCAGAGACCTCAACCACTGCCTTGGTGGGCCAGTGGCACATCCCTGCCTGTACTTCCAGTGGCTAGGGGCCTGTTCTCCATTAATTTGCCTAACCTTTTTTTCTGGGGGCTTATTAGTATTGCCTGCACTAACAACCTCCTGTGCCAACAAAGTCTGCGAGTTCATTAACTGTAAAAATGTGGTTTTATATGTTCTAAACAAACCTCATGGAAGAAAGATTTTCTCACTCAGGTTTTTTAAAGTCCTTTTGTTTTGCAGTGTGTGGTAGACATTCATGTTGATATTGACTGACTCACCAAATACAATAATGTGTATGAAATTAAATTGACTAGCTAATATTTAGATGCAACTGTTTTTTCTGCATCACTCTATAACTCAATTGCATATCTGCATATGCAATTTAGCATAGAAGATAGATCCAGTTAAATGGAAAATTAAATAGGAAAACAGAGAAATTAGAGTCTCACTAGAGAAGAAAATATAAACAATAAATTAATAATAACATAAATGAGCTTCCAAATTTGCATCTGCTCTGCTGCAAATACAAAAATTTGTAACTCATATTTAGGTTGGGTATTTTGTGATTTAGATCACCTGATTTAGAAGCAGTTAAATTCAGGAATTTACATTAAAGTACCTGTTGAGATCATGTCACAAACTTTAAGATAATACAATCATTACAAGCTATTCCTGGCTGCAGAAAGCACAAGACAAAGAAGAGGGTTTATACATGCAGCTTCACTGGCATTCAAAGAAAACCTTTACAAAACTGCTATCATCCTACTGATTTAGAATTTCAGGAACTTGGTAGTCAGCTAAAGCAACACACAGCTACTGTGTATGTCCAGGTTGTCTTTACTGTGCATGTGCAATAGGTCCACTACAGACTGCATATATATAGGTAACCAATAGTTGGGCTTTTTGGTTTTTGTTTCATATGGTTTTGTTTTAAAATTTCAGATACTGGTGTATTTTTGTACCAATAGTAGCTAGTGGACAGAAAAGAATGAGAAAGCTTCGAGTGGAAGCAAACAAGGAAGGCCTTCAGGGCCAGGTATAATACTTTTAAATGGACTGAAACAAATCGAGAGGCAGATTGAGAAATAGATTAACGCACCAAGGACAATTTTCTCATGTGGGGAAGTTCTCAGCTTTCTTGTTCATTTCTGCCCCCCTTCCATTCCAAATACTCTGATCTCTTTGGTTTCTCTCCTTTCTTTTGGCAATCTTCTTTCAGCTGGCATGAGACAAGGTTCATTTTAACTATAGCAGTCAGTGATGTTTGGGTATTGGGAATTTATGGGTTTTTGCATCTGACATGCCCTTTGCTGGGTTGTTGCTCCTTGAGGTAGGTGAAAAGCCAGACAGCAAGAAATTCCCAGAGAATTGGAAGTCGCAACAGTTAAGCTCAGAAGTACAATAAAGATATTATCACTAATGGTATCAAGACCTTGTCAGATAGATTCTTTGATATGCTGATCTTCAGAGAACTTTCGGAATGTAAGAGCACAGAAGTCAGAGCAGTAAAGAAGGAAAAAAAATGTTATGAATAGACAGCTTTGAAAAAAGGATGCAGAGATAATAAGACTTCATCCTGTAATGAATGAGTCACAGAAATAATAAATAAAAGTAAAAGGAGACTGAAAACTCCTTTAAAAAGCCTCAGAAAAGGTTTTTTCAAGCTCATATCTCTCTACGACATTTAACAGAAGGGAAATTTAAAGTTACAGCACATCCTACACTGAAAGTGCTAAAAGATGGCTTTTGTCAAAAAACTTTACAAAACTGTGAGAATTACAAAACCACCTTTGGTTGTGCACCTGCAGATACATGCATGTAAGATGCACAGCATCTTACATATCATGCACAAAGATGCACAGCAATATCCACTGCTCATCCACCTTTCATCAGTTCATTGGGATAGAACCCATCTGATACAGAAGAGATGAAAAAAAAAAGTCATTTGAATTACAGAAACCAAGCTTGTGAGGAGTCAGGAGCAGGCAGCTCTTTTAAAGTTCATCTTATGTACAGTGCAGTAAGGAAGGAACAAGGGACAATGTAAATGAGATTGGTGACTAATTTTCCCAGTGGTGAAACTCCTACACATTTTAACTGCAGATCAGTAAGAATATAGTTGGTAGAAGAGATACCCATGTTAAATGATGCCAGTGGAGAGGAAAAAGTCAAAATGGCTTCAGAAGCAGTCATGGGAATATACAAGCTGAAGGGAACGAGCAGGTAAGAGGTAAAGCAGAGCTGATAGTGTGCGTCCAAAACAGGAGATACAGACACAGAGGGAGTCAGAGCTCACATAGTGAGATACTAATCTTCCCCTATTCATGTTGTAATGCCAGCAATAATTACTGAGCCCATCCACCACCTCCTTTCATTTTTAATAGCCAGTTATTTTATGGAGATATACTTTTCCCTTTAATATATCACTCTTCTAATTGTAACAATAAAAATTTTTAAATTGAATACCAGTCTTGAGCCATGAGAGCATAAAATGTATTGCACCAGCTGATGCAGCATACATCCACACCAGTTTTGGGTAAACAATCATCTCTTTTCTGGCCTAAAACAAGAGCAGCAAAATCGAAACTGCTTTTCAAGGTTATGAATATTTCTTAAAGTTTAACCTAATTAGGACTTAATTTAAGAAAATCTAACTTAAATAGCCATGATTACAGTGCAGGAATATATTGGCAATGGAGAGTGCACGTCTCCTCTATGAATTGCTTTAGTAGCCACTCTTGACACTGAAGACAGTGTAAGAACACTTTTGTTCAAGGTAGATTGACCATATTTAAAAAGGTGAGAAGGATTGACCTGGATTGACCACTCCTATAGATGTGAATGCTGCAGCTCTTCTTCCTGAAGAAATGTTTTTATTTTGGGAAATACCTGTTTTGGCAATTCCTTCTCCTTCCTGCAGAAATTAGATATGAATCCATTTTATTATTATCACAAGTATCACAGGGGGTCACATAAAGTTCCCACCAACCCTGTTTGGGGAAATGTGAGTAGCCCTTTGTGCATCTGGTTAGAGCTCTTCATATTTCATTGCACAAGCATATAATGCACAGCTAAAAGGAATTTTCATTCAGTAATGCTTCTCTTGTAACTGCTCTTGAAAAAGCACTGATGGATCCATGTGAGTTCAGCCTCCTGTGCAAAACAAGCCCTTGTTACAGCAATCACAGTACATTTACAATTAGCTTAATAAAGTCCCTTTGTTATATTGTTCTACAGATAGAAATACTGTCCTGCAAAATGACAGACAGTTTTGAGTTGCAATTGAGAATTTAGTACAATCTTTATAGAGCAGATGGATGACATTAATGTGAGTTTACAGTGAAAAAGTAGCGCAGTGATGGTGACCACGTGGAGGAACAAATAGCCATAAACTGAGGGGAGCGGAATGCATCCTTTGGAAAGCTTTACATGTGCTGCACTACACCATCACATTTTTGATGGGTGTTGATAAAAATGTAGTTTCTTATGAAATACATGGCATAACACCCCCCCCCTTCCTGTGAGTATTACAAGTTCATCTTCTCATTTGTCCACCTAGCATCAATTTTTTTTTTTCCAATTATGATGGCAAGCACAAATTTTCAAAAATAGGATCAGCCCACTGATCGGATGATCGACAATGTACCATGCGTCATTACTACATGTTTAAGAAACTCCTTTGTGAAATTGCCTTGCAGTATAGACAAAGCAATATAGTCCTAGAGTCTAGGTTACATTAGAAAAAAAACCCAAATCCTCTAATGATTCACCTCCTACTTCACCCCCTCATCGCTTTGCTTTACACAAGTCAGCAAGAGCTATTTCCAGAGTGCTGTCACACACATCAAAGTGACATCAGCAAATGCTCCATTATTACTACAAATGTAAATTGTAGAATTCTACGATGGTTTGTGTTGGAAGGGACCCTAAATCATCTAGTTCCAACCCCAGTGACATGGGCAGGGACACCTTCCGCTAGACCAGGCTGCTCAAAGACCCATCCAACCTGGCCTTAAACACTGCCAGGGATGGGACATCCACAATTTATCTGGGCAACCTGTTCCAGTGTTTCACCACCCTCACAGTAAATAATTTTTACTAACATTTAATCTAAACCCACCGTCTTTCAGTTTGAAGCCATTCTCCCTTGTCCAGTCAGTACACGCTCTTGTAAAAAGTCCCTCTCCATCTTTCTCCCTTCCGTACTGGAATGAATAAATCATTCCGTGGCGTAGCTTAAGGCTATGTTTTCTCATCCTGTCACTAGTTAGTTGCCTGAGAAGAGAAGCCCCCCCGGCTACACCCTCCCTTCAGGCAGCTGTATACACGCGGAGCTCCAGCCGGCACAGCCACCGCCCCGCTGCCACCCCGGCCCACGGGCCCG
>VZTN01009314.1:2925-25666 GCA_013400515.1 Erpornis zantholeuca
ATATTATATATTTTACATTGTTTTGATTGCTAGACTGTTCTAATCTCAACCAAAAGTTCTAACCTCTAGTTTTCCTTTTGATTCTCTTTCCCATTCCACCCGGGTGGGGATGTAGTGGGGGGTGTGAACAAGTGTGTGCCTGATGCTTAGTTGCCATCTGGGCTTAAATGATGACAGTCAGTTATAAAGACATAAAGGCACAGAAATTTGATGAAAACTAAGATGACTTAAAACTGAAAAAGATAAAGTGATAAAAAGTGATGAAGTGCTAAGTGGTAAAAGATGAAGTGTGTTTAGCTTTTCTGCTTGCAAACTCCACCTCACACTTCAAGTGTTTATACTGAGAAAATGGCACCTTGTTAAGTTCAGTATTTGCTGGTACTTGAATTTTCTTAGATAGATGAGCAGTATAGCCAATTTTAAGCCAGTAGTAGAAACTTGAATTTCATCCAAGCAATCCTTTGATTTCTGCCAGAAGAGTCCCGTTCAGAGTTGCTGGTGTTTCTTTACTTGGCACTGCATTATGCTACTTTAATATATGACAAATGTTGAATTTCTTGCTGGTACTGCTAGTGCAGCATTTGCTCCTAAGAGAAGGAGAAGGTGCAGCTGCTAACAGGAGATGTTAGCAAAAAAACCAGTTTCATTATCTTCCTTCCTAGCTCCAGTATTTTCTCATTATACCTTCCTCTTAACCAGAAAATCAGGGAACATTGCTGCTAAATTATCATTGTCTCAAGTGGCTATTGCATATTTTCTGAGAAATGACATTGCACTATGACTTCCACTGTTCCTGAGGAGATCTGGGAGAAGACTTCAATAATCAAAACATCAGAAAATCACTTAAAAACACACTGGAAACTGGTTTTATTTCAAAATTGGTCAGTAGGACTACTACTTCACATCCTTGATTTTGTAATTTCAGTACACTCCCAGCTGATATTAGCAGCGGAATCTAGAGCGAGTGGAGATTAACACAGCATGTCATTTGAAAGCTGTGGTTATAAATTTCCAGTTGGAATGCACATTTGCTTTAGTTCCATTAATTCTGCAAGAACAGACATATGAAATAATGTGAGGCTAGGAGGAAAAGAAAGTAGAACTGAAGATAAGAAATCTTATGTTGTAAGGTCTATTGCCTAGTGGATATTGCTAAAAATAATTGTCAACCTAAAATTCCAGGATTATATGAAAATCTTTAGGAATTGTAGGTTCATTTCTGGAAAACTCAAAATCCAGATATGCTGAATATAAGAGTGCTGGCACCAAACAGTCCAGCATGTTTTAAAACAATTCTAGGTATGAAGACTTAGAGTTTTAATTTTGATTCTGTTTAGTCATTTTACAGCCCACACTCTCAATAAACCCGAGTAGAGCTTTACCTGTAATCCTTCCCTTAGAAGCCATCACTGCACTGCACCAGGGCTCCAGTCCTCTGAGCATTCTCTAGAGATTATCAGAGACGTACTGAGGAGGGTGAGCATGAAGGTAATATCAACTATAATGACTATTAGACACTTAAAATAAGAGCCAAAGAGAGGTTTCCTTTTCCAGATGAACATGCTTGATCCACGAGAGCAAGAACTGCAGGAGGACAACTAAGATTTCAGAATCCCCTGTGTCAGAGCTTCCTAATCCTGTGGGTCATGCAGAGGATGACCCTCTGCATCTTGCTGCTTTTCTTTGGAAGAAACACAAGGAAAGATGAATTTGGCTGCTGAGTGGGATGATTGTCCCAGAAGTATTTTATGAAGTGGTAATTTACTCTAAAAGATTGTTGGTCTCCAAAGTCATTTTACTGCTAGCATTTTTCTTCTTTATAACTCTCTGTATTACACTCAAATGTATATGACATTGTTGGTCTAGTATTTCAAACTATTTTCCATTTTCATTGATTGCTTTGTTGCATTTAGTACATGCCAAAGATGAAGGGGAGATTCGGAGAGAGCAAATGTGTGTGTGTGTGTGTGTACACACATGCATATGTGTAGGAAGGAGGAGCAGATTCAGTTTTAAATCTGGAAATTTTTTCCAGACAGAGGCACCTCTGCTGACATCAAAGAAAGCTATTTAACAAAGCAATGCTAAAAACTGAACCTTGTGAGGAGGCATATTGTCTACTAAATGAAAATTTATTCTATAGCATCTGCATTGAGCTCCTGCTCTGTCTGATAGTTCAGCCCAAGGAGGAGAAGCTGTCCTATGGCAAGAGGACACCAGGCCACGGCATTAGAAGGTCACCCAGGAATCCTCTTCTAGACCATTCAGTGAGTGTGCTGGCAGCACTGGTGGTGCAGTGAAAGCATTCCTGCTGAGGAGCTGCTTCTGCAAGCAGGCACAGTCCCCCTTTCTGGGGGCAATTACGATCCTTGCGTAGCCAGATGACAAGCTGACAAGCTGATCATGTGCAAGTAGGAAATCCTCCATGAACACACAGTGTTCTCATAGCTGCAGTAGGACATCACAGCTTGAGGGATCCCATGAAGATCATTTACCAGGGGGGGTTAACTGGGAACACGACTTCTGCCTATTCTTAGGCCATTATAAGTGTGATCTATACTAAGAATTAGCATCTAAAAAGAATTAGCATTTTAAAAACTTGCAAAAAGGTTTTTCTGTTGTGCATGATGGTAGGATGAGGTAAAAAGAGAAGAGAGAACTAAGGGCAATCCAGACCAAATCATAATATTTTATTATTTCAGCATGTTCCTAATTACAGATATTTTAAATTACTCTAAATTTGGACTTCTAACCTACCCAGTATATTATATTTCAAATAATAAGCATTAGATGTTAGGAACAGATCTCTAAAATTTTGAAGTTCACAATATAATATGGAAATGTGTCTGCATTTGTTACCCTTGTCCCGCTGGAACATCATTGGATTACTGACCTTTGAAGTACTTAATATTTTAAGATTTTAGGTTACTGCGATATCTGTAAATACTGATATTATGGTGATTATAAGTGGAATTGGTGAGATTTTTTAGTTCTGTTGTGTATCCTCTAGCTGTTGTTCTTAGGAAAGCTAATTTCTAATTGCTTCCATTAGAAAAGAAAAGGGGGAGGGTGAGAAGGAAAACAAATGTAATTGAGGTTGATAGTGAGAACTATTGGAGTGCTTTCACCATATATTTCTAGCCCTTGGATGTGCAATAAAAGAGGAATGTTTGGTGTTCTGAAAATTCAGTTTTTCTATAATCATATGGTGGGGATATTAAGAGTTCCTGAAGGTGCTGCATATGAAACTCTTTTAATATGGTAGATATTATTTTTCCTGTAATCAAAATTACTACATGTTTTGAATGTGTCTTGTATTAACCAACAACGGTGCCTCAAAATTTAAGAAGGTCTTCTGCTTCATGTTAATTTTGTTCTGGAAATCATCATTGACAGAAACAAAGTTCTTCTGTCTTATAATAGATTTTCTCCTTTTCTTGGCTAGAGTTCATCCAGTATTTTGAAAACTATTTTTAGCATTCGTGGGAGGAATGTTCTACAATCATTCATCCTCTTGCCTCTGTCAGTTCTTAAATGTGCAATTCAGGGAAACTCTGATGAGACCATGATTCTCAGATGATTTTTTTATGCCTTAGGGTTTGTATACATGTGGGCTTCATGATGTGTTTACGAGGGAGAAATATTTCCTGCATCCATACTCACAAAGAGCTTTTTTTGCATATAGTCGTTTACGACAGCTCCTGAGACTGAAAGTGGGAGCATGGGGGGAGGAGAGATGCCTCTTTAGTCTAATTATATTTTGAGTTTTTGTTTTGATGTATTTTTAATCCTGTTATTGGTTGATGTAGATTAGTTTTGATGCAGTATATGTCTTCAAAGATATTTCACCGGTTGGCTCAGAAGTTGAACTGCTCCTTGCAGTCAGCTGCTGCTGATGCACAGCAATAGGTTCAGGAATGTTAAACTTCTGAATTAAAATTAGGTATATTAATCCAGGAATCATAAAATGTAAAGCTGGTACTTCATAGATGCTTTGTGCCTTAAGCCTTTATATGTAGTTCATCCAGAATGACCACTGTGTTGTGTTTTCATGGAGGGGAAGGGAAACATCACCCCCATTTTTAAAAGGAAGATCTAGGGAACTACAGCCCCATCTATGTACCTGGGAAGATCATGGAGCAGGTCCTCCTTGAAGATTTGCTAAGGCAAGGAGGTGATCCAAAGCAGTCATATGATTTCACTAAGTGCAAAATGTTCTTGACCAGTAAGGTAGCATTCTGTGACATGGTGGCAACAATCAACACAGGAAGACCAACAAATGTCATCTGCCTAGAGCTCTGTAAAGCATTCAACATGGTGACATCCTTATATCCAGCCTGGAGAGACATGGATTTGATGGATGGACTATTCGGTAAATAAAGAATTGACTGGATGGACATAGCCAGAGAATTGTGGTCAATGGCTCTGTATCCAGTGGGAGGACAGTGAGAAGTGGTATCCAGCTCTGTCTTGTGGCTGGTGCCCTTTAATGTCTTTGTCGATGACTCAGACAGTGAGATTGAGTGCACCCTCAGCAAGTTTGTAGATGACGCCAAGACGAGTGATGCAGCTGACACTCCCACAGGACAGGATGCCATCCAGATGGACCTGAATCTTGAATCACTTGATTAAAAGCTCAAGAATTGGGCTCATGGAAATCCCATGCAGATTTGCACAAGACCAAGTGCACCTGGATCAGGGCAACCCCCAGTACCAACACAGGCTGGGGGATGAACACACCAAGAGCAGCCCTGCTGAGAAGGACTTGTGGGTGCTGGTGGGTGAGAGGCTGGACATGACCCAGCCATGGGCACTCACAACCCAGAGAGCNGCTGGTGGGTGAGAGGCTGGACATGACCCAGCCATGTGCACTCACAGCCCAGAGAGCCAAATGTGTCCTGGGCTGCACCCACAGCAGCATGGGTAGCAGGGCCAGGGAGAGAATTATGCCCCTCTGCTCTGCTCTGCTCTGCTCTGCTCTGCTCTGCTCTGCTCTGCTCTGCTCTGCTCTGGTGAGACCCCACCTGGAACTCTGCATCCAGCTCTGGGGTCCCAGTGCAGGAAGGACATGGACTTGTTGGAGAGAGTCCAGGGGACAATGAAGATGATCAGAAGGCTGGAGCACCTCTCCTGCAGAGATGAGCTGAGAGAATTGGGGTTGTTTATCCTGGAGAAAAGACTTCAGGAAGACCTCATTGCTGCTTATCAGTACCTTAAGGGGGCTAATGAAAAGAAAGGAGAGGGACATTTTATATGGGCATGTACTGACAAGACAATGGGCAGTGGTTTTAAACTGATAGTGAAGTTTTAGCTTGGAGGTTAGAAAGAAATTCTTTACTCAGAGGGTAGTTCAGCACAGGAGCACAGCATCTGCCCACTTCTTCCCCTCAAGAGGAAGTTGCAGACTGCAATGGGGTCTTTGGTCACTCTCCTCTTCTCCACACTGAACAGACCAAGTGGCCCCAGACACTTGTCCTATGGTTTCCCCTCAAGACCCTTCNCTTCAGGAAGACCTCATTGCTGCTTATCAGTACCTTAAGGGGGCTAATGAAAAGAAAGGAGAGGGACATTTTATATGGGCATGTACTGACAAGACAATGGGCAGTGGTTTTAAACTGATAGTGAAGTTTTAGCTTGGAGGTTAGAAAGAAATTCTTTACTCAGAGGGTAGTTCAGCACAGGAGCACAGCATCTGCCCACTTCTTCCCCTCAAGAGGAAGTTGCAGACTGCAATGGGGTCTTTGGTCACTCTCCTCTTCTCCACACTGAACAGACCAAGTGGCCCCAGACACTTGTCCTATGGTTTCCCCTCAAGACCCTTCACCATCCTCATTGGCCTCCTTTGGAAACTCTCTAACAGTTTAATGTCCTTCTTACATTGTGGCACTGAACAGCCCCCAGCACAGGAGGTGAGGCTGCCCCAGTGCAGAGCAGGACAATCCCCTCCCTTGTCTGGCTGGTGATGCTGTGCCTGATGTCCCCCAGGACAGGGTTGGCCCTCCTGGCTGACAGAGTACTGCTGACTCATGTTCAACTTGCCAGGACCCCCAGGTCCCTTTCCATGGCACTGCTCTCCAGCGTTTCATTCCCCAGTCTGTCCATACATCCAGGGCTGCCCTGTCCCAGGTGCAGAATCCAGCACTTGTCTTTGTTACACTTCATACAGTTGGTAACTGCTGATCTCTAATTTGCTGAGGTCTTACTGCAGGGACTTTCTGCCTTTGAGGGTGTCAACAGCGCCTCCCAGTGTAGTAGCATTAATTATCAACATTATTCTCTTACTGAGTCCCAAACAGCACCAGCTACTGAGAAGAAATTAATAGTATCCCAGCCAAAACCAGGACACCAACATTCAATATTCAAATTATTTTCTTCTCTTTATAACGTTTTGAAATAAATCACTTGATTAGAATTACTTTGCAGCTGGCTACAGTACTTAATTTGTAATGCACTGAATACTGTTTTTATGCACCATAGTGCTACAACTCCATATTTACCATTTACTGACTTCTCCAGAGATTTGGTCACTACACCAAGGCCTTTTGGTTAATCTTAATCGATTTTCCTGCCTAGCAAATAGTATTAACCATGCCTATTGAGCTAGGCAAAATGAGAAAATTAGCTCATGTGAAATACTGATCCAATGAGATCTGTATTGTTTTTTGACAAGAATTACACAGCAGATGCTGTCTTTTGCTAGCATGCAACTTGGCCACAGTTCAGCTGGTCATGTCTATAGTTTCCCATATGCTGTATTTTATTTTATGTTTCTGTTAAAGAAATAAGTTGACTAATACAGAGACTTGACCGGCACACCAGCAGATCTGCCCCCTCCAGTGGCTCTTCCCATCATCCCTCTGCATCAAAGGGAAGTGTCATTCACACAAGAGGGAGGAGTCAAGTTCACTCTGAGAAAATGGACTTCTGAAAATTGCCCTATAGATGTGAGTTGAATTTTAGCCAGTCATTTTCACAGCTTGCACGTGCAGCTTTTACTCATATACTGCTAATCAACACTAAAAGGTTAGTTTAGATTGGATATTAGAAAAAATTCATCATGAAACAGGCTAAGGATACCATCCACTGAGGTATTCTAAAAGACATGTTGACACACAGCTTAGGGACATGACTTAGTGGTGGACTTGGCAGTGTTAGTTTTATGGTTGGACTTGATGATCTGAGAGGCCTTTTTCAACTCAAATGATTCTACATTTAAATGCAGACAATGCCACTAATGTAGTTCTCTCATACTGTAAGTATGATAACATTCTTAATTGTACAAAGCACTTATTATCCTACAAGAGAACAGAAAACTTCAACAGTACAGCCATTAAAAAAAAAATATGACCCTTTGAAAAGATCCTGAATTAATTGACAAAAGTTAAATAGGAAAGCAATAAAAAGTTGTAACCTACCATATGTTATGCTTCTTTAAATCTTTAGCAGTAGGTACTTTTCAAATCCAGTTTCTGACCACAGCATCACAGTATACATTCTCCTTCATTTTTTACTTTTGTTGCTCTAGCTCAGTCATTGTTCTCTTTCCTTCTTTCCATTTTCTCCAAGTAAGGTTTATCAGTAAGAATCATTACAAATTACTAAAAGGAGACATTACAAAGGAAGCACTCCTATAAATGTACAGGAGTAAAGAGAGCAAAAGTGGACGTGATTGGCAGTAAGAGTAGAGACTGCAGTAAGAGAAGAGTTTTTGACTGTAATGCTGTAATACATAATGACAGCAGTATCTGCCCAGCAGTGCAAACACAGAAGTAAACCTGCTGCATGCACAAAACCCTACATTTATTTTGAGATTTTTTGCAAATTAATCATCAGTGTTTTAAAAGCAGTGGCTGATGTTGAACGATTTTATTTGCTTACTGGTTGCTACTGCTCATGGGTTTCCAACACGTTAAACCAGGCATAAAATTATTTTAAATGGCAGATTCTGGTCCACAGCCAGCTTGTACTTTGTCAAGGCTCCACCAATGGCCCAGATATGCAATGCCTCTTACATTCTGGCAGGAAATCCTTCCCCCGCTCTCCCGCTTTGGGAAGTAGCTGCAACATGCTGCTTCAGCTCACAATTGCTTCGAAAACATGCAGTGCCTTTTGGCATGGCAGAGCCAGAATCAGCACAGAGCAACTACTCCCTGATGCTTGTCCTTGTGGACAGTGAATTAATCAAGGTCTACTTTCAGTAGACTCAAATTAATTATGTAGTTCTTTGTTAGCTGATATTCACAGAGTAAATATCTCAATGACCAAGTCAGTGTGATTCATAAAATAATTACAGGTCATCATCAGGATACAAGATTTTCACCCAAAACCTTTGAATGGAGCTTGTTTGGGAAGTTGGTCCTTGGAGCCATTCCAGTGCTGCATCCAGCCCTCAAGAAAGAAACCTTTATAACCTCTCTACAAATCATCTTTTATGAGAACTTACATTAAAATAAATAATCTGTCTTCAGTGTGTTAGGGAAGTACATCTCAGCTTCAAAATAAGTTTGTATGCAGGGAGAAGGAGAGATGGGAAAGAAGAGCAAAAGAGCAACAGGTTAAAAAATGTCAACTAGTGATAGATTGTAAAATACTTGCTTCAAGTTGATAAGTCAAAATAATGTGCTGAATGAGGCAGCAGCAACTGAAAATACATATTTGCAATTGCAAATCCAGAACCAGTCCAGGCTCTGAAACTGAGCCATAGAAGTTATTAATTTCCTCCAGTGAAGCAGGTATTATGCCACCTGTGCAACTTCACATGGTTGGTGATTTCCCAGACCCCTGATTCATGGAGGTCTCTCTGCAGGCCCTTTCTGCCTTCAAGGGAGTCAACAGCTCCTTCCAGTTTTGTATGATCTGTGAGCTTGCTCAGTATCCCTTCCAGTCCTGTGTCCAAGTCATTTGTGAAGATGTTGAAGAGCAGAGGGCTGAGGATGGGGCCCTGTGGAGCCCCACCAGTGACAGGTCCCCAGTCTGATGTCACCCCAGTCACTGTAACCCTTGTGCCTGACCTGTGAGCCAGCTGCTCACCCATCCTGTGATGTGTTTATCCAGCTGTGGGCTGCACATTTTGCCCAGAAGGATCCTGTGACAGACAGCAATGAAAACTTTACTGGAATCCAAAAAGATCACATCAACCGGCTTCCCTTGATCAATTTGGTGGGTTACCTTATCATAAAAGAAAATTAGGTGTGACAGAAAATTAGGCTTTGTTCCCAAAGCCGTGCTGGCTGTGGCTAACGACTGCACTACTCTTTAGTGTTTTCCAGTAATTCCCAGAATAATATTCTCCATAATCTTACCAGTCACTGAAGTGAGACTGACAGGCCTGTAGCTTCCAGGGTCCTCCTTCTCACCCCTTTTGAAAATCGGGACATTTGACATATTTCAGTCAATCAGGATCTCTTCAGATTCCCAAGATCGCTCAAAAATCATTGAGAGAGACCTTGCAATGACACCAGGCAGTACTGAGTATTTCAGTATTCTCAGATGAATCCCATCAGGCCCCATAGATTTGTAGGGATCCAGCTGGAGCAGCAGATGCCACACAACTTCAGGGTCACAGGGGGTTTATGATTGTCACACCCACAGTCCTCCATCTCAGACTGTGACTCCCAGAGCCTATCATCAGTGTTGAAGACAGAGGCAAACAAAGCATTTAACAACTCTGGCTTGTCTCTGTCCCTGTTCATGAGGTGACCACCCTCATTGTATAACAGGCCAAAGTCACTTCTGCACTGCCTTTTTTTAGTAATGTATTTTTAAAATGCCTTTTTTTTGTCCCCACAGTTTTGGCCAGCTTCAGCTCCAGTTGAGCTTTGGCCACACAAATTTTCTCCCTGCAGAGACAAGAAGTATCTCTGTATACTTTCCATGTCACCTGACCCTGCTTCCACTTCCAAAATAGGAAGGCCTTACACCTTCCTTTTTTGCCTTACCACCAAAAGAAGATCCTTGTTCAGCCAAGCCAACCTTCTGCTTTGCCTGGCATTTGGGAGCTGCTGCTCCTTTTACCTTCAGAGAAGGTGCTTGAAAAGCAACTAGCACTGATGGACCCCAGCACCTTCAAAAGAATTTCCCACAGGACCTCACTAACCAGTTGCCTGAGAAGCCTGAAGCCTGCTCTCCCCAGGCCCAGGCTTGAAGTTTTGCTGTCACATTTCCTTCTGACAACAGAGATTTTAAACTCAATCGCTTCATGGTCACTGTGGCCAAGAGAGCAAAAATGATCATTTCACACATGAAACCTTCTCTGCTAGTGAGCAACAAAAAAAATCAAACCCTGAACAGGCACAAACCAAAGAATTCCAGGAAGGATTCTGGTATATTTCTTTGTCCAGAAAAAATGTGGTCACAGACTGACCACAGTGGAAAATACAGACCTTTCAATATTACATATGAATGTGAATACTTTGCCTTTTGTGAAGATATGTCCAGCATGTAATTAAAAAATTAAAGGGTCAACAATTAAAAGTATAAAAATAGAGAGTATAAAAAAATTTGAAGCAAATGCCTCTGGATTACTAGAAGTTAGGAATAAATTACAGAACTGAGATTAATATAACAAGATTGCTTAAAACCTGGCCAAGAATTATCTATAAAGTAAAGATGTAAAGGCCCATTTCAGATTTGCTGAATTTCACCAGTACCATGTTAAACAAGTTTCAAGTATTCACTGTGGCTTAAACCAATGGGTCTGTTCCATTCCCGAAGACTCTTTGTATCCTAACTATATCCCCAGACATAGCACAGATACTACAGTGGAAAAACTTCCAAGATACACTGTTTAACTGAAATAAGAAGAATAATATGAATCTCACATTGAAAAATAAATGTTCCATGGATATATTTTTGTCAGAACTTGCTCACTACTCTAAAATAAAAATGTAAGCACATCTTAATGCAAGCTACAACTATACCTCAAGGCATCCTATAGTGACTAGAATAGAAATACAACAAATTTGTATGTTGTAACTGGACTGCAGCCAGCTTGAGATCTTAGAAATGGCATAGATAGGACTAAAACTGTTTTGCAAAGCATCGTATAGTCCCAAAGAAGGAATACCCACCCAATGAAGCTGATAAGGAAACACAGAAATAGGATGAAGTCAGAGAAAACTCAAATTTTTCTACACAAATATAATTTTGTCCTTGTTGCACCAGTAACAAAGGAAGTCCTTGTGGTCCCAGCTGCCCACCTCATGGACCTGTACTCAGAAAGATTCAGGAGTGCCCCAGCTACACACAGATTTTGTCCCAGAGACACCTCCACTGCCTAATACAGATGGTATGGCAAATTATCCCTCTCCTGTGTAGCCCCTCAGCATCATTCCAAATGAGGCCCATCCTTCTCCAAGCTATCGATGAAGCAGTCCCCTCTGTCTCAAGGCAAGGAAGCAGCCATAGCAGAGGCCACCAGGGTGATGTCAACCCTGGTGGCACGGCCATAGACCATCACTGTCACCCCTCCATCAGGTCTTGAGGCACAAAGGGATGTGTGAAGTACAAATAGCAATGCTATGGTTCCTGTTCTTAACACTACATTGCTAAAAACTTCAGCAAGGACAAAACCTGGGTCCTGCCTTCATCCCAGGAGACAAGACATCCTTATAACGAGTGGGCGAGCAGGTGTGTATGGTGGCAATGAAAACACTCTCTGCCCAATGACTTCACATTCAAGACTGGAGATGTTAAATGACTGAGACTTTAGTCACACATCGAAAGATAGTGGGCCAGAAAGGTTTCTCTTTCAAATTATCAGCTGGTTCAAGAGCCAAATAATTGAGCTGAAAATTTCAGATAATGATAGCATCTTCCAGCCTTCAAGGATTTTCAGAATAATTTTAATCCACTGCCCCTAAATCAAAAAAAAACTAAAAGCACGGCCTTAAAAAAAAAAAAGATAAATACATTAAAACACATCCCTTCTGCATATGGCTGAGACAAACCTCAGTGGAGAACTTTATACACATAGGATGTTGGTAATACTAGCAGTGGGCAACACTGCTTGAGGAAGGATATCTTCACTAGGTTATGCTGAATTCCATTAAAAATTAAAAATTCTCCAAAAGTGATGCATATACACTTTCTGCTTTTCTCCCCTCAGACATATATTACTTCTTAAAAAAACCAAAAAAAACAAAAAAAACCCCACATTGAAATGCACAAATAAATAAATGTTTTTACAACCAAGTAATAAAATGTCCTGATTCCTATTTACCTAAAAACCTTTGCTGACACAAGGCCAGCTTGTGTGATCAGTAATTCAACCTTTAATACTACTATATAGAATTCAGTGAAGCACTGAGCAGGAATCAGAAAAACCTTCATAAAAATCCTTTCTATAAAATACGTTTCATGAGAGGTTGCATGTCCCTAAATTTCTCTCTCTTTAATTGAAATAGGTATTTTAGAGACTCAATGCTTAAAAACACTTTCCTAGCTGTTTCATACAGGCTAAATTTGGTTTATGAAAAATGGAAAAAGCTAAATACTTGCTCTTAAATTACTTACAAAAATCATATTCTTAATGGGCTTGATTATTTTTAGTTCATAAGCAGAGTAAGACTTGTATCTTCAAACACTCTGATGTCCTATTCTCAAAAAATTATTTATTATTAAAATGACTTTCCAATCTAACACTGTATCTCTCCTGCAAAGTCCTTTTAAATATCACTTTGTTATGACAAAAAGAAAATTATACAAAAAAGGACTGACACAGTTTTGTGGCCTTTCTTTAAAGAAAATTACCTACAGTGAAAGATCTATTTCAGTAAATGTGAATACTTCGGATTTTTATATTTGTCTCCTCCTAAGCACAACAATTAATTAAGAAAAACACAGCCAACGCAGCCTTGCAAATTCTCTTTAAATAGATAATTCTCTCTGTTTCACAGGCCAGTGGAGGAGTGCCCAGAACATGGAGCAGTGCAGCAGCACAGACAGGGCCCAGCCAGCATTCTCAGCCCTGCCCGACCCTGCGCCCTGCAATCAGTGACAAGCAGACGCTTCCATCTAAAG
This sequence comes from Erpornis zantholeuca, assembly GCA_013400515.1. Taxonomy (NCBI): domain Eukaryota; kingdom Metazoa; phylum Chordata; class Aves; order Passeriformes; family Timaliidae; genus Erpornis; species Erpornis zantholeuca. Next base: position 15,946 of record VZTN01009314.1, read on the forward strand.
GCAGAATTCAGCCTACAAGATTAATGGCAAATGTTTACAAAAATCCCTCATCAGGCATAATTTACAGTAGCAAAGAATGAGCTTCAGTTCCAACCTTCTCAGGACTTTTGCCTGCTAACATTTTCCAGTAAAACCTGAAGCCGAGCTGGCACTTCAGCTATTACACACATTGAAAAGCACTGCAGAAGTACGTTGGATTTAAAACAGCAACCAGGAAACTACTGACACACAAAATAAAAAATTCCATTTTAATACTTGCATTTTTTTCCTTTAGATTAGCTGTCTGTAGTTGATAGTCTTTGAAAATGTTAGCCAACTTAACCATGTCATTATATTGAATTTACACACCTAATTATTTAAGTAATTAAATATCACCAAGCCTGAGTTCGATACTTCTATTTCCATTTGGAAGTCTTCCTAAAGCTAGACATCATTTCCGTTTGTGTTCTGTTTTAATGGGATGGGCATTAGAATTCAACTGAAAAGTAAACAAAATAAATGTCTGCTAATTAAAATTAAACTATGGCTTGGAAGGGAGTTGGAAGTGTGGATTGCCTACAGTACTACTTTCATGTTCCTGGGCTTATATCTTTTTCTTATTATTTCATTCACAAGGTCAAAAGGGAAAAAAGCCTTCTTTCTTCAGTTCTTACCAGGTTCTGAAGTTTGTACAAGACATTGAGGTCAGCAATCTGCATAATTGTTCAAGGAAAAGCTATTCTGTAAATATTGGATATTGAAATACTATTAAAAAGTAGACATCTTTTCTAAGGGTTGTTGTTTTGGAAAGGATTGTGAGTGGTTTTTTTTTTTAATTTGGTACTATTAAACCATTCGAATTTCAGATTCCACTAGGTATTTAATTATTTAATCCTTAATATTGTGCAGGGAAAATGAAGCAAAACATCTATAACATCTATGGATTGCCCTCTGTTATGACAATAGGATGGTTTGTAATTTTCTCTTTTGCCTTGATTACAACTCAGAATAGCAGACTGGACTAACATCATCATAGGAAACTCCAGTTCATTATCTGTTTGCATCAGGCATAAAATCGGCTTTATTGTAGTACATAAAGCAAACAACCTCAGCGTCCTGAGTGCTTGAATAAGACTGTCATTGTGAGAACTACCTAGTCTTACACAAATTATTTATTTGGCCTGACAGCAGTTCAGAATTGTTGCATAAAATTAACTTTCAAAGCTCATGTGATGCTCATGTGATTTAGGTAGTGAATCCTCAGTCTCTTGAAGAAACATTACTATAGATAATAGGTGTAACACTTAAATTAGCTCTTGTTCTCCCTGGAAGTCCAAGACTGAGAGTAAGTCTGTACCAGCAGAGCTGGACACAAGATTCCAAACATCTGCTAACTTCAACAGAGCAAGCTGAGAAACCACTTATGGTATGCTTGAAAAAATGAAAACCACCACCAAAATTAAGTCATGCTTCTGAGAAAATGACCCTCTTCAGTGTAAGCATAACAAAACTGTAAGAATGCACGTGTATTTCGGAGCAATTACTTTTATGTGCTGTGCACATGCAGTTCCAGATTCCAAGCATAATTCAGGAATTAAAGGTGACTCATATTTTATCCATGTATCTTCCACACACCCTCCACCATGTTGTTTCCACTGACTGCATTGGGACCACTCAGATGGTTTCACTCACCTGAATGCACATTGGAGCAGTTTTTCAAAAAGAACTAACCATTTCTCCATACTAGAAACTCCATAAACTCCATAAACTTTGGTCCGTTTCTCACTGTGTGCTTCTGAAGTGATTTGCACCTGAAAACTGATCCATTTCCTGCATGAAGTTTTGCATTGAAGATTTGCATTGCTTCAAGGGGATGTTGCTAACCGGTTAAACAAAGAGAAGTTGTACACAACTTAATCTGAAATTTAAAAAATTGTGCAAACTCTGTGTATAATTCACGGCATGGTTTTGACTAAACCTGATGCAAATCATAACCCTATTCCCACAGTAACATAGAGTGGCTGTAAAGCACTACACATGACTTCTAACTTCCTTCCAAATCTACTCTGCTAGGAGTTGGATAAGCATGGATCCATCCAATTAGTTACATGCTTACTTGACTGGCATCAGTGCATTTTAAGGTGCCTAAACTTATGCGCCTTCATATTCAAAGACATTGGCTCAATGCATTTTTTGCAGTTAATCTGTCATACATCTTACTTATAAGCGATGAAAAAAACATTTTAAGCACACTAAAACTTATATGCAACTTATATGCAACAAAGGTATTTGAATATCCTTCTCCTACATATCGGGTGTCAGCAGTAAGGAGAGCAATATGACTAACCAGTGAAGTTAAGAAGGAGTCTGCTGCAAAATAAGAAAATTTCTTTCATAAATCAGGTGTAACATATTGAACCTTGGGCATAGTATATCTGAGTAGTCAAGGAATAATGAAGTAAGCATAAAAATGGTTTTCCTTCACATATTTGCTCAGGCATAGAAAACTGATGCAGTGAGTTAGGATTCTTTGCCTCAAATCTTAAATCACACTAAGCAATCCTTTAAAAGCTAACTGTGAAATTTTTATTTAAAAGCTTTAAAATTATTCAACTTTGTAATTTTATAACAGACGTTCCTTATTCCTTATATTGCTGTCTTTCAGCACTAACATAGAAGCTGATAGCCTCATGCTGAAAGCCTGTTATCTAGTCCAATTTTAACTATTCTAGTTTAGTAAATTAATCTAGTCTAATTCAATTTTAGTCAAATACCTTATACAAATCAACAGAAACACTTCTCTTTTTTCCTAAAAGGAGATTCATTTTCCCTAACACCTCAAACTTTTTCTCCAAAACAGCAAACTACATTGGAAGTCAATAAGCAGCTCACCTGCACTTTCACCTTATATGATGTTCCCTAACACTTTGCAAAACACCTGAGTTTTTCACATTAAAACTTTCACATTAGAGATGTCAGCCATTTTTGATGGTTAAAAAGTGTAATACTTTTTTAAGAGTTGAAAATCTTACCTTTCAAGGTCAGAGTACATATGATTTGTTGTATAAAATACAGCAATTTTGTAGTAATTGAGGTGCTCAGTAGAATTGAGACCCACCTTTCAAACTCGTAGATAACATAAGAGACAATCCCGAAACATGGCAAACATAAATCTAGATGATATCATCCAGAAGACTGTGACCCTGCCAGCACACAATGGAGCACTAGCAATCAGTCAGAATTCTCCATGCCAAATTTAAAGCAAAGGAGTACTAAAATATCATTTATTGATTGCAAATGGGATTCTACTGCTCAGCGTCCAGAGATTTATTACCTTCTTGGAAGCACACCTATTATACAAGCAGCTTCACAGACCATGCATCTTGGCCTGTCAAGGAACACTTTTAAAAACCTCTTACTTGTTCAGTTAATTTTGAAGTATGGAAAACCTCATGCTCTCATAACACACATCTATTTTTTTTCCTAACATCATATTCTTACTACAAATAATTATTATTCATCCTAACACCTAAGCAGGCAAAAGTATAATAAAAGAAGACATTATTTCATTATTGTTGTTATGCAACTACGTTATTCCAATATCATATCCTCTAGCCTGCCAAATGCCATTCTGCTCCATTGGTATCTTTCCAAAAGATGATGTAAAGATCTCTTCCACTGTCACCTGCTTCAGCATATTCCTTTGTGCAGTCATAGTCCGTGGTTCTCATGGGAGACTTCAGCCACTCTAACATCTGTTGTAGGAACAACACAGCAAAGCACAAACAATCCAAGAGGTGGTTCAAAAGCTTTCTGCTACAGGTGATGGAAGGGACAAGCAGAAAAGCTGTGCTGATGGACCTTATATTAACTAATAAGGAAGGTCTGGTGGCAAATGTTGAAGGAGAGGGCAACCTTGGTTACAGTGACCATAAGAATTCTGTATTGCCTGAGGAAGAAACAGGGCCATGAGAAAGATCACAGCCCTAGACTTCAGGAGAGTTAACTTCAGCCTCTTCAGGGACCTTCTTTGAAGAATGTCACATGAACATGTTTTACTTGGAAGAAGGATCCTAGAGACTGAATATTTAAGGATCATTTCATCTAGGCTCAAGATCAGTGCAAGGAATTCCTGTCAAAACTCAGACATGGGCAGGAGATATACAGGAGCAGAAAGCAGAGGCAGGCCACCTGGGCTGAATTTAGTGACATTGTCAAGAGTATGCAAAAATGCAACAGGGAAGGCCAAGGCCAATTTGGTATTAATCTGGCCAAGGACATCCAGGATAACAAGAAGGGCTTTTTCCAATACATCAAGATCAAAAATGAAAGTGAGAGTCTGTTTCTGTGTGGAACAGGAACCATTGCAACAGAGGCTGCAGAGAAAGCAGAGATACTGAACACCACCTTTGCTTCAGTCTTCACTGACAAGACCAGCCCTCAGGAATCCCTGGCCCAGGAACAAGGTCTGGAGGAAGAAGACCTTGGTGAAGGAAGATTGGGTTAGAGATAGCTTATGTGAACACGATATCCACAAGACCATGGGCCCTGATGGGAGTGATGGGAATCCCATGAGTGCTGAGGGAGCTGGCAGACACCATAGCTGGGCTACTCACAGTCATCTTTGAAAAGTCATGGTGATCAGGAGAGGTGCCTGAGGGCTGGAAGTAAACAAACATCACCTTGGTCCTCAAAATGGGAAAGAAGGAGGATCCAGGGAGCTAACAGCCAGCCAGCCTCACCTCAGTCCCTGGAAAGGTGATAGAATGGCTCATCCTGGATACCATCTCTGAGTGTGTGAAAGACAAGCTGGTAAGGAGTAGTGAGAATGGACTCACCAAAAAGTCATGTTCAACCTTACTGATTACCTTCTATGATGGGGCAGTTGGCTGCGTAGATGAGGGGAGAGAGATGGATGCTGTCTACCTGAAATTCAGCAAGGTTCTAGGTACTATGACATCCTAAAACGTGAAATCAGGAATATGGTCTTGGTGAGTGAATGAGGAGGTGGATTGAGAACTGTCGGAGTGGCTGATCCCAGAGGGTCATGGGACTGAGACTGATTGGAGACATGTGGTGCCCCCAAGTCAAGGCTCAATACTGGGTCCAGTGATTTGGACAAAGGGACAGATGCCTCCTCAGCAGTCACTGATGACACAAAGCTGGGAGCCAGTGGCCAATATCTCGGAGTGCAGCCCTTCAGAAGGGCCTTGACAGGGTGGAGAGATGGGCAGAGACCTGTCTGAAATCCAGCAAGGGCAGGGTCCTGCACTGGGGAGAAATAACCCCAGGCACCAGCACAGGCTGGGGGCTGATCTGGGAAGCAGCTGTGAGGAGAAGGACCTGGGGGTCCTGGTGGACAAGAAGCTGTCCATGAGGCAGCAGTGAGCCCTGGGGGCCAAGGAGGGCAATGGTGTCCTGGGGTGCATTAGGAAAAGCATTGCCAGCAGGTCGGGGGAGGTCATCCTGTCCTTCTGCTGTGCCCTGGTGAGGCACATCAGGAGTGCTGTGTCCAGTTCTGGGCTCCTCCAGGCAAGAGAGATATGGAGCTCCTGGAACAAGTCCAGCAAAGGGCTACAAACGTGATTATATAAAGATAATCTTCACCCACTTGTTCCCATCTGTAACCCAGCCTATCAGGTGCCTATCAGGACCCTCTCACTTTAAGCCTCCTTGTCTCCTTCCTCATGAGTGACAAAGGATAACAAACACCTATCCTTCTCAGCTCCCACAGTACATTTCTTAAACTTCCAAAACAAGAAACTATGTTTCCTTCCAGATCAGAGCTTTTGCAGAAGAAAACCAGAATGCAAAATACCTTCCATTACAATGTTCCAATCCCCTCTTTTCTTGGCAAAGATGGCAAAATGCAGAGACCACCACACCACACTGCCCAGTGTAATTTCTTCATCTACTGGTGCCCATCTAGGCAACAGCTTCAATTTAAGGACCTGAGCTCAGAATACAGGCTCAGAAAATAACTCATTTGCATTTGATGATTCAATAATTATTGCCTGCCTTTGTGAACACTGTCCAGTAGAACATATGAACATGTATTGGCAAAAAGGCTTAAGGCTGCTATGTTTTTACTCCCATTTTTCATGAACCAAGAGCACAGTACAGATTCAAGTACAGCTTCTCATCTAAATGGCAGCAAGCTGTTTCATTTATATATAAAATAAACTATTCCCCTGTGTCCTTAGATATTATGAAGAAGTGCATCTTACTTTGTGCTTGCATAGCAAAATGGGGTCCTTATCCATGCCTTAGGCTCTGTGGCACTACTGTGATAATGTGATAATGCAGTAAACACTACTGCCCATGGAAATGCACTCGGCATGTTTCATTCTGTTTCAAGCTGTCATTTGCATGTTGGCTCTCAGCTGCTTGCATTCATTAGATATACAGAGACAGCCAAAGCATCTGAGTGTTATTGTCTGGGGTCACTTTTTTAAATTACAGAAATGAAATAATAGATATTCTTAATGAAATTTGCTCAAACTTTCACAACATACATTTTTAATTTAAAAATGGCAAATCCTGCAAAAATAAAATGGTAATATGTTAGAGAAAAACAAATTACTACCATGGAGTGAAATTATTATCAGCCCCTTTTGCAAAAAAGCAGAAAAGGGTAGACTGATAATCTGTGACAATTCTAGCTCTAAGGAACAATGGGCCCTGAGAGAATATGATTCTGCTTTCATGAGATTTTAAGCCCCTGAGAAGCATAAGGTGTGATTTCTGGAAATTCTGAATGCTTCTTGTGCTGTGCTCTCTATTTGTATTCCCAAATGCTTGTCTTGTAAACACAAATATCAAAAAATATCAAAAAATAGAGTGCTTCAGATGATCTGGTGTGCCTGAGGTCTGGCAGGAACACTGCTGTACACAAGGTCATAGCTTGTGAGAACAGCAAAGATATGGGAAAGCTTAATCCTTAACATTCCTTGGGGACACAATATCTACCCTGCACAGCAGAAAAGCAAATTTTTCAATTAAACCCCACCAACTCTGGAGCAGTGACAATGTAGAAACGGCCTGAATATCTACTTCTCTCCCGAGCATTTTGGAGGGGGACAGTGACCTTGAGAACCTGGGGTGACTATTACAGCTATGCTGTGATCAGTGCAAGCTCCATCTCGTCTCTCTGCAAAATGGAAGAGGTTCAGAAGGCAGACAATGAATAGGGATGGTAACTCATTTTTCCACACTACTCATAGCAAAGCACATTCTCATTCATGAGCTCTGCAAAAGAAAAGTTCCAGTGCAGTGCAGACACTCTATCCCACACAGTCCTCTGAGGAACTAAATGTTTCTTTCAAAATACAAATCTCAGAGAACATGTGAATGTATCCACACATATAGAGGGGAGAGCATTAGTGCTTCTATCTCAGATTTCTGAATTTTATAGTCATTTTTGCAGAACTCAGAAAGTGCTCCAAATTAAATACCCATTACAGCCTCTCTCCCAACAGCAGCTTTTACCTTTAAAACATGCTTTTATCCTTAAAATCTACACCTCTCAGCATGCCCCACAGGAAGATTATAAATAGACATTAGGGGATGAATAGTCCCACTAAAACCACAAAATTCAAGAGAAGTATCTCTTATTTCTCTGAGAGACAGGACCACATCTGTCAGCCTGCTTCCCAGGCACAGCCCTGGCAATGACCCTGGGTTAGTGCAGCCCCACTCCAGGCATTTTGCAATCTCACGTTTTACAACTGTACAACTGAACTCCAATACTGCCCAGTCTGGCTAAACATTACTGTTGGTCATGTTTGATTTTTCACCAGATATTGCTGTGTCCTAAATGCCAAATGCTTCATCAAATCTCCAAACCAAGACCAAGACACATGGAAAGCAATAGGCAATTTGTACCTCCACACACTCTCATACTCTTTCAGGGATAAAGGCAGTCACTCAACATATAAGTTTACCATAATTGCCTCACTGTCAGAGAACTCTTCCAGAATTTGCTTAAACAAATTCTCACACCAGCTAAGCCACTGGATGCGCCCAGTGTACAGAGTCAGAGTTATAAACATTTTTCACTGACTTAACAGAAAGCGTGCTCCATGCCAAATCTGTACCCATAGCCCACATCCTTTTTGTAGCCTTAAATATTTGTGGTCTCCCTACATAATGAACCAAATTTGATTACCAGCATATGCTCTTTAACATTTGGGCCACAAATAAGGTGAAGCATGTCATCAATATTACAGCAGATCTGGCATCCGTTAAAGCAAATATGCATAGATGAAGGAGCAATAATTAAGGCTTTACAGACACACTTTCCTTCAGAGCATCTAAAATCCTCCCCACACACCCTCAAGTGCTGGAGTTTGTTTTGATCTTTGACGTAGCTGAGAGATGTGCAAAAGCAGGGACGACATTAACAACAGACTAAGTGCTTGAGACAGCATTGTGTTTTGTNNNATTCCAGTGAGTGCATAAAATATCCAGCATTCATGAATCGTGTCAGAATGATGTTTACTTTGAACAGAAATATACAATTATCTTGTTCATAAAGCAGACACCCCTCTCTCAGCAAGACTCTCTCTCATGGTATTTCTGCAAAGAGATACTGCTACAGGAATCCCACTGCACCTTTGGGAGCACAGTACTTTCCCTTTTATTTCCTTCCTTTCTTAAGCATACATTTAGTTGATCTATTTCAGGAATGCATAGGCAAACTTCACAGCTCAAAATGAGAAAAACAATATCCTGTAGAAGCAGATTCAACTTTAATTACAAAGCAATATCAAATTTGTATGGACAATAGGAAAACAGAATTCGTTAAACTGGTGTCCCCATGGATCCATAATCTTTCTTCATCATTCAATCTGCAGGATAAAACACTCGGAATCCTTCTCCAGCAAATGTTTTGCTTACTGCCTAAGTAGGAAATCCTCTGGAGAAGAGAAGACAGAGGGAGTTTAGAAAATGCAATTTCTTCTGCATCTCTCAGAGAAGTGCCAAACATTATGTAGGGCAAAAACCAGTTCTGCAGGTTCACCCCAATCACGGCTCTTCTGTGTTCTTTGAGTACTGCAAAGTCAGTGAATCGGGAATTTCAAGAAGAATGTACACGTCACTGTGCCTACCTGCTTGTTCTTTAAAAAAAACTGGGAACTAGGAGAGTGGTTAAGAAACCATTTTGATGCAGTGAACAGAAAAAAGAAGTTCTTTTCTCAACAGATTACCTTTGTGACCAAGTGTGAAAACAGAGTTTTGCTTCAAAGAAAAAAGGTTAATAAAAAACCTACTAGTAATACTGAGACAGGCAGCAAGGGAACCACAAAGCTCTCTCTGAGGCAGGAGAGGAGCAAGGATATCACCAGCAAAACAAATAACCTCTTTGGGAATCAAGAGTAATACATCACTTCTTGGACCACACCTGTCAACACCTGGTAGAATTTTAATCCTTCTTGGAATGCCAGCAAAGTATAGCTTGGCTAAGCAGAAGGAGGGTATTGAAATCATTATTAGAAATCAGTGCCCTCAAAATTACCAAAAGCTCCTCCTGCAAAAGGTGGGGAGAAGAAGAAAGAAGGCAAAGGCAACTAAACTCACATCTGCCTCTTGGCTGTAATTTTCCAAACAATAAAAGACAAAGCTTTTAAAAGCAGGTTAATAGGAAGACATCAAATGCAGTGTAAGCCTTCCATCCTCAGAATGCAGACTATGTATGGAAAATCTAAAAAGAAAATACAAATTTCTAACAGGTTTTGGATTA
>VZTN01009314.1:37538-49300 GCA_013400515.1 Erpornis zantholeuca
TGGCCGGCCTCAGCATCCTCCTGCGCCCGCCCCCGGCATGGCACGGCGCGGCGCGGCCCGCGGGGACACCTCTCCGCCTTCACCTGCTCCTCCCGCTTCTCCGCCCCACCGGTCCCGGCTGCGCTCCCTGGGGGGCTCCGTTTTGTCGGGCTGGCGGCGCCGAGAGGGAAATTATCAGCGCGATTGTTTGCCTTCCCCGCCACGGGCGTGCCTCGCCTGGCTTTGAGCGCACCTGAATGACTGGTACTCGCGTGGGAATCCCCGATGCCCTGCAAACGGGGGACATCCCTCAGGCTGCCGGCGGGGAGTGGAGTCCCCACGCTGCCTGCCCGCCCATAGCGTGAGTCTCCGGAGTATCCCACCACAGCCCGAGGCAGGAGGAGAACCCTGTGGAATACACGTGTATAGTTCTATAGTGTATGAGATGAGTGTACCCTAACGAAAAAGAAGAAAACTGGATGCAACATAATTTAAGAATGCAAGCCTTGGCAACTGGTTTCCTTGGGGGAAAAAATGACCCATTAGGGAGCAGTCACACCCCATTTGTTGTCTAAGTGGGAAAGAAAATAAAGCATCCAATGGTTTCACTCTTATGTTCGCCATCACAAGGGTGTCTATACATTTGTGTAAAGCCTTGCTTGCAGAAAGCAAACAGCAAAGTTAACCAGCCTTGAAGCAGGGATCAGCACTGTGCTAAAAAATGTTTTCCTTTGAAACATGAAATGAGAAACAGCCAGGGCAAAATGGGACTGGTCTGGAACTTTTCTCTTTTACTAAGAGAAAAGAAGCACTGACAGTCACACGGAAGGTGTGACTTTTGCCTAGCTGTCTATGATTGCCTGTAAATGTCCATATTTTGAAAACAGTTCAGTGTGAACATGTTGTTCTTTTGAAAATCCTGCCTAAAAGCCTAAGTACCACTTCTCCTGTAAGTTCTTCCTTTGGCTTTCTGCTGGACTGCTCTCAGCAGGAAATACAGGCAACCACAAACAAATGAGAAATATATAATGCTTACTACCATCAGCTAATAAATATGCAAAGCCCTTTAATGTGGAGCATAAAAGAAAAGCTATAAATATATGCTTCTCAGAAATGATAAATTCTTTCAACTGCATGGTGAATAGTGAAGCAAACCAGTGAGTATTTAAAACAGATTATTCACCTCATCAGCCACAGTCAGCCCACAAGTTATGGATGAAGGTCCTTATCAGCTGAGACACCATTCATGGACACCCACTCATTAACAATAAAATAACACTTTTTGTCTTACAGTCCTGCAACACGGGAACTCAATAGCAGGATTTAAGCCCACATACAGATTGACTCTCAGGTGACACTCTCAGGTTTTCCTGCTTCTCTTAGAGAAGAAATCTTTTACTCCTAAACCAAGTATTTTAGCTTTCTTTCCACCTCTGCAGCAAATATTTCTCCATCCAAAAGGGGTATTATAAGAGGGAGCTGAGTCAATGGTGAAGACTTAGGGAGCAGGTAGTAGTCTGCCACTGTCTGAAAGGGTTTCTTGCTTTACTGTCAGGACCACATGGAGAGGGATGAGCTTTCCAGAAGTTCTCAGAGTTACAGCAACAGCGATGACTACAGCATGAAACCTGCATCTCCAAACTGCTGCACAGTTTGATCACAGTGATCTGGAGTGTACCAACAGCAGCACAGCTGCCTGAGCACAGAGCTCAGCAGAATTTTACTTGCCTGTTGCAAAAACAGGTCACTCTTGTCTTTTTGGTCACTTCGCCTCTTTAACATCTCATACCATGTTGACCTGAGATGCCTGAGAACTCTGTGAGACAAGTAACCCATTTCTATGTTTCAGCTACTGAAGAGAAAGTGGCAGCCATCTAACAGGAAGACAACAGATAAATGAAACAATCAAAGCAAATATGCCATGTGAAGGACAAACAAAAACAAAGAACAACAAAAAACCCCCCAACCAAGCAATGAAAGCAAACACTGCCCAGTTTCAACTTAATGATGTAAATCCATCAGATGAATTTTGCATCACATATTAAGACTGACATCCCTTCCTTATTCAAAAAGCATTCTAGAATTTTTTCCCCGTCTTACAAATAGAAGGCTCTTAAAGGTCTCTTAGCATTGTAAATTATGCATGAAAAAACCCACAAACTTACTTCAACACACATCAAAGTGCACCCTTTTTTGCCATATTTTGGAGGCCAAACAGTCCTTATGAAGCCAGCATTTGGAAAGATTGCCCGAAAAGTTAGGTGCTTGAGGAACGGGCATTAAGTAGTATGGCAAATATAAGAAAACACAAAGCAACACAGATAAATTTAATTCAGTTATCAGAAAATGTTGAAGTGATGGAGTATTAAAAAAACCACCCTGCTTGAACTTGCAGAGTATGCTCCTGGCTCAGGAGAAGGTTATCAGCTACTTCTGCTGCTGCCAAGACCATGGTGTGTTATTGAGGAGTTTATCAAAGCACTCACCTGGCTTCCTACTGCAGTCCTCAGAAGGTCTGATGGGATATCTCAATACCTGATAATGACAGCTGCAACAACTGGTTAGGTGGTGGGCAGACACATGTTTGAAATGCATTTTAGATTCATTAGTCTCAGAACACCTCAATGCAATATCCACATTCCCATTCTTCATCTCACTGGTCACTGAATGACTTTGCTTTGGGATAAGTACATGTGGATGGCCTAGGTAAGTAGCTTACTTACCCAGGAATTGCTGCCAGATACAAAGTTATATTTAGGGACAGCAGGGAGCACTAATGAGCCTGAGTAGTACTTTGATATCTGGATGATTCTGTATGGAGCCAAATTATAGAATATGATAGTCAAGGATTTTCCCTTCAATGGCTGACAATAACAGCAACTTTATCTCTTTCAGTTAATGTTTTTAATTTAACCAAATACATAGATATATGATTTGGATTTTTGGGGGGTTTTCCAAGTACTCAAAGATTAATCCATAAATACAACTGCTATGGCTGTAAACGCTGCCTGCCATGGGTCAGACCTTGAGGTCCAGCATGGGTAGGCCAAGTACACAAATCACTGTCCCCACTGGGGTGCCCTGCATGGCACACTAACCTCCTTCCCCAAGGCCCACACCTCCCCATCACCTCGGGGGTGGGACCTCACAGGGCTCTCACAGCCAGGCCATCAGCACACACAGCAAACAGCCATTGCTCAGAGATCACTGTGCCATAAGTAAACAGTGACTTCACTAAAATCTATGAAGTCTGGGACAGTTCAGATTTTACTCAGTCCCCTTCTACAATAAGATTAGGAACTCCAAGACCAAAATATTTGAGCTGAAGACAGATGATTTGGGCATTAGGCTTCTCCAGAAGCCTGATAAATATGAGATCCTGTTACACAGCAGAAAGTTGGAATGACCTCTGAAGGACCTGGTTCCCAAGGCAAAAAAATTGCTCGTACCAAGGCGACAATCTTTTGCATACACTTTGTTATCTTCAAGGGGATTACCTTTGAGACACACACTGTAAAATTGTAAAATATATCCAGTAACCAAGCTGAAATTAGCAGTGAGGTAATTGAAGGACTGGGAGCACATAAAACTTGAAAAAAACCAAGAGAATCCGCTCATATGGGATCTCTTTTGTTTTAATCTTAAGTAGTCATCTTAAAAAATCACTTTATATTAAAAAATTGTAAAAAAAAGCAGGGGGTTTGCATCTTGAAATAAAAATTTTCTCGCATGTAAATATTACACCAGTAACTTGAAAACTGTATATAAAATATTAATGCATGTACCTAAAAACCCTAAGACCATTAAAATATACATAAATTACAAAGTAAAAGATATTTAAATAGCAAAAGTTCTGCTGTTCACTGGGGGCAGAGTTGAGTCAGAAGGTGAAACTTGAATTCACTTAGGGTTTCTACTTTTTTCACATAACTAAATCAGTATAAAACCATCACATATTTGCTGCATGGTTGAGAAAGCAACAGGATACAAAAAAGTACTACGTTATTTGACAAAAGTATAAAAACACTCCAGATTTTCATGCTTGTATTCCAAAGGGAGCTGTCACTCCCTAAAATCCACTAGAAAATGCAGGGCTATTAGTGATATATTTGGCCACAAGACCCCCAGTAAAAAAGACCTGGGATGCCATTGAAATCTGCAGGGCTGTATAGCAGCCTGCATGTCACTGATGGTCCTGTTGGCCTCCACATTCCTTGGGTGCACTTGTGCACCCCATCCATGGCTCACAGTGGTGAGTCAGAAGTAGGTATTTTCTCCCACTGCTTAAGTTTAGCAATCTCTACAAAGATTCAGAACAAAATACGGGAAGAATATTACAGTACTCCCTTCCAGCAGAGAATGACAGGTTGAATTTACTTTACAAACTTCCCAGCAAATTTCCTGCAGATGTCATCTGGAAGCTCAAACTCCAGTCAGCATTCGTCTGAGTTAAAGTGGATTGCACAATACCACACCTGAAATTTGCTGATGAGAGCAAACTTTGCATTGATTTAATCTACACAGTACAATTACCACAAAGGCAAATGTCAGCTTTCAGCCTTTGGTTTGGAGTGCATGAAGTCAGTGAGACTATCATTGCAATTCACCAGGTCCTGGACTTGCCAAGATTTTCTTATCAGCAGGTTCAAAATGTTTCTTTAGTACACTGTTCTCTTTTCAGGAAATATATAGCCAATTATTCTAATCTAATTCTAATCTAGTGATTCTAATATCATTCTCTGGAAAACTACAGCAGGCAGTTTACCCTCTCAGTTTCCCATGCTGCATCTACAAGTGTCTTTCCTCTGAGGACCGAGTTTGTTCCAAAAACTTCTTTCACAATGGGTTCTCTCCATCTGCTTTCACACAATCCATGCAGTACTCTTACAGGCTTGTTAATAGCCCCAGAGAAACCCTGCAGGTACCACTGCTGAAAGATTTACAGGTTTTGCATGTGACACAACCAGGGGTTTATATGTATACAGTTAATTCACTACCTAGAAGAACCTGATTGTCTCATGCTGAATGCAGAGCAGCTATATGCACATCCATATACCTCTTCAGTCTACAACTAATTAAAAAAAAATTACCACACCAATGATTTGGTAATCCAAATTCAGGTACTCTCTCTCTCTCCTGTTCAAGCCTCAGATCAGAGCTCTCTTCTCCTGACTATGTTTGTGAATAGACAAGGAATATTGCAATCTGACCAACAAAAATTTTCATTTTTAAGTAGGTATAGGTATATTTGCAGGCAGTGTTGACAATCAGAGAAAAGAGATACTGCCTACCTATAGCTTGAACGGTTCTTCCTTTTATAGAATTTGTCTAAATAAATGTTTAGTAAGACTCCAATTCAAATACAGTCTAATGTTACAACAACCACAGTTTTTCAACATTATTATTGCAGGTAGGATTAAATTTGATCATTATTGTAACAATGGCAGTCATCATAAAATATGTAAAAACTATATTAGTATCAGTTACCCAGTGGCCAGTCCAGCAAAATATTCAGAGCCAGGCTTTAACAAGTTCTCAGCATCCCAAAAGCCTTGCTCAAGGAGTGCACTGAGAAATAGTCCCCACCCCACACCTTTCTGTTTATCATTTTATACTGTCCTTGTTACAGGGTGGAAGTTGGATGCTCATGGACGAAATTCTCTTGCAATAACATCCAGTTTCCATGGCTGCTGCACATGCACGCTGAAAGAGTTCCAAGTCCACAGTTTTGGCTCATTTTATAGTTCCTTTTCTTCTTTTGTGGTTATCCTGACTTTTAATACTCCTGCCATGTGATTTGAATTTTGCATCATTTGCCTACAATGGTAGTTGTCTTAACTTCAAATGTGTTTAAAGCACATTTCTAGACCTCAAAATTGAGGTCTATGTGAGGAATCACATTTTACACCATGTTTAATTTGCATAAATCAAGGTAAAGTCCAGCAAAACAAAACTTCTGGTTTGCACAATTATGTCAGGCTCCTAGCACATTTTGTGAAAAACATAAGTATTACAGGAACAATGTGTATGATATACAACATGTATTTCAAGTTTGTTCATCTTGTCAGCATCTAATCTGTATCCAGAGTCTGTTATTAAAGTAATTAGCACCATGATTTTTAAATACTAATATGAAACAATATGCAGTTTCTGATACAGCTCTCTTTATAGCTTCTAGTTTCTGTCATTAATTCCTTTCCAAATTACCATAAGGACTGTTGCTTTTTATTATTTACTGGTTCTTTTAATTATGTAAAAGCTAATAGGGACAGGATTTGAAGTCGCAATTATCTTTGTAGTTGAACTTCCTTGCACATGAGAGGCTCTGTGATGTGAGAGCTAAGTATGCTTGTAAGTGATTGCAAAATGGAGGCTTGGCTACCAGGGGAAGAGATGTGACTAACTACATGGAAAAAATACACCAGAGATGCTAAGAGAGCATACTTCAAAAGCCTTCAATAGTAACTGCTCAGAAATAGTAATCTTATTACTTCCTTGTAGAAGCAGTATCTTGAAAAGATACATTTTCTCGCTGCCATTTTCCAAAGTCAGTGGGTGGCTCCATCTTACGAATGCTTTGAGTGCTTCCAAAAGTAATGGTTCTGCATCAGTGCGTACTGTTGGTATTGTAAGTGATGTTGAAATTTAGACTGCATAACTTTTACATCCTGGGTCTTACAGGACGGATACAAGAAGAGAAGATACAATAATAAAGCTGTTGCAAAACCTGTACTTCCAATGGAGTCCAGAATCTTTTAAAGTAAACAAAATACTCCTGGAGAAGCAATTTTCATTCTCACATGGACTGGAATAGAAATAGTATACCTCTCTTCAGCTATGCCTGATTTGTTTTCAAAGAGACTAAAGAAAATAAATAGTCTTTTTGTAACTCTGTGGTCTTCTTTATTTCCAGTCGGTCCCTGCAGTAACACTGAAATTACTCCAGACTGCATGTGACTATGGCCTGCAAGCAGGAGCTGTGCACTACCTCTGCCAGCAGCCTTCCACACTCAGGCAGAAAAATCCACGTGTTTTTCTGACTGCGCTCCAAGTGTCAGACATAACCCCTTACCTCTCTCTGTCACTTTTGAATCACACTCCTGCAGCTCTGCTTGTTACTCTGGACTGAAACTACTGTAATGTTCACATTTTTTTACACTCTCAACATGGCAGATGAACAAAATGTTATTTTATAAACTCAAGGTTTCAGACAATTTTGCTTTGTTGAGAACTTCTCTGGAGTATTTACACTAATCCACTGATTTTGATCACATCTCATGAAGAAATTTATATGTGCTAAAACATACTTTATTTTCTTATACAGGATTAAATTTGGTAAGACTCTTGTGCAAACCTGGAGTTGGTATTGAAAGACTTAACTAGGATTACACAGATAAAATAAAGTCCATAAAATGGAGAAGTTTTCAAAACCTAGGGAACCACCATGTAAAAAACCCAACTAACTTTCTATTTCTTATCTACATTAATTGTATTGAAATTCAATCAGCTACCCATTGTATAAGCATATAATAGTATTTTCTTTGCTGCTGTTAGGAAAAATTAAATAATTTAAAAATAACTTCTGTGTTTGGAGCCATGTGTATTTAAACTTCACATAAATGTTTTCTTAGGGTTCCCTGTACAGAAATTAGTGAGGTAGGACATGTTCGGGTTGTAGTACGGTATGAAGTATTGCATTCCTCTTTTGCCTATAATTAGGCTCAGATGATCTTGTCATTCTTTCAGCTCTGCAATCCAACTGAGAACATACTTGCGTCACTTACAAGCAACAAAGAGAAGCCACCCTCATTCCCTCTTACATATTTTTTTGTTTGTTTGTTTGTGTTTGTATGGCAAACTGGAAAAATAGGAAGACTTATTTACAACACTCCTTTTTTATTTCATGAATATTATACCCTAAAGTTCTGAGCTTCACTATAAAAAAAAATGGGATGAGGTAATATATACAAATACCTAATGTGATTTTAAAAATATTTAACACCTTTAATTTGATTTACTGATCCCAAATGTTTCAAAGTTTGACTTATTTATCAAATTGATGATATTTTTTTCTCAGTATTGGCAAATCCTGTTGGGAAAAGAAAGCTATAATGCACTAAATTGTCCTCAAAAAGGACTTCAGGTAATGTATTGACTGACTTTGCACAGCATAAAACAAATTCTGAAAAATGTTGGTAAAGTTTGAATCAACACAACAGTAATTTGATGATTATTTACTTCATGATGAGGACTAAGTGGACCAACAGAACACGGCAGTATAGGTTATTTCAGCTACTCTCCTTATAGTGAACACGTTGTATGAACACTCTCTGTCTTGTATTTACTACCAGTGCATATTCAGGCTTTGATTTGAACCCCAAAATGGCTCCATAAATTTGGGCCTTAACTGCTTGAAAAACAGTCTTAGTCCCCTCTAAGATTCAGGAAGCTCAGATTACTCCATGTATCTGAGCCCTCTCTTTTATAAGAATCAGATGTCTATGATGATGGATGCTCCTGGTAAGCTTTAAGAGGCCTGTGTACTTTTATAGTAGTTCACCATTATACTGTGATAAGATTCCATTAGGAATTACCATGGCAATGGGGTTTTTTTCTGCTTTGAATTCTGCTCTGAATACAACAGACATTTCCTAGTATCCTTTGGAGGGAGACAGATACAGTAAAGGCAAACAGAAATAACTCCAGGAAAGTGAAATACTCTCATTCATATTTTATGTTACCCTTCCCTAAAATTAAGCAGGTAATTTAAGTAGAAAATGAAGCTTTACCGAATCCCATAAATTCAATATTAGTCAATTAGTCAGAAAGGCTCAAAAAGACACTGAAAATACTCTTAATAGCCATAAAATATACCAAATACCATATAAAAATTATTTAAAGATACAGTGTCTGGAAAATTCTTTAGGGGATGAGAAGTACTTGATGCGTTTTCTGGTAGGTATTCTTGAAGTTTTTGGCTTTTAATTCTAGAATTTTCATCCTTTGCCATTATATTTTAATTTTACCTATTAATAAATATAATAAATACAACATCAGAAGACATTTACACTCCTATTTCAGCTATGTGAATGTACTCTGGAATTCATGAAGCCATACAAGATTTTTTTACATAACTACATCAGAAATTCAGAATCAAGTTCTACATTCTGACAACATTAGAAATACAAATAAATTTAAATGATAGGAAGAAGGCAGCCATGCCACCTCCAGAAAATGATCTTCAAAGAAGAAGCATCAGGACAAATTTCCTAAGATGTACATACATCATTAAAAGATGAAGACTGATATGAAACTCTTCCATGTTAATAAAGAAATTATAAGTGTAAAAATATTTAATAGTCCTGTGACTAGAACAGACTGAAAGGGAAATCCTCACTCAACTCACATGAAAAGGACCCACATATTTTATTGGATGTACAACTTAATTAAGGACATCTTAAGTGCTTAACTGAAGCATATACAATCTGATGCTCTTAAGTCAACCATTTGGCTGAGTTTTACCCAGTCGTCTCTTCAGTTGAGTACTAACATGAATTCTATCTGCACAAATCATATGAGCCACACAAGCAGGAAGCCTGAATGTAATTGTCTTCTTCACACTGCCTATAGGTTCTTGTGTTTGTACAGTTCAATCAGCTTTCTCCAGATCTTTCTCTCCTCCCTGCAGCAGCATCTGAAGAGCAGACTGCTGCCGGTACTGTGCATGCAGCACATGCTCATGTTTTGTTACCCTGGGATTGAGTAAAAGAGAACACCTGGCAAGACTTCCTGCACAAACAAGGATATAAAACAGCTATTAGATAACATCACAACATTTTAATATGGTTCTTCTTCCAAAACATGAGGATATGATTTATGGGAAAAAAGGCACCAAATAGAGAAGCTTGTTTAAGCTGGTTATAACAAAAGCCATTGGGTGGGCACTGTAGGCAGGCTAGTCAATTGCCCTTCCTGTTAGGAAAATCTCAGGAATTGTTGTGACCGAGAAATTAAGAGTTCTAATTCTGGGAATGGGATTAGCAATTGTGATGCTTCCACAGTCAAAGTGACCGCTGGTATTTTTGAGCCTGTTCATTTGGATCTTCCAAGAACTCTCATCCAAATGAAGCATCTTTCCCTGTCTCACGATTAATAAGCCAACAATTGGAGAAGATGCATGCAAATTCAATTACTTTAGCACAATCACACAGCTATTATAGCAAAATATATATCCAGTCACAGGGTGCCCTAAGAAATCCTTGTAGTCTGTTAGTAATTTGAGAACTGGCCTGTTTCGGTAATAGCCTAATAACTTTGAAGGTTCTGGTCTTTGCTAAGAATTTCTTAATAGGTATGTGAAATACAGGCGGTGCCAGATGTCAATTAAACGGTCAGAGACAGACAACAATTAAAAAGAAATAAATAAATAAATTATACATATATCGTTCATAATGTTATTTGAAGTGCCATGCAAAGGGACTAAAATTCCATGCAGACTGTGAGACTTAATGTACTTTCTGAGAATTTATTCCGAGGTTCGATTTACGTAAAAAGTATTAAGGGGGCATTCATCATGCCCTCCTGAAGCCACCGGGTGGAGCAGCTCCTCCAGGCACAGCAGACGCTTCTCCGTCGCGCAGGAAAACTTCAACGCTGGTCGGCAGCATCACTGCATTTGATCTTTGCAGAGCTTTAAAAATGTTGCTAGGTCAGATATACATATAGATAATAACAGCAACAATACTTGGTATCTAAGAGCATTTCTACAATCTTGCCACTCTTCTCAGCTCTGATGAAGCCATATCTGGAGTGCCATGTCCAATTCTAGGCTTCACGGGGCAAGAGAGATGTGGACCTCCTGGAGCAGATCCAGCAAAGGACTAAAAAATGATTGAGCTACTAGATCACTTCTCTTTATGGCGAAAGGCTGGGCCTGTTCAGCCTCGAGAGGAGACAACTGAGAGGAGACCTCATCAGCGTCAATCAGTATCTGAAGGGAGGGTGTCAGAGGATGGAGCCAGGCTCTGTTCGGTGGTGCCGAGCAGTAGGACAAGAGGCAATGGGCACAAACTGAAACAAAGGAAGTTCCACTCGATCATCAGGAAGCACTTCCTTACTGTGAAGGTGACCGAGCACTGGAAAAGGCTGCCCGGAGAGGAGTGGAGTCTCCCTCACTGGAGATACTCAAATGCCGCCTGGACAGAATCCGGACTTGCTCTCTGGGGTCCTGCTTGAATTGGTGCGTTGGACTAGATGTCCCCATCGGTGGTCCTTCCCAGGCTTACCCATTCGGTAATTCAGTGATTTTAAAGTATGACTGGATCAATGCTTTAATAAATACTAAAACGGAGTTAGCCACGGCATAGCTGATGCCTTAATTAAATTTTAAAGGCAGACCTTTATCACCAAAAATGTAGTGATACTGTGTGCATCAGTGCACACTTCAACACACACTGCAGAAATTACTGTTTCTATGGAATTCGTGTTGTTGAGGCTGCAAATACCGTGCTGGGAACGGGTGGGAGAGAAACGACTGACCAGACTGAAAAGCCTGAGACCAAGAAGGTTCGGGAGAAGATCAGATAAATTCTGATCAAGGACTGACTGCGGGAAAAGAGAGCGGGAGACGACACAGGTGTCCCGAGTTCCTACAAAGGGGAAGCGGATGACGGCCCCGGGCAGCCGCGCGGGACGGCCGCGTGGGGCAGGAGGAGGCGCTCGGGCCCCTTCCCGCACGGCCGCGTGGGGCAGGAGGAGGCGCTCGGGCCCCTTCCCGCACGGCC
>VZTN01009314.1:52333-64758 GCA_013400515.1 Erpornis zantholeuca
AATGCTTGAAGTACTAATAGCTTAAAGGTACAGCTTGAAAAAAAAGGGTTTTTCCATTTGCCATCAATTAGGACAGTGGGTTTACAGTTAAAGCCACTTTTCCTGTGAAGAATCAGGAAGAATTGAAAAAGATCATGTCCACTGCTTCTAGAGAAATATTCACTTATAAATGTGGATAAATACTTTTAAACAAAGAATATAAACTAAAACAATGCTTGTGAACACATGAAATCAATCTAAAAGTATACTAAGCTTAGAGGCAGTAGCATACAAGGCAAGAGGCAGTAACAGGATCTTTTGAAAAAGACTGTAAGGACTTAGCTGTAATAGAAAAATTTCGCAAAGCTCCAACTTTTTTTTTTTTTTTTTTTCTTGGCAAAACTTCCACCATTTTTTTTTTTCTCAAAGCCTTNTGCAATGAGGTCTGTCCTCAGTCTCCTCCAGGCTGAACAGACCAAGTGACCTCAGCCACTCCTCATTTGGCTTCCCCACAAAGCCTCTCAGCATCCTCATTGGCCCTCCTTTGGATGCTCTCTAAGGTATTTATATTCTTATATTGTGGTGGTGCCCAAAACTGCCCCCAGCACTTGAGGTGCAGAGCAGAGCGGGACAATCCCATCGACTGGCAATGCTTGAAGTACTAATAGCTTAAAGGTACAGCTTGAAAAAAAAGGGTTTTTCCATTTGCCATCAATTAGGACAGTGGGTTTACAGTTAAAGCCACTTTTCCTGTGAAGAATCAGGAAGAATTGAAAAAGATCATGTCCACTGCTTCTAGAGAAATATTCACTTATAAATGTGGATAAATACTTTTAAACAAAGAATATAAACTAAAACAATGCTTGTGAACACATGAAATCAATCTAAAAGTATACTAAGCTTAGAGGCAGTAGCATACAAGGCAAGAGGCAGTAACAGGATCTTTTGAAAAAGACTGTAAGGACTTAGCTGTAATAGAAAAATTTCGCAAAGCTCCAACTTTTTTTTTNTAAAAAAATTTCCAAAAGCTCCAATTTTTTTTTTTTTTTTTTTTCTCTGTGCAAGACTTCCACCATTTTTTTGTTCCTCAAAGCCTTTGGGAGAAGTCCTTAGCCAATTTAGATTGAAAAAAAAAAATTCTAGATTCTGGTTAAAAACTTGGATCTTTCACTAGTGGTTGGAAGCCTATACGTTGTCTGTAATAGCAGTCTGTACACTTGAATGACTAAACTATTGGTGCGTGGTGCTCAGCAAGAGGAAAGCATATCTTCTGAAATATGAGAGGTGCAAAATTGTGAATGCCTTCTTGAATGCCAAGGGAAAGTTATTCTGAAACAACAGTAACAAGAAATTGTTGCATTTATTTGTCCATGTTATAATTTGTTGTGCTCACCCAGCAGTAACAGCATTGAAAGATTAAATGGGAGTTGTTTAGTGCTCATTAGACATGACAGAAGTTTGCGGCAGCTTAAAATTTCAGATTAAATAAATATCTGATCAATCACTCACATTGTGTTTGCCTAAGTAATGGGCAAAAGTTTTGAGAAATTTTGCCTATGGTTACATTTATTTGTGATTGCTACTGACATAAATATAACCATTGCAGATAACTAAATTTAGATCTGTCTATTCCTAAAAGCTTCAACTTGGATCCAAAACAGGGATGGGGGGGATCGGAGGGGAGCAATGTATGACACTATATAAGAGAAAATAAATAACAACTCGAGCTGTACATTTGAATAGTATAATAGAAGCAAGAGATAAGTTGACTGTCATCAGAAGTTTACAAGGTGCATGCTACACTTGCATACATATTACTTCCTTCATATACTTGTAGGTATGTGTAATATAAGCATCTTATTCATAATATGACTAACACTTACTAGCCTTCAGGCACTGGTAGCAAATCTAGATGAAGAAAGATTCAAAACTGAACTTGCTGTACTGAACTTGCTGTACAGTTTAATGTTAATTTTACCTCTAGTCAAATATCTGAGATGCTAGAAGCAATTGTTTCAAATTAATTTCTAAAGAATTTTAACTAACTTGTTTTCTTTCTAGGACAGGATTCCTTGGCTTTGTGCATTACATGATATACTAAGGAGGTAAGAGAATATCTAGTTTTAAAAACTTTTAGCTAAAGACAGAGGTACCAAAAGTGTTTTTCCTCATTGCATTGCAAAGTAGAAATGTACACGGTAGTGTAAAGAATACTGCAGGTAGTAAAGTCATTCTTAGTTTTACTCATCTAGGCTGTCATAATAATCGCTGATGGTGAGCTAATCCCTGACAAATAAAGTGGGAAACTCTTGCAATGATTGTTTGTTTTTGCAATGGTTGTTTTTCTACTATCTGTGTAAAAATAATTTCAAGGATCCAGTTTATTAACAAGCCTGACATTAGCTACTTAAAAAGAACATATCCATGAAATACACCAATAATAACAATAGGATAAAATACTGTTATTTTGAACAAGATACACTGCCAAGCTTGTTTGACACTGTTTGAGTTTGCTTCAGTGTACTCCGCAAATTTGCAGATTACACCAAAATGGGAGGATAATTGATGCAGAGGGACCTTGAATGGCTGTAGAAATGGATTTGTAGGAACCTCTTAGAAAGTGCGAAATCTTGCCCCTGGGAAGGAACAACCCCAAACACCAGTACGAACACTGAGGGACACTCAGCTGGAAAGCAGCAGTGAAGGGCCTGAGGGAGCCGTGCTGGACAACCCAACCTGGATATACATGCCAGCAATGTGCTCTTCTGGCAAGGTAGGCCAGCAAAATCCTGGGCTGTATTAGACCAAGTATTGCCAGCAGGTCAAAGGAGGTGATCCTTCCCCTCTCCTTTTGCATTGGTGAGGCCACACCTCAAGTGCTGTGTCAGTTCTGGACTACACATTATGAGAGAGGCATGGACAAACCAGAGAGCACCAGTGATGATGACGGGACTGGAGCATATTCCAAGTGAGGAAAACATTGGGAGGGAAGGGACTGTTTAGCCAGGTTTTAAACTGGCTTGTGCACCGTAGGTGAGTATACCTCACTGGAGCACAGGTTAATTCATTGAGAAATCTGTCTGGATTGATCTGCTGGATCCATTCCTCTATGTTACGTGATAGCTCAATGCCACTGCCGAGCTCTAGAAACTTTATAAAACTATACTTAAAAACAGCCTAATGCCAATGTTTAATTATCAGTATTTATTAGTAACTGAGGCTGTCACTGACCTTCCTAGGTGATAATGTTGGGTATTAGAAGTTCTTACTTCCCTTTGAACCAAAGTCTGATGACCACAGAATGATTTTTAGATAGGCTTATACCTGACTTTCATTTTATTACAGAATATATTTTCTTAGGCAGGAATTTTACTCACTCTTCATAGAGACAACTAACTCTGGATTTGCTTTTTGGTGGAACAGATACACCCAAAGTTAAATCCTTTATTTTAAGAAACCTTGTCAGCAGAAAATACATGTGCAAAGCATTCACTCACCTGCAATCTCTTGTTTAATCTGAAGTAAGCATATATGCAATGCTGCTAATGAGTTGCAGGAAACATAAAATAAAATATTACAGTTAAATCTGAGACAGTGACAACAGGTGTTGAAAATATTGAGTATTTAAGAATAGTGGTCTGTACTGTTTATCAGCCACTTACCTTTAGAGAGAATAGGATAGTAATTTTATACATAATGGATAGGTGATTCTATGGATATATAGTTCATGTTCTCAACAATTAAGGAAATTATCTTGACACTTCCTTGTGCTAGAATTGAATTTAGGAAAGAATGGTGGATAATAGACAAGGTCCCTAAGACTGAGATTCTACCAGAAGGTTAGCTAGCCTGACCTCACTTAATTTAGTTTCAAAATCCTGTCAAAATTACTCAAATACCACTGTCAAAATGCCACCACTCCCACAACTGTCCTTGAGGAGCTAGGGCTCATCTACCTTGTTCAGCAGAACTAACAAGTCATTTTTGTTATACCACATGTAAATATGTAAAGACTTTTGCATATTTTCTTTCTTTTTCATAGAGAAGATGCATCTAGACAAGATGCCATACTGGCCTGTTCTGCACTGAAGAAGATGTACAGGCGTGTGTTAATTAGTGGAGCATCTGCAATTGAAAGCAACCAGCCAGAGCAACCAGGAGAAAACCCAGCACTGAAGATCCTCTTTGTTCATTTGGATGGACCTATGGACATCATTGCTGGCCGTCTGGAGAAGCGGAGAGGTCATTTTATGCCACCTGAACTTCTCAAGTCTCAGTTTGATACTCTGGAGCCACCTAGTGCACCAGAAAACTTCATTACTGTCAGTCTAGAAAAATCTCTCCCTGAAATAGTGCTAGAAATTGAGAGTGCCATTCTTCAGGGTAAGGCTTTGCTGGAGTAATTTTCTGAATGACACATACAGAAATTCCCCAAAGGATATCAAGGCTATGAGACAGGATTTTAATTATTAAATTGATTATTAAATCAAACCAACTTATTTTTAAGAGCTGGTTTACTACTCTTGGTTTTTTTATCATGGCTCTGTAAAAGACATATAAGATGCAATTTGCAAGAACTGTTAACTTTTTAAGCCCTTTACTCTATGAAGTTAAAATTCTCATTTTAGTAAGAGTCCGCTTTTGAAAATCCTGGCAAGGGTCACACAGAGTAATTGATGTTCTTAATTTTAATATTTACTCTGTCCAACACTGAGATGGGCATATCTGCTATTACAAGGTTAAATAATTTACAGCATTTTTCTAGAAGAGGCAGGAACATACATGATGAAGCTTCATACCCAACACTACCCCTGTCTCACTGCCAGATTGTTACCAAGTTCTGTGTTTGCGTCCTTGTTGACCTCATCAGAGCACTGATGACTTCATGAGAACTTTTCTGAACTCTTACTGTATGCGTTGACCACCAAGCTGAAAAATGTGTGAAGAAAACGGTGGTGGTGATGCAATATACCAAACTTAATTGAATGGAAAGCCTTAGAAATAAAGCAAAAGTGGCATCATTCTGGCTCTGAACTTAAGAGCTTTCACGTACAAAGCATAAACATTGCATTCACATGTGAGTCAACCAGTGGTTTAAGGTACTGAATGCAAGGTTGATAGACATTTTGGTTTTTTTTGAAAACTTGCTCTTTTGCAGTTGGACCTTCTCCTTGGCTTCCCATTGCTGGTGGGCACCTCAGTGCATGTCCATGCAACTGCTTTAAAGTTTTTGCTCAAACTATTCCTAATACTTATTTTTCTCATCTTTTTTGATGAAGTTGAGAATTCCAAATATCCAGTCAGTCACCTAGCTCACAGAATTTAAGGATAAAGTCCTTTTTTACTGCCAAGGTGTTTTTTGAAAAATATTTCATGCCATGTTATACAAGACATGCCTTTTCAGCAATGTTATGAAAACTTCAGACAGTTTCTGTAAGTAAGATTTGAGTCTTGTCCGAATGGAGACACCTCCATGTGCTGTCACAGATGGAATATTTTTAGTGTGTCATGCAAATTTTTATTTCTGGGATGATGGATGAACTCCTGTAGAAGAACACTTCATGTTTGAAAGCATCTTTAGTGTAATTTTTACCTGGGTAAGTAGTTGAAAAACTACTCATGGTTCTTGCCATGTATGAAAATTTTAAGGGCTTTGTGGTTTACTAGACAAACTACTGTGCTTAAATTAGTGCAATAAATGGGCATTATCTTACTGAAAGCAGCAATTTTATGACACAGAGTTGAGATTTTAGGCATTAACCTACCCAAAAGTGGTCTTTTCCTGTTTATTTGTGACCTGAAGGGAGAATACCAGGCAGTTACCAGTTTTAGTCTGCTGCTGTACACTACAGAGTGGTCTCACCTCAGAGCCTGTTTGTTCCAAGAGCCAGAGTGCAAGTTTAAGACATAGAGGCAAAGTTAAGTGCAAGAGACAGGGACATATGTCTGCTTCTTAACAACCCAAATTTCAGAGACCCCTTCAGACCAAGTGACTTGTCAGATCTCTACAAATTTAGTAGCTATGAAAAATCAAAGACACAGCACCCTCTTGTGGCACCTCTGCTATTAATGGTCTTCATCTTTTCCAATACACCATTTTACAAACTGTTGACTAATGTGAGATTTATACTCACTTCTTTCAGACACAATAAAGCCAGACCAAAGACACCCTGGAGCAGCTGCAACCTGTCACACACAGATACGATCAGACTTTTAAATAATTTTTTTTTGAGAAGGGACATTTTCAAGTGAGTTCTAGGAATGCTCGACTGATTTTCAGATCTACTTGTCAGCATTTATAGAATGCTCACAGAATGGCTTCACCAACAGAAAACCGGACTCAAAAGTTTAAAAAAACCATTCGCTTTTGGAGAATTTTATGTAAGCAATTTAGGTTTTGGAACGCTTCTAAACAAAATTGTATGTTCATACTTAGAGGCAGTTCAAGCTTCTTCAAATTAGGTCAGGGTTATTTCTCACTCTTTGCTTCTATGTTCAGAGTGTTTCCTTCCCTTACCCTTTTAATGTATTTGCATTTTGCTTTTACTTAAAAGATACTGCAAAGAAGGTTGTTGCCAACTTAATTAGTTGTCTGTTACCTGCTACTACAAAAGACAAAGCATTACTTCCGTTCACTTATATCTCATGCAAGACAAATTAATAGATCAATATGTAAATTATCCCAATACTAACCACATAAAACTGCTCTCAGATTTTAATCAAGCTGTGCATGTGTGCAGTGGAAGAAAAAGGTAGCAGAACAATCCCTGCCTAAACACAATCCTACAGCATGTAATTTACTTAATTTTGGTTTCATTTGGGTTTTTTGTTGTGAGGGTTTGCTTTTTGGTTTTGTTGTTGTTGTCGTTTTTAAACTAACACTACTCTTCTAAGGATGTCATATTCAGGTTAGTTTGGCATATTAATATATTAATATTTAGCACAGCTTATCTGGATGCACGTGCCCTCTGTGTATTTTGAAATACATTTAGGAAATGGAGCAAAAACTGAGGAGGAAATACCTGGAGTTAGAAATTGCTTTCTCTAAGCACAAGTTATCTACAGAAGGTACATGCACTCTACATCCTCAGGAATTTGTGCTAAGCACAGTAACATGCTGTGTAAATACTGTACCTAACTATAGCATAAACATTTTTCACTGCTAAAATGCAGTGCTGTCTATTCCAAACTGCACAAGTTATCTATACGGACAAAGGAACAAACTAGCTGCCTGCCACCTCAACTATAAATTGAGATGGTTATTTTTTATTAATAATGTTTATTTTATTATGCAGGATATTTGGTTTGTGTATCCNCTGGTGCTTAATGCATTGGAGCTGAGATTCGTCTGCAGCCTGTGGTGCAGACCATGGTGAGGCAGCTGTGCCCCTGCAGTCCAAGGAGGTCCATGGGGATGCAGAGATCCATTTGCAGAACATAAAGGAGACCCACACTGCACCAGGTGGATGCCTGAGAAGAGGCTATGACCCCATGGGAAACTTGTGCTGGAGGTCTCCTGGCAGGGACCTGCACACCTGTACAAAGAATAGCCCATGCTGGAGGAGGTTTCCTGTGGGACCCTGTGGAACCCACACTGCAACAGCCTGTGCTTGGAGGACTGCACCCCATAAACA
Source organism: Erpornis zantholeuca (assembly GCA_013400515.1). Classification (NCBI taxonomy): domain Eukaryota; kingdom Metazoa; phylum Chordata; class Aves; order Passeriformes; family Timaliidae; genus Erpornis; species Erpornis zantholeuca. Next base: position 59,947 of record VZTN01009314.1, read on the forward strand.
GTGACCCACATTACAGCAGTTTATGGAGAAGTGTTGCCCATGACGTGGACTCATGTTGGAGAAGTTCACGGAGAACTGTCTCCGATGGGACGGACCCTACACTGGGTGAGGGGAACGACTCCTCTCCCTGAGCAGTGGCAGAAAGAACATGTGATGGACTAACCATAACCCCCATTCTCTGTCTCCCTGCACTGATGGGGAGTGGGAGGCAGGGCTGGGCAGGAGAGAGGGGTGAGGGGAAGGTTTTTTTAAGGTCCGTTTTTACGTCTCTTTATCCTGCTCTGACTTTGTTAGTAATAAATTCAGCTAATATCTCTAATTCCAGCCTGTTATTCCCATGACAGTATCTGATGAGCAATCTCTCCCAATCCTTATCTTAACCCATGAACCATTTTTAATATTTTCTCTCCATTGTCCAGCTGCAGAGGGGAGGGATACAGTAGCTTTGGTGGATGCCTAGCATCCAGCCAAGGTCAGCCCAGCACACGCAGTCGCTGAACCAAGAAGAGAATTCAGCAGACCACATCCTTTACAAAACTAGCCAACTTCCAGGCATATTCCCAATAGTGAACACACACATTTTAAGTCTTTTAAATGCTATCTGTCAGTTCACATTACCATAACTTTCACATTTTTTGGATTTGGCATCAGTTACTTTTTCTAGCAGTAGTTTGATGATCAGGCAAGGCAGTTTTGTGGACAATCCTGTCAGGTCCCTTGGTTCACAGCAGAGGAAAAGAAGGCAGCAGGAAAATGAAGAGATGACCTTCAGGCACACATGCCCTTCTGGTCCAAAATGCAAGCTGTAGTTTTCAAATACAAGTTATCAAAGTGCTCAGAGTTAACGGTAAAATTCCTCCTGAAAGAAGAGGTAGATGATAACTTTGAAGAGAGAATTTTAAAGAGAGACGGATAAAGGGGCAAGGGGAGAAAACAGAAACATTGTAACATTGTTTTTAAGTCAGTAAGCAGGGGTTTTCTTTCATCATTAAAGATGAAGTAAAAAGACTATCCTATCTATAAACCTTGTTGTGCTTGCTGTTTTCCAACAAAATTAAAACTTGTATTAAAAAACAGCTCAGTGTTTTTAACCACTACTTACCAGAAAGTTTAGTTGACAATAGTTACTGATAAACACTGATTCTACTTCAAGAAGTAAGCATACCTGAAGGCTCAGTGTAGAATTTAAGTGAAACTTCATCTCTTGCTGAATTGCAATGCAATTACTTCAAATGTAGCATCTCTTAGTTTATAACATGCAACTAAAATGCTTACACCGGGTGAGCTGAATGTTGTCTCAAGAAACTGTTTGTGAGATTCATTGATTTAGTGTCCTGGTAAGAACTGTTCTCTTTTCCACATCACCCTTGCCCTTCCATCTGACAGTACACTTTCTGGACTTTCATGGACTGTATTCTCAAAAAGATCTACCTATTGAATGGAGGCTTAACTTTTTTTAACTCAAGGTCGCAGAAAGGCACACTTTAGTCAAATTAGTTTCTTTGGAGATCCTAATAGTCACTGTGAAAATAACTGTAAAAAAGTAGATCATCTTACAGAAAGTACTTGCTCTCCATCCTTTTTTATCAGAGGGTTCTGTAACCTTCCTCTGCCAGGCTAAATGTCAGAAGGAAACCATGAACAGAGACAAGTCCTTGCTTGGGACAACAGGCAAGATGCCTCCTTGCCCATCTCACCCTCCATTTAGATGCTTCTCTGTACAATAGTTACGGGTAAAGAAAGTCATGCAACAGATGATTAGGATGAAAGTCCCTCTCCACCAGAGGTGTTATCAAGGCCAGAAAGCCCTACAGCTCATAACAAGATCAGTTCCATGAGGAAGGAAATAATGGTTGTAGTGGTAGATGGTTGCTTTCTCAAGGGAATGGAAGATCCAATATGCTGGAAGGATACTCTCCTCAAAGAAGTCTGCTGCGCTCCTGGGGTCAGGGTTCAGGATGTCACCAGGAGATTTCCTAGCCTGCTACAGTGCTCAGACTACTACCCACTGCTGATCCTCCATGAGAATGGTGATGAAGTTACAACACGTAGTCAGTCCAAAGGCCATCAAAAGAGACTTCAAGGCCTTGGGAAAATTGGTGAGGTAATCAGGGGCACAGGTTATTTTTTCCTCCATTCTTCCATGTGCAGGTAGTGAAAGAAACAAATGGATCCAGTCTATTAACATGTGGCTCTGAGGCTCAGGTCACTGCCAAAATTTTGGGTTGTTTGACAACGGGATGGCTAAGGTAGCACCATGCTTGCTGGTAGCAGATGGGATCAGAAGTATTACCTCTCTCAAAATGAGAAGAGGGTCTTTGGTCAGGGGTTAGCAAGAGACACTGACATGGCTTTAAACAAGTTATGATTGGGAGGAAGGAGGTATCATGCTATTTAATAGTGAAAAGGTGTGGGATGACTAGCCATCCTGTTTATATCAGTTAGGTGTCAGAGGCAGCAGGAGACACACAGAGTCTGGGAGAGGGATTGCAGTTCAGCAAGAAAACACCTGGAGAGCAGCACAAAGGGATTCCAGCCACTCCAGAAAGTAATTTTCACTGGGGCTCAACTTAAACCTCTATGCTAATACTTCCAGCATAAGGAATAAAGTAGAGACATATGCATGCTTGCAGGTCTGTGATCTTACGGGCATCATGGAAACATGGTGGCAAATCCTGTGACTGGAGTGTTGGAATGGAAGGGTACAGTCTCTCCAGGAAGGATAGGCAGGGGGGATGAGGAAGAGGTGTCAACCTCTCTGTCAGTGACCATCTGGAATGCATGGAGCTCCACCTGGAATGAACAACAAGCTAACAGAACTTATGGGTGAGGATTAAAGGTAGGGCAAGCACAGGTCCTGCAGAGATAGGGCTGTCAGTGCTGTTCTGAACCAACTTCCTTTTCAGCTGGTAAGATTGCACATCTGTCTGCCTTGAGACTCATCCTTAGTGCACCTCTGTCAAGAATCGAGTCCCAGACAGCTCACTGAAAGGGGCTCCAGGACACCCCAGTCCCCTAACTCCCTCTGACTCATTTCCTGGAGGGCTCTAAAGGACTGACCATGCGCATGTGAACAATGCAGCACAAACGGCACCAAAAAATCAATTCTACATGAGAGGCATATACCAGGTACACTGTAATAGGAAGTGGATTGGTCCCCAGAGTGCTCTCTCTCTGTCAGCCCCAGATCCGGACCATCCACAGCAGCAGGACCAAAGCAGGATCTAATAACTGACCTTTTCTTTTTCTCTCTTTTCCATCTCTCCTGTTTTACTCCAGAGATCACATTTGGCCACTTAATACCTGAAGTTTATTGTAAGATTTTGGAGCTAGTTTGAAAGCGTGTTGTAGAAGTTGGATTGCTTAATACACTTTTACAGCTAAATAATGGGCTAGCTGCTGGAGTTAAGGCTACTGTATAAATCAGTAAGAGCTCCCTGACATGTGGATTTTGTTGAGACAATTCCCGAGAATTTATAAGAAACATCACACCCACTTCCAGGTTGTGACAGCCTGTTGGAGGGACAGGATAGCAGAGCACATGTATTCCAGGTGGTTCATTGATGAGAATTTCCCTCTCCAACTGGTAAAGGAGCCAAAGAGGAGAGGTGCTAGGCTGGACTAGACCTTGTTCTCAGCAACAGTGAATGGGGAATGTGGGCAGGCTGGGCTGCAGTGACCATGAAACAGTGGAGATTGAGATACTTGGGGCAACGAGGAGAGTGAGAAGCAAGATGAACTTGCCAGACTTCAGGAGAGCTGAATTTGGCCTCTTGGAGGATCTCCTTGGTAGAATACCATGGGACAGATTCTTGAGCATAGAGGGCTAGATGATATTCAAGCATTGTTTCCTCAGGGCTTAAAAATAATGCATCCCAACAAAGAGAAAATTAGAAAAGAATGTCAGAAGCCTGTATGGATGAACAAGGAGCCCCTGGACAAATTTAAACCACAAACAGGTAGCTTACAGAGCACAAAAACAGGGAAAGGTAGCCTGGGAGTAATACAGAGAAATTGTCCAAACAGGGAGATGAAATTATTTTTGTTGTTGTTGTTATTACTAGTATAATGAAGGAGAGAAGGAGAGAGAGGAGTAAAACCCGAGAGAAACGAATGATGCACAGTACAGTGGCTCAGCACCCACTGACTNCCTCTGCAGGAGATCAGGTTTGAGAACATTAGAGGAACTTGAAGGTGCACAAGTCCATTAAACTGACACAAAAGAGCAATAAAAAGCAGATTCATTTCATGTTTTGTTCTGCTATCCTCACTTCATCTAAACTAGAAGTCTTCAACATCATCCATTTCTTACAATCCTCCCTCCACCTCACACTGCAATTGTTTACTACTTTTAGCACAGAGCTAGTAAATATTCCCAGAGCTTGAGCTCACTCAAGTGCTCTCAAGATGGACAGTCATCTTGACTTTTACAGAATGATCAACTGCAAACACACTGAAACAAGATGCTTAAAGATTTTTTTAATTCATTTATTACCTGTGCACAAGAGAAGTAACTACCAATAGAAACTCAAAAGCTATACAGTATTTTTTTACTTGGTGGTTAAACGTAATTAAGAGTATCACATGACCATGAATAAAGATAATTTCTCCAACTGGAAATCGAAATACATGTTAAAATCTCAGTGGAACAAGCCAAATAGCCATAGAAGCAATTCCAGAGCACAAGGCCGTGGCTCTTTAATTTGCACAATGACCAAAGTAATTTACAGTTAATCTGTGAATATTGAGATAATGTTATAATGCAAGTTACTGTACAGTTAAATGTAAAGAGACAACCAGAACAGTAATTCT
>VZTN01009315.1:3088-20461 GCA_013400515.1 Erpornis zantholeuca
AAAAAAAAAGATAAGACAAAAGAAAGATCACAGTCTGCTTATGGACACGGAATTCTCTGAGCTTTAGCAGAGAAAATAACATGATAGCAAAGGGAGCTTATATTTCCAGTATCACTATAGTAGACAGTAAGATCTTACCAAAGATGCTCTCTCCTTTGAAAGATGGGAACATAGGCAAACTATTGAAGCAAAGGAAATAAGTTTTTGTTAGGTAGGATAAATTAATGGGGTTTCTAATTTATCACCAAATTCCAACAATGTCAAAATCTTTTTCCAGCACCAGAGATGTAAGATTTTCTTAGAACTCCCTTTTAAAAAATGCATTCATTAGGATGTAACAGAATTAGATCCTTTCAGAAGGATATTCTGCACTGCTTTGGGACTACTTTTACTTTAAAGAGAGAAAAAAAAATCTCTTTAAAGATATTGCTCTATTAATGATTCCAAGCAACTTGGTCTAGGACTCAACCCTTTTGCCTCAAAGTGGTGTTTCAGCAATCCCATATAAGCTCAAAACATATTTTCAAGGGTACAGCTGCCTGTCTTACCTCTTACACACGGGTTCACTCACACAACAGCTGCAGAACAGTTTTCAGACTGGAGTTTTAAAGGAAACAGGTATCTCTGTGGGGTTCTCAAAGTGTTAATACAGCCAAATTAATGCAGGTCAAGAAGCCCCAATGTTTCTACACAGCTACCCCTTTCTTTTCCTCTTTGGCCTTTACTGATGTCCTTGTCTTCTTGTCTCCTGCCAGGGAGTTCTCCCCACCCTAGGCAGCACAGTGCCTATTGGTCCCTGTCTCACCTATTTAGAACAGGTGCAGGTATCAGATCACCACTAGAAGACTTTTGGGAATGAAGAATCTTCAGCAAGATCCATTTCCTCTTTAACATGAGAGAGTGATCTACCATCTGAACACATTTGCAAAAAATGACTGAGGCTTACTACCATTTACTCAATTTTTTTACACCACTTTTCATACAAAGATTTTCTAGATGCTTGCTCTTCTTATCTTGGTTTTCTCTCCCTTGTATTGGTAGTTTCCATTTCTATTGTATCCTTGTAGGGGTGTTATCAGATAACTCTTGCTCTGTAAAGAATCAGGAGAGTAGTGAAGGATGACAGAGGTTGGCAGCTATGTCCAGCTGGTCTGCACCAAAAGTCTCAGCTGTCCCAGTCATCCATTCATGTTTGGGACCATACTAAATGTAGTGTCAGTGTGGTCTTACACATCTCTGAAGGGAAGTCTAAGTTTGGAAGATTATTTGTTCTTCACCATTTGTTGACACTCACCATGAAGTAGTCATCTGTTTGTGTGTGGTAACAAGATATCTAGATTTAAATGTTAAATCTCAATGAAACTAAAAGTCCTATTTTTCTGTCCTGTTTATGAACAGCAGTTAGAAGCTCCCCATGAAGAACTGTTGTCTGATGCTTTGCACAGTGTGGAAATAGAGTTGAGAAAACTTGCTGAGATTCCTTGGCTTTATTATGTGTTTCAACCAAATGATGATGAGGTAAAGTTGATTAATGCATCCTGATTTTAATTGAACTTTCTTTTCTTTTGATAGGGAAAAGTAAGTTACAGTCTTTCATGATCTGGTGAGGAACTTTCAGTAGTGATGCCAGATCATTTCTGTCTGCTGTGAACAAACTTCTAAGCTTAGGGGTTTTTTTTTGTGTTTTGTTCCCTTTTGTGAATGTAAAGGTTTGGGTTGATAAATGAATAAGTGAAACATGTATATTTAATTTATATTTAATAATTCAAACATGTATAGAGTTAAATACAGAAGTAAATTTGAGTTTTACTTTTTGAGATTAACTATGAATTACCATCACAAGCATATTATTTACCAGTTGTTTTCTCTTAATTAAAGGTAACTATGCCTCTTTTTTCATGCAGGATCCCCCTCTGGATTATGCTAAAAGAAACAACAGAAGTACAGTGTTTCGTATAGTGCCAAAGTTTAAAAAAGAAAAAGTTCAGAAACATAAGACCAGCCCTCAGCCTGGTATGTGTTTTGAAATTGCAAGAAAAGTAGTAGTTTTTGCAGAAAATGTGATTTTATGGGACTTTTTTTGGTAAGAGGTGACATGAATTACCTAAGACTAAAGTCGGAGTGAAAAGCAGCTGAGATAACTGGCATCTTCATTAGGATAAATATTTCTTTTAGTGCATTTAGAAAGCATTTAATAGGCCCCAATACTTCCAAGTGAACCAAAGAACTACTACGAAAGTATTTTAAAAGTTTTATCATGCAACAGGATCTGTGTCTTCACGGGTGGTTACATTTGATTTACTCATAGGCATACAAGCCATGGGTAAACATATTGTTTCCCTGTAAAGCTCCAATTCAGGCTTTTCAGGTTAGTTTTAGGTGTGAAATAGCTTTTTTATCACACTGGTTTAATTAACCAGTTATTCTTAAATTTTGGGTGGGTTATATGTTTAGTAAGTGAGACAGATCAAACAAAAAATCATGATAGTCAATACTGATTTTTAATTAGAAGTTGAACAAACTCCACTCTCCTCTCTTCCCATTTTTATTTGTGAACTTATTTCCTTAAGATTATGTCCAGGAGATAATCACTGATTAGATGGTCATAAAACTGTTGCTACATCTTTATTTTTCAAATGAACAGTTGATCACAATCTGCAAAATCTTGCAGTTATTGATCAGACCTAAATTTCAGATAAGACGTCAGATTTCTCTTCATTATAAAGTGAAGCGATCAGCATTGAATGAAGTTGCAAAATTATAGCAATAAGTAGCATAACTATTTTTTTAATATATGTGGTCTTAATAGGACTAATGTGGGCAACTAACCTTAGAGAACAATGTTTACAGAGAGCTTCTTAATGGCCTGTGTAACACAGTAGCTTAAAGAGTACTTTTTGTCTTAATTAAGAATACTAGAATCTGTTAATTAAAACTGGACTTGCTTGCTGCCATTGCTATATTTGAGGTATGGTTGCTATTTTAATTTTACATGTTAATTAGTTTTTGAAGGCTTCCTCTTCTTGGATGACTACTAATAAATTAATGGCATAAAGCTGAACAACATTAGACTTTGCGTCACTGATCCTAAGCTGGTTTAATGTGAATTTATTGGGACATGAGGTTTTAAAGGCTTTACTGAAGAAACAGGAGTAAAGCTGAAAGCATGGCTGCAAAGCAAAGAACCCCAACTTTGTTTAGATACTTTCTCATGTTAACTGCTAACCTGTAACCTGCATGTGAAAAGGAAATTGTCAGTTTTTGTGGAAAAGACACCTCTAACCTTTCCCTTCGCTAGCACGGCAATTCTACTCTGTTTTCCACTCTCTTTGGCCTAACCTTTGCTTGTGATGCATTTGAGCATGTAGAAATTAAGGGGGTTTTGCTCTTAACTTTGGTAGTTCAAAAATGGGGCACAGATGAAGTTGCTGCTTGGCTGGATCTGCTCAGTTTGGGAGAGTACAAAGAAATCTTCATCAGCCATGACATCCGAGGCTCTGAGCTTTTACATCTGGAAAGGCGAGATCTTAAGGTATTTCCTTTGTGCTACTTTTCTGCTATTGACCATTTTCTTTGACAAAACAACAACCAACTTTTCTTCTTTCCCTGCACTTGTCATTGCTTGTAGCTTGGCTTACACTGTGCAAATATGCAATAAACTAATATGCGCTGTCCTTGGGCCTGACTTTCTGAAGTGCTGACTTAAACTCACAACTAAGAATATCTGTGTTATCCAAAATTTCCTTCTTTTTTTTTTCACTTTATGTAGAATGATAGTGTTGCAGTTTATGTCAGAAGGCATAGGAGAAGCACATTTGATACCTTACTGGCATCTGTGTAATATATTGTTTTCTTCAAGAGTTCACTGTTTCCATTAAACATGATCAGTATGGATCAGTTGATGGTGGTCATAATCATTTTGAATCGATCTCTTGCAAGGGCTGATCTGCTCCACATGATTTATTGTATATATATTGGATGTAGTGTGTGTGAGAGATAAGCAGCTTAATAATTTGCAGCATTGGGCTTATATGGCATTGGTGTTTGTGTTTCAAAATAGGTTTTCTCATCCCTGACCGACCTCTGATTTTGGCTGTGGAGATTCTTAAAAAAGAGTGTTTTATTTTGACTCCAAAACGGTAAAACTCTTTTCCTCTGAGGTCAGATAGATAAGTTTTGCAGGGAGAAATTTTATCCAGCGTTTTGAGGCTGTTATTTGAGCTTGCTGGTCCTTTTCAGGAATGACTTAAGTGCATCCATTACATGTAATAGCAGCTATATCTTTGGGGATTCATTACATTACTTTTTCCAGGAACTCGGTAGTAATGAGTTCTTGGTAATGTGTTTTGCAACTGCTTTTAGCACATAAGAGAGGAAATAGGATATTGTATAAATTGCAAACATTTACATTTAGAGTGCAAGTCATTGCTCTAGCCACAATGCAGTAGTCTCCAGGTAGAGACAATATTTTCATACAAATGTGTTATTTTATGTAAAGTTTTTTATACAGTGTGAAATCCTGATGTTATAAGGCTTGCATTGTGTGACTGTTGCAATAGAAAGCAGCTTCTGTAAACAGCTGTGTTTGAGATAATATGTTTGGCTGGTGCGTATTATTTTACTCTTTGGTATTTGATTGCCTAAGCTTCTTTCCATAGAAGTTAAATTCCTTTCTTCCAGGGTAGTTCTGGACAGGGAGGGACAATTTCAGGATAGTCCCTCCCTGCAAAAATTTAGAAATAGATGAATGTCCAAACAATTCACCACAGTGTTCCAGTGATGGATCTTGCTAGTCCCTGTTCTGAATGGGTGCTGAACAAACTTAAAATTCAACTGAGAAACTCAGCATCACACAATGCATAGGTTTGCCAAGATGTTAAGTAAATTTTAAAAGTCCAACTTGTTGGAATAAATGATGGTGGGTAAGATCAATGTTAAACTAGAATGGCTTCTGGCCATGTCTTATTTCTCATAGGTGATGCCTGAAGTGGCCACATAACAAGCAGAGACTAGACAGGAATAAGGGAACAAAGGCAGGTATTTATTTGGAGGGCCTTCAAAGGTACACCCTGGGGAGTCCAGAGGCTACTCCTAAGATGGACCCCAAGGTCATGAGTCACAAGTTCTTCACACTTTTGTAAGTTTGGTTCATTTATTCTCCAATTAAATGATGTAATTTCACCAAGCTTACCCCCCTTCCCAAGATGTTGTTTTACACATTTTGGGCCTAGGACAGTCTGGGTATCCTTGAAGAGCAAGCCTGGAGAGGCTTTGTTATGTCTATCTGGCATAAGAGAGCAGAAGTTAACAGGCTACAGGAAACTTCAGAGGTACACACTAGGCAGTACAGGATTTGAAAAATTTAAAAGTTTAAACCTAAGGCATCATAGGTACCAATTTGACTGCATGCCCAAAGGACTGGCACTTAAACCAAGTAAACATCTGCAGCAGGGTAATATATGCATCTTGCTAAGGCTCGTGCTGGTTCAGTGTAAATAAAACCCCATCACAAAGGTCTATACCATGAAATATCTAAAGGCTTGTCTTAGAGGGCCTACAGAGAGCCTGCTGCCTCCCCTATCTAGTGCTGCCTGGAGACGCTGCCTGCGAGGAGTCGCTCTACACAAGTTGCCAAGGGCAGGTCCTGAGCTAACCAAAATCTTGCTCCAGAATCACCCCATGTGCTTCTTAGCAGATGCTGGGAGCTTCCAAATCAGTGCTGTTCATAAGCTAGGCCAGGCTTTTGGCCGGGCATGTCTTGCAGTCTGTGTAACAGCACTGAACTTAAATAGCAGAGTTTAGCATTCATCCTGCCAATGACGTGCAGGGCACAGTCTCTGTGGGGAGCCAATTTAAGTTGGCTCAGGCAGCCTCCAGTTTGCTGCCAGTGACCTGAATTGCTGTCAGTATGTGGTACTTGGGGAACGAGGAACACGTCACACGCTGCCCTGTGAATCTTTCCTCCCTTTGGCTATCGATGTGTGCAGATGAGCCTTCAGTGCTCTTGCAAGCTATAATCTTGCAAGATTATACAGCCTCTCCTCCACTGCCAGGCTTGTGCTTCCTGACAAGCTAAATGGAGTCACCGTTGATTCATGAGTGCCTAACTCATTTGCAATAGATTTACCTCTATTACCTTTCATTTCTGCAGCAGGAAAAATTACTGCCTGTTTTAATTGAATCCTTTGGGCCCACCTTTATTTCTGTGATCAAAAGTAGAGACAAAAAGTAGTATAGAAAAGGATTTGATGAAACACTTGTCCTTTGCACACATTGCTGGAACAGATTGATATGCTGACAGAAGAATCGGGCACCTCTAATTATATTTCTGCAAAGGTTGTGGATCACATTCTCAGGGAACTCTGTGTGGCAACTGGCAAATGAAGAACCAGAATACCTCTTTCCACCCAGTCCTTGCAGTAATGCCCTTTCTCCAGCCCCCTGTGCATGATTTCATTTAGGGGGATCTTAGAAATTTACATTCACATGATTTTCTTTTGCTTGAGGAATGGCTGGGCAGTGGATTGTGAATTGTTCTGCAGAAAATGTAGAAAGAAGGCTTGGTGTGACTTTTTTTTTAAACCTTATTTGACAAGCAAACTTATTGAAAACTAGATTGATTTTTCTGAAATAAAGTTTGGCATTCTTAGCATTGATAACCATATTCCTATGCATGCAACTTAGTCATAATCAGAACTGCAACACTTTTGGTAGGTCGAGGGGATGATGTTGCCTTAGAACTCCATAGCAATGTTGGTTTCCTTGGAGAAGGGGTTTCCATGTCACAGACCAACTTGATAAGCAACGCCAGTCAAGCTAAAATCTGTGCTGAGGACTGTGACACTTCATCCTGTTTTGCAGTAGCATATTTTGAAAAGGTTCTTTCATGGAAAAGGTTTTGTAAGGTTTATTAGACTTCAGACATACTAGATGGCTTTTTACATGGGGATGCAAGTAGGGTAGATTTCTCATGTAGAAGATGTTATTATTAAGGAATGTTTATGTAAATTGTTTTCTAGTGGTGGTACATTTGGCCAAAAAATGGCCAGGAAATGTCACAGTGCTTAGGGAGAGCAGAAGGAGAGGTAATACTGTAGTTCTAAGGCCATAGCTGGGAAAAGAGAAAGGCTATTTTTTTTCTTTAGAGTCTGGATAGAGTCTTTTCTTCAAAACTGTATTTTAGTCAAATTGTATATTTGTTAATTAGATATCAATTAGATATGAACAGATTATGTAGAGGATGATGAAACCCATGCCTACACAAAAATGCAGAGATATTTGAGGATCTTGTTCTTTGAATGATGCATGATTTGCTGATGTAGCAGATCCTTTTAGTCAGAGATGAGAGAGTTTCAGCAAACTTTTCTGCATGAGCAGCACACTGAGAATACTAGATAGCATCTAATATCAGGACGATATAAGATCTAGTTTCCACCAAACAAAAAACTATTATAACAGCATAAAAATGTGGACTTGCTGTTTGGGGTTTTTTCCCCCTGGAAGTGTAGCAGAAAGCGGTCCCCCAAAATTTTTGATGAGGCTCTTGAGACTTGCTGTTCTGCTACACATTATAGCAACTTCAGCTGGAACAGAAAAAAAACCAAAATCTCTTGCCTCTGTACCAAAGATGTTATGAAATGCTTTACAAAGGTTGGTGGGAAAAGTGGCTGAGTTTTATGGGGATTTCATAATATGAAATTTGAAGTCTGGCAGCATCTCACTATATTGCTTATTCAACAGAAGTTCTACTCAGGAAGAAATATTTGTTCTGAAGAATTTTTAAGTTCTTAACCTTTAAATTGTGTGGTTTGTTGTGGCTTGGAAAGTATCCTTATGGCTTTTCCCTTATGTAGGATTTCCTCCACATAGTAACTAGGCTGTTTCATTACTTTCAGTAGTCATGTGTGCTTTTGATTCACTTGAAAGTTAAGTTACACATAAAAAGGACAGTGTTACAGAAACGCAAAATTATGACTATTACTATCATTTTTGGATGAATTTGACTACTACCTACATTTACTCTCTTAACTTAAAAATTAGTACTACATTTGTTTATAAGTGAGATCACTATTAGGGAAAATAAAGTATAAATTTATGTGATGTAGAAAATCAGGAGGTTTTCTTCAGGTAGGTTTATGAACAGCACTTGATTTGGGATCTTTTATGAACAAATCTTGAGCTCCTTAATGTTGACACCTTTGTGCCAAAATTCTGTAAAGGATGATGATCTATTCAGAGTGGTGATAGCTTTCAACTGAAGAAACAACCAAATATTTTTTCTCTCTAACATAACCAGAATTCAGTCTTGACTCTCTGAAAATTAAACCACGTGTTTAATCTTGGCTGTGCTACCTTTATAATAAAATAATTAATTCATGCCCATTTTACCATCCCTTTCTTTCAAAATTAAACACATGCCAACATTTTAAAATAATGTAGACTACAGATTTTCTGAGGTCTCTGTAGAAATGTAGATACAGTCTTTGTGTAGAAGAATAGTATATATGGTTTCATTTTCCACTCTGTATGAGAAAAATTTTTTCAAACTGTGTAATTACACTCCTTTTTTTTTAATGTCTTTGTAATGGAAAAATCTTCCTATTAAAATGAAATTATTTCTATTTCAGAAAAACAGTGAAACTTTTCTAGGTTGGTTTTTTTTTAGTTATTTAACCACAATCTATTTATATAAGGTTTATTCTACGAATAAATAGTGCTTGACTCTGCTGATTGCTCAACACATTGATTTTAAGGACTTTTTCATAGCTAGGTTTTACAGATAAGGGAAGCAGATTTCCACCAAACTGAGCTGAAAATTCATTAGTGTCGTGGGGGGATCATTAGCACAGCTGGGCATCCCATTCTGCTTCTCTGGTCATTGGACCAGTCAAAATTGAATACTGCTAAAGCTATTACTAATACCGGAAGAAGTTTGCTACAAAAAATTCTTGTCTCTTGTTGCATACAGAGATGTGTCTGGAAACCAATAATAGAAACATTTCAGCTGATGTGAATGATTTAGTGGTGGCTACAAGGAGATTTACTATTGTGCTTTTTACATTTTCCTTTGGGATGTGACTATCATGTTTCTGAGAATTTTTCTTCCAGCTCTCTAATCAGGAACATCCATGCTAAGAGTTGTAACCTTTTCAGAATGAAAAACAAATGCTTACTCTTTCTATTGCTCTCTAAAGGGAAGTTGTCCTACATGCCTGTAGCCATTACATCCACTTTCCCTTGAGAAACTGGGGATATGTGTGTTTGTTAATTAAAGCAGACATCATAGGGCCTCAGATCAAGTGACATTGCTGGACAGAAGTTCTAATCCATCACATCCTACCAAGCATTTGATTGCTGTGTTAGAGAGGAGGGGGAGATTGTTCTCTTTATTTTGCCAGAAATGGTGAAAGGTGTTTGTATTTAGAAGTCAAGCCAAAGGTGTTCTTGACATATATTGAAATGCTTGGATTGTTACTATTTCAGGTAAGTAATTTTTTGTCTGCCAGACAGAGAGAGATTCAATGTCTGCTCTAAGGAGTCTTTTTGTAAAGCGACTCTTGCTAACACTTCCTGGTTAGTGTTGTTTGCAGTGAGCACATTTCTAGACATCTGTTGCATGGATAGATCATAATCAATGGGGTTTCTTTTCTCCTTTTTTAAAGTAAACTTCTTTTTTTTTCTTTTTCTCTTTTTTCTTTTTTCTCTTTTTAAATTTTCTGTAGGACCTGGGGATAACGAAAGTGGGTCATATGAAGCGAATTCTCCAGGGAATTAAAGAGCTCAGCAAGAACACCCCTTTGTTTGAAGTGTAATTATGCTGGTGCTTTCCTTAAAGAGAGAAGAGAAAGTTGCTGGAGAAGCAAAGCTGTTGCAGGCACTTGGCTGTCCTTGTAGTTTACTCTATGGAAGAATAAGCATTGGTGTTTGTACAGGCTAGCATCTCTGAATTCTTGTGTGGTGAAGAACTTGGAGAAAGAGAATGAAAGGATATGTGCCAAAAAAAAGGAAAAGGTGATACATTCTGCAGAGACGTTTTCTTGGTGTGCGAATTGGCCAGTTTGGATAAGCCCAGTTTGGTAAATTGATTGGCTGGTGGTGAACTGCACTGACTGGAAAATATAATCAAGAAATGATTGCTTTGCTTACATGCAGCTCAGTATGCCTCTCTTTATGCTGCAGCAAGATACCACTGTACAGGATGAGGTCATCTGGTTATCCTTCCGAGGCGTAGCTCCGTAAAACCGCCTGTGCAGGAGACCAGGAAGTGTGGAAGGTTCAACACGTGAGCCTGGCAGTGCCGCAGGTATCCAGCACTCGCTGGCCGTGCAGAAGAGGGGAGAGATACCTTGTGATACCATGAATGCAAACTATAATGCATGGTGTGCCTGCCTGAATTGTCTGTTGTTCTGTTGCATGACACATCTGATACTCTAAACACTTGAACAACTTTTTTATTGGTTTGAATGAGATTTAATTTATTGCTACTTGAGTGTCTTTTTTTTTTTTTTCCAGTTTCAGGCACTTTTCTATTCTTCAGTGTTGTGTTATGCCTAAAACGTGTTCTACAGCAAAGGGTGTGTGGGTGTGGAAACTTAGCATTTGTGCCATATTCAGCAGATTATATATGATTGAAACACTGTACAGTTAGATTTTTAAATATATCATGTAAAGAAGGTTTATCAGGTAACTAACTTATAAGAATTTTTGAAAGACCGGTACCTCACAAAAATATCAATTGGCTTCCTGCATGGAAAATGGTAAAGAATCTTCTCATGGTGCATTTTAATGTAGTTATTCAGTTATCTTAAACGTCTGTAGCATATTTGAACTTTTAGGCACTAATGGTTTTATTTATTCTGTTGTTCAAAAGCAAGTTTAAAGATTAATGAAATTTTCTTAAAGGAAGATTTAATTTTATTTATCATGCATAAGAATATATTTAAAATGTAGCAGCTGATTTGATTTTTGTGGGGTAAACTTTTACTCATTGCTAATTAACTATTAATTTAAAATGCATCTGTGTGCATTTCTTTAAAAAGGTATCAATTTGTTTCTTGACAGCACTCCTACATCAGTAGACAATAAAATTTAAAACCCCAGACTCCACAGTTTTACAGTATGCATGCTAAGATGAATCACATGCAAGACAGTAATCCATGAGTGTAAACAGGTTAAAAAAATTAAAACCATCTTTGTTTAGAAATTGCTCTAGACCAGACTTTGTAAGGTTATTTACAATATACTTAAGTTAAACAGGTTCATAATTTAAGTTCCTGATTAACTTTTCACAAAAGTATTAATCTAGTCGGAAAATAATTTTTAGATATCTACAAAAAAAAATCCTACCTAAATGTTTGAGATGAGATGACTTTGCACCACCTGCCAGAAAACTTGCACAAGAGTCAGTGTCTCCTTGCTGTTCCTAGCAATGTATAATTGCAGCACAAGGAACACTTGACTTTTACTTAATCAAGTAGCTTTGGTGTTTCTTGCACATTAAAGAGTATCTTAACATCTATTTATGTTTTCCTCATGGGCAGCAGAGTAAAGTTTCATTTGGTTTTTACCAAAACTTACATCCTCGTACCAAGGGGCCAATGTCAAGTACAGCATCCTGGTTTTGCCTTCCATTTCTCATGCATATGACAGGAGTTGTTCCATGGCAAGTAAATGGGACTCATCCCTTGGAAAGTAGAATCTATTCTTCTCATTGTTTTATTGGAGAAAAAAAAATCAAAAAAAGCAAAACAGACTTAATTTATATCTTATTGTAGTTCTTTGTGTTCTTGCTGCTGTAGGTTCAACAGGCACCACTGTGGGATTTCTGTGGACATAATAATTGTTCTGGTAAACAAACAAAAGTAAAAGGCTATTTTCTTTTACATTTTCCATAAAAAACAAACCAAAATGCCTTTGCCAAATGATATGATTTTCATGCTGTTGTATGAAAAGCATATGCAAAAAATGGAAAGTTAGGCAAACAATGGAAAGTTCATTGGTTTTGTTTTTATTTTAATGTACTTGATATTCACCCCTTTAATGATGTTCAGGTGACATCTGTCAAGTCTTTGTAAGTTTTATTTCCTTTTCTCTTTGGTCCTCCATATGCTACACTGTATTGTTACATGTGGCAGCATTCTAGCATATTGATGTTACAGGTGAAAACATAGTTAATCTTCTGGTCTATTCAAGGACATAATACATAGAGGAACTTTCTTTGTTTTCCTGATTGTAGGATTTAGTCTCTTTACAACTTTTCATACTTGCTGTATGCAATGCATTAAGATGGGTATGGAACAGGATCTCTTCAAGTCACTGTAGATGTCTATGCTGAGTATATTAAATAATGGGAGCTGCTTTTAGGCAGCAAATGGGCAAATATTGTTTGTAAAACAATTTTCTGATGACACTCCTCAAATTACCTCAGTATAGAACAACTAATCAATGATCATTTTTCTAAATGACCACCAAAGAATTTAACTTTGATTGTCCTAAGCAGTTTTTTTAAACACGTGAGTAGAAAAAACCAAAACTGTAAGCATCATTTATGCTGTATTTATTAGATGCCCAGGAGAGCAAATTTTATGCAACTCTATGCCTTAGACTAGTGTTGGCTATGAAATGCAAATGCATCTTTAGAAAAATGGTTTTTTGAAAACAAGATCCTGTGGAGCTTCATTCAGCATGCTAGACTTATCAAGACAACCTCAATACAAAGTTTACTGGATGAATTTTTTTCTCCCCTGAGTCAAATTCATGTGACTTCTGTGGTCAGTATGCATTAAAGTCTGAAAGGAATGCAGAGTAATCTGCATTTTTTTGTAGTGGCTCATATTTGTATAGATGAAAAACTCTACACCTCAGAGAGAGGAACATGAGAAGTGCATGTTTTAAAATGGCAGCAGGTTGCTAAATGTATGTTTCTGTTTTGTCATTTTCAAATAGGATTTTCTCAGTTCACTGTATTTGATTGCTGTAGCAACCTGTGATTTAGGTCATGCAAGTATTTTCTTTATAAAGCATCATCCCTTCTTAGAAACTGAATGAAATCAAGCAAACTTATGGTTGTAGTTAGGTGTTGGGGATGTTTTGCAATACTTCAAAGAAAAGAAGGTTCAGAAATCAATTTTTTTATATGGTGGCAAGTGCAAGTTTTGTTTGATACATTTTTATGTATCTCCCCTTAGCCGTTATTCTTTTCTCTTGAATGTCTCTTTCTTTCAAAGAAAAATACTTTGAACTTGGAAGAGCAGTGAAGTGCAAAGCAGATGATCAAAAACCCTCCCAGACTGTTTCATTCCAGTATTTCTTGGTTTGGGACTGGAATTAACATCTTGGTCCTGTAAATAATAAGTAGAAATCATCTTTCTCTCTCTATCCCTGCCCAAAGAAATTAATACTGCAATATTGCATAACTGTAATTCAAAAGAGAGATACTGATTTTTTTCTTGATAAGCATCCATTTTATATTTTCCTGTGCTTTTTGTGGAGAAATAGATAACCTGCCAATTTTACTTTTGAATTGAACTCACTCATGCTAATTTAATGAAAATATCATAAAGCCTTGATAATGAACATATCTTACTTCAAGGGTAAAATTATCAGTGTTTTTCAATGCATCTGGTCTTCATTTTGGGAAGACTGGCAGGAGACCTTTTTCACACGTAATGGAAAATGAATATATAAAGCGAATATGAGAGGATGTTCCATAATCCTACTTTAAAAACAGTTGTAATAATGGACATGTAAGACAAAACCCCCCACAGTGATTCATTCCATTTTGCTTGATGCTTCCTGTTAATGATTGCATTAGCAGTGTTTATGGCTGTTTCTGCAGTGCTCTCTTTGTGCCCCTAAATATTAAGTTCTTGCCTATGAGTTAAACTGTTCTGGTAATTAATAATTAGCAATGCAAAAAGTCTTTGTGAAAGGTAAAGTCACAAGGAATGGGTATCGTTGAGGATAACTGAGCTGGAGCAATTTATTTACCTTACAACCAGGAAATAATCTTGTCACTTGTATGACTAAGTAACAGTCACAGAAAATAAAATCAAATAAGTAATTTTAAATTTATTTTTTCACCCCAGTAACTTAAGTACCTCTCAACTGCAGCATCCTGTATACATTTATAACACTGTCCATCCCATATTGTTGATCTGTTTTCATGGATTGTATGTTTTGTGGTATGATTTTCATATCATCAAGGTTTGATGCCGCTTATTCTAACAAAGATGTAATGTTTGCAAGAACTGTACATTACTGTACCACTGTATTAAGTAAAGGAACAAGTTTTTGATGGCTTGAGGAAGCTGAGGAGTTTGGACAGGATTTACACTTTGGACAGGACTTAAAATATCTCTGCTTCCTCTTCAGTGATAACTGGTAACATCAACAGGATTGATAAAGCATCATTTGGTAATTATCAATATAAAGTCTTTACTGGTTGTATAAATTCCTGTATTTATATCTAGAGTATAGTGTGGAATGGATCTTTCTTACAAAAAGAAAATAATTTCTAGTTGTTTTCTACTACTGCTGCATTAGGTTTCATAGCTCTGTTAAGTGTTAGCTTGTGTACTTCAAATGTTTGTTTCTGCCATACAGAAGCCCAGTCTGTTTCTCAGAAATTAGAATCCATTTGGAAGCCATATGGTGACCTTGAGAAGACTATTTCTGTAGCCAGTTGCTTGTATTAGTGGGGCAGAAGAAGCTGGTGCCCCATTTATATTTAACGCCAGTCATGCCTTTACCAATGTTTTTACGTTGCTTCCCAGCTCCTGTGTCTGGCTGAGTTCCCAGCTTCTGGCAAGATGAGACCCTTGCATGCCTCTCCATGGTTCCTTCTCAGAAGAGCTAGACTGGCAGGCTGGGAAACAGTTGTAGGGTGCTTGAGGAGAGCAAGATAGACCAAGGCTTCAGGCTCCAAAGCCTAGCACAGCCATGGTGGACTAAAATCCTTTAAGTTATGTTTTTGCAATCCCTGCTGGAAGTTCTTTCTAACAATTAACACTAGCTGCTGGAATGCCCTTGGAAAGAGAAGTGTTTCAGCAAACTCTACCAGCTGTTTAAGACATTGAAAATACTGAACATTATGGTAGCTATTAGTAGGACAAATATCCAAGTGACAAATGACTATTTTATTCTGTGGAACAAATACTTTGGAAAAACATAGTTTGTAGCATTATTCAAAGACTAGTGCAAGGATTGAAAAGCTACTGAATATGAAAGCAATGTGGTACAAAGTTTAAAGTAATTTGCAACTATCTTTTTCCAGATTCATTGGAAACAGCTATTTTAGGGAGCTGTGTGTGATCCAGGTATAGCTATATGAGAGCATGTGAACTGGAAAGTGGAAACAGGAAGAAATGAACTAAAAGTAAAATTGGATAGTTTGTTTTCATTATGGACACTGTGCGAAAAGCCAAAAATAGAATCTCCCCAGTGCTCCAAATTCCTTCTATGACTTTTTAAAGTGAATTAGCATTTTAAGTCCTAATTTTATTAAACTAAAGCATTAATTGGATAAAAAACATTTTAGTTTCATTAATAACCTGACAGTGCCATTACCTGGGAAAGAGTTAGAGACATAACTATGTTTTTCTCCTGGTGTTAGTTGAAGTAAGCTCTGTTTGGGACTAACTCTCTTTGCAGTCACAGTCAATTATTTTGTGAATGGGGAGGTTGAGGAAAGCCATTCGAAGCTGCTTGGTCTCGCATTTTAGGGAGGGGTAGAGCACGTGTGCTGAAAAGTAGGGCCTGGAAGCTCTTAATGAGAATTTTAAGGATACAAGATTTTCTAGTTGTACAGTTTAGGAAGATTTACAAGGAGCACACAGACATGCAGATACTCACTGTGAAGGTTCCTGGTAACACTGTCCTCTCACAAGATAACCATGGCTATACATTGAAACAGGAATTTGGATTGTGTGCTTAGCCAGATTCCAGAGGATTTTCTACAGGCATCTGTCACTTGTGGTGTCCGTACTTTCTGTCTTGGTTTTATGTCTCCTTTAATCCTGCCCCTTAAAAAATGCAGTTGTCCATATATGGCAAAAGTTACCAAAGTTTTCCAACTAAAGGAGCACAGCTTGTGAACCTGCCCTGCAATAATCTGTTGCATTAGCCACTTTTTTACATCACAGCCTTTGAATCCTAAAAGAGTAAAACTATGGCACCTCCCTAGAGCTGCCAGTTACCTTCGGAATTCATATGCTTGTATGTTGATGGGATCATCAAAGTGCAAGGTGATATTCACAGTGGCAGATGAGACATGCAGTAGATGGGATTTGTACATGAAGTGTACAAGCTATTGAGGTGCTCCTGAAAGGCGAAGAGGGCCTGATCTCTGCACCTCGCCTCTGGCCCTTCTTTGTTGCTGTCATTGTACACAAATGATCTAATATCATCTGGTATTAGCAGCTTCTTGAATCTCAAATTAAGATTCATGGTGATGGCACTACTAATGAAACTTCTGTCAGGTCTGTCTGTCTCTCTAGAGCAGGTATCTTCAAGTGCTGAGCACTATGGAATTGCATTAATGCATTTTTTCTGTATGTTCTGGCATTTAAGAAAGGTAAATTTCATATAAAGGTATTTCAGAGGTTCTCAGAGGACCCCAGCCCAGCATGGGTGATTTCTGTCATTAGCCAGGCTTGTAACTTACACTGGTATTCCGGTCAAGTACAACTGTTAGTTAATTCTGTAGTAACATCCACTTACATGCATGAGTGGATGCATGAAGTACACATGGAAGTGTTGCAGAGATGTGACACTGTCTAGTTCTCTGCATAACTCATACATTTGTGTCTAAATAGCAGTTTGTAGCAAAGAGCTGAAACACATGATTTCCACTCAATCCAAACCTAGATTCAATTGAAAATGAAAGCATCTAACATGGTTTATATGGGTTTAGGTAAAAACTGGTGTGTACTCAGTAGTTTTTGCCCTCTGTTTCCCCTTCTTCCTGTTCATTCCACGAGGAGTTCATAATCTTTGCAATCATATATATCTGTTGGGACTTAGGCATATGCTGTGCTTTAAACAGTACTTTAGGCCCCTTGGAGATTGTTCTTGTATTTCAGATATAGCATTTACATGTAAGCCTACAGATGATTTGGGTGGGGAGAAATTTCTCCTCACATAAAAGTGATCGTCAGATTGATCATGGGTAGAATTTTAAATGCCATACCTATGAATGCCAGTATTTGTGTGGATGTGTGTAGATATGTTGTATCTAATTTGTAGTGTGTGTGTGAGAGCACACCTGTACATAGAGATGTATATACATGCCCTGGTTTTGCCCAATATAACAATGCCAACTTGTGTGTAGAGCCAAAAAAACTTAAAACTATACAGTGCTTGACGTGCTGCATT
>VZTN01009315.1:25550-38656 GCA_013400515.1 Erpornis zantholeuca
TGTAAGAGAATGTACTTCTCATGTGGTGTAAGAGAATATACTTCTGATTTATGCTTGATGATTTATTTTCCAACTAACTTGCTTAAAGGCATTAATCCAGTCAATCAGAAATCTTAGGGGACTATTTTCAAGTGAATGAAAAGGAAAAAAAGTTCAAGAAGTTGAAGATGCCATGGAGCATGGGTTTTTTGGAATGAGGGGAAGCTGCTTTTTGAAGGATTGTAGGTTCAGAGGTCACTTCAGAGTACCTGCACAAAGATCAGTAGAAATGGTTTCAGGCTATCCTTTCCCCTTCACCAGTTTCTATAAACTCTGGGAGGAGCAGGTGGATTCTGGGGCCAATTCCTCATCCAAGGCAGAGTGACAGTTCAGAGGAGAGTGTCTTACCTGGAGTGTGTGGGCAAATCCTTCCTGAAATTACAACCCACACACTTGAATGAAACAGGAAGTTACAGAGTGAGTTTTTCTTTTTTAAGCACTGACTTTCTATGAAGATGAGCCTTATGTGATTCTGCTCTGGCATTCTGTCTCTCACTTCCTCTCTTCTGGGCTTTCACTTTCCACACCAGCATGTTTTGAGCATCTTCTTTCAGGTACTCCACAGACCACAAACCCAAGGAAATGTAGGTACAGGGGCAACACTCCAGATCAAGAGGAGGGAAAGCATCAAACAGCATTGACTGCCTTGCAGAATCCACTTGAAGTACAAAATTATTTTTTCAGATGCCAGTTGAAGTCACATGTTCCATTTATTATCTTACTTATCAGAAGAGAATAATTGAATGAGTTTATATATGAATAAAAATCAAACATGTTCTTTAGAGAATTTACAAACAAGGCAGCTACACAGGGAGAGATGGAGGAGACACCACCTGTGCAAGCTCTGCTCTATCACAACATCAAGAAATAGCCAGCATAAATTTTACAGTTGCAGTGTGAAACCTTCACAGACTTAGCTTAGGGAGGTATATATTGCTTTTCAAATCAAATGTCCTCAGAATTAAAATTTTCAATATAATCTTATCTCCCCATGACCACTCAGCTGTAAAAACGATTACTCTCTAATTCCCAGAATCTTAAATCTATTTAAATTATTGATAGGAGTATTAATTAAATCTTTCAAACATTGTGGAAAGAGTAGCCTGGGCAAATGACCTTAAATTGTTGAAAACGACAATAACAATTATTTATGTCAGGACAATCAATCATCATTTATTTCTCAGTCAATAAGAACCATTGTTAATGGCTGATTAAGCTCAATTAAGGTTTGATGGAAGTGCTAGTTTTTAAGTAGAAGTTAAATTATTGTCTTGTTTGCTAGCAGGATCAACAATACATTATGGCCTATTTTTTCAATATAAATCTCCTCTCAAAACATATTTATTTTGAAAACAAGATTCAATGTCCTGTGTTTTCTTAGATGGCTGGGCAATCTGGGCTTTTATTTAAGACTTTTTCCCTTGCTGGATTAAATGGAGAAAAATTTGCAACCTAAACCCATGTGGTTCTTTTACATCTGTTTAGCTAATACCCAGTTTAAATGCTTCTGATATGCAGAATAATCCCAGGGGGAGTAGAAAGAAATAATACTTTTCCTTAATTTAGAGAGGACTCCTATCCTCTGCAGACCTACTTGCTTTGTGATTTGTGGGAATCTGACCATCAGGTTGCCTTTGGGTTGGTAGAAGGGGTTTGCCTTGAGGAATCACAGTGCTGAAAAGATGTTACATGACATTTTATCAACAATTAATGTTCCCATTCTGGCTTCCACGCTCATTTGTTGCTGCCATCAGTTTCCCACCTCTCAAATTAAACAGAGAAAAATGAGAATTTTAAGGTGCATGCCGTATTAAAATTCTGTTGCACCTTTTGGTGCACTGAGTGACTCTGGTGTGTAAGGCACCAGTGAACCTAAGATGTGTATAATGATGCTGTTGAAATTTCTTGTTAAATCACTTACTGTTTCACCAAAGCTTTGTTTGCTTTCAATATAAGCTGATGTTTTCTTTGGTTTATTTAGTGGTTCAAGGTCTGTATAGTAAATCAAGGTTTTCCTTTTGCATTGAATCTTTTTACTGGCCCAGAATAGAAGTCATTCTCTTTTAGAGATAGACAAATTACAACTGTTAGGAGGACTTTCCCAGGAGATAATACCGCAGCTAAAGTGCAGTTTCTTTGTCTGCAGGGCAGCTGCATCTCTTACCTTCCATTGTCCTTTGGCCTTGGTTTCATTGAAGGCACCCAGTGCCAGCACTGGTGGTGTCTCTTCCTTCTGACACAGAATTGGCATTTTACAGAGGCAATGCAGCTTTAGCATGACTACCATAATGTATAAAATAGATGCACAACTTGTGCAAATTGTACTTTTCATCTTCTCTTTCACGCAGAAACAGATGGGATTGCCCATTTCCTTTAAAAGCAGGCCACCTAGTGCTTGCAGAGCTTCAGCACAGAGACAAGCCCACTGCCAGCACTTGGTTTGCTCCCTCCCTCATTTGCACTCCCTTCAAACCATGGAGCTACTCACCTACTTTTCAAAACACACTGGGCCACTGCACAACTTAAAAGAACAGAGACTTTAGCTTGTTGATTTCACAGGCCTGTTCCCTGTCTGGCTCTGTGTTACTCACTTTGCTCCAGCACTGGATTTTGTCAGACCCCTCTATCAACCAGCATTAACGCCCTAATATGGCCAAGAGGTGTCAAGGAATGTGACAGTGTGGTTGGGCTCAGCTGGATTAATGAACTAAGCCAATGGTAGAAGGATCTAGCATCAGGACTAGCCCAGTGAGGAGGCAGTACTGGGAGAAAAGAGGAAAGACAAATGGAAAAAAGAGGACAATGTTCCCCTTTCACCACCAGCAGCAAGCTGGCAGAAACTACATCCTCAGGTTCACCAGAGAAAAAGAGAATTAAGGTAGAAACACCAACAGCTTCTCATCCTCCAGAGTGACACCAGGGCACTATAAGAGGAAAAAAAAATATGCCCCAGTCCTTTACACGGACTATTAAAAATTGATGAGCCAGAAGTATCCATACTGGAATGTGGCATCTCCAAAGACAGCCGAAAAGCACAGCCTGGAATGATGTTACTAATTCTGTATCTGTGTGACTAGACATGTAATCAGTGTCCCAGGAAGATACATTACCCCAGCATTTTGCTGGAGCTTCCTTTCTTCCTCCTAGTGAGACAAGGAGAAGACCCAGACACCTGCTGTTACTGTTGGTCCTGTGGCACTTCTCATAGAATGTCTACATTCTGGTGAAGGTAAATCCTGTCCGAATTTTGTTTTGCATAAATTGGATAAATCTCTTGGTGAGAGGTGAGTTTGGGGTGTTTTGTGCATATGTAAGAAGTGTAAATACTGAGCTATGCAGCCCTGTATATTGTATAGCACAGCTAAATTCAGTCCTGCACGGCTGCCAATGTATTTGGCAATATTCTCCTTTAACTGTTTGGGTTTAGCATTTTAGTTAAAGTGAAAAATCAGTAATTTTGCATTCAAATATGCTTTTAAAGAAGTGTGGAGCTCTTATTTTTATCAAAAAAAGAAAAAAAAAAGGAAATTTAACACTAGCTAGAGGATCAGTCTGTATCACTAACAAGAAAATTCCTGGAAAAGCTATGTCTTAGACTGTAAAACTTTATAAAATTACTAAATGACAGAAGGGATAAATAAATGTTTTCAATATTTGGTCTGCATTGGATAATGGGCACCTTCATATACATTTTGTTAACTACTGTCAAGAATACAGGCTGGGCTGTTGGACCTGGGATGGAAATGCTGACATTTCTATAGTGGTAGGAAATTTAATAGAAGATGAGGCCTAAACTAGCTTCTTTCAAAACAAAAAAAGCTGTAATCTTGCTCCTCGGTGCTTTGTCCTGTTGGGAGAACTTTACTTTTGACTTAGGATCATTTCACATTAGTTTGTATTATCCTGACAAGTCTCCTTCACCTGCAGTGTGCATCATTATCTTTCATGAAAAGAACAGCAAAACACCCACACTAAAATGCCTCAGCAGAACACTTTATTTTAATGAATATGATGTATTTTCTCTAGCACAGTGTGTATTTTTCACTCACATACACATATATACTACCCTCAAATACACCATATAGCTATGCTAAGTTACAACTTATTATTTATATTAATTATAAGTATTAATTTCAAATTTTCAAATAATATCTTAAAACCCACCACCTATTAAACTGTAACTAACTTTACTTGGAAATCCAGCCTTATAATCAATCATCAATATATACCAGGTTTCTGCAATCTCATCAAGTGAATTTACATAGAAAATTATCGTCCCCTGGCACACCTGAGACAGAAGAGGACAAAAAAGACAAACAGCCTTGAATTAAAAACAAGCCAAAAGAGAGGAAGCTATAATTTGTACCCTGGATCCTGGCACATTTCTCATTTCACATACCAGCTATCAGGAGTGGCCTTGTGTGTTCTAAAACTGTCCCTCATAAAAGATCCCAAACTTCTATTTTCGTGATAGGGAAAAATGAGTTGCGAAGCTGCAACAGGCTCCTCCTCCCTGGATAATGGAGGAGACAGGAGGAGGAAGGGTGCCTTCAGGCAAACCTGTCTTGCCAGAGCCTGAGGGAAACAAGGTGGGAAAACAAAACATTGGATTGTTTCCTAACGGGAGCCACATGCAAAGTCCTCTGTGATTCTTCTGAAACTCTGCCGTTCTTCCCCACACAAATCATTTGTATCCATCAGCTTTCAGCCACAAAAAAATCCTTTTGATGCCCTGAAAGATCAACACATTTTGCCAATGAATAAGCTAAACCAGATCAATATAACTTCGTTTTCTGGTATAAAAATGGTAATGTTGGGCTTGTAGGGGAAGGGAAATCCATTTGCATTTTTCTCCTTTGGTATGATGTGTTCTAAAGTGTGTATTACTAAATATGCCCTTTAAATGATATACTATTATCAGTATGTTATTGTAACTTACCCTTCAGTGGCTTTATTATACTCATTAAGAATTGGGTAGTTCAACACTTACGACTATCATACACCTTTTAGCATAAAGTAAAGGGATATAAGTATCATCAATGCTTCATCCACTAATTTCTTTCCTGTTCCCCATCTTCATCACCCCTAGAGAAGAGAAAATCACAGTTGGTCAATCCTTATCTTAGTAGTGGGAAAATATTCAATAAAGCTTTTGACTGCAGTCTCTCAAGATAATCAATTTGTGGGGAAAAGCCTCAACATTTCCATGTATTCAAAGCTGATAAAATTAAAAGCTACTGGTAATTCTGTAATTACTGTAAAACTTTATGGCAGATTAAGAAAAAAAATTACTACTTTTACAACACAGCTTTCAGAATCAAATTCTGACTTATCTATAGCACATCTGTTTTATTATGCAACATATGACCCAGGCAGTTATCTGAAAGCAAATATTAATTCTAATTTTCCATTCATTTATAGGCAGAACAGTGTCTTATCAGTTGTAAATGATGACACATTGCTGAAGTTCAAACAATTTGATTTTATAATAACATTTTTATTATGTTTTCAAATATTCCTAATGCAGTTTCTTGCAATGGATTAGTCCCCTTTTGATTGATGAAAAAGATTTTGACTGTATATATTAAAAGACATATTTCTACTTATATATATGTATCCACAGCTTCAAAGCATAAGTGACCACAAAGAAGATACTTTCCTTTCAATGAAATTAAAAATGAACTTTCTTAATTAGGAGAATAACGAATACTTCAATGGTACATGGTCTAAAGTACACAGTAAAATACAATGTTACCAAGATGTATAATTTTAGGCTACACTTTAATTCTTGACAAACTCAATTTACTGTCATAATTAAGTGAGTTTCAATTTAAAAACATTGTAATTATTAAATTTATCTGGTTCTCAGTAGGCTATGTAAGTGTAACATTTCTGAGCTGAGAAATGTACCTAGGAAAATTTCATTGGGAAAATGAAATTGCCTTGAGTGAAGATAGCTCAGAAACAGTTACTCAGAAATCTTACAGTGGCAGCGAAGAACTCACAGCATTTTTTTCAGATATTTCTGTTCTGTGTTTCATTTTGGTCAAGATTTTGTGTCTTTGAACTGTGATTTGCAAAGAAGTCCTGGAAAAGGTGGTGGTTTCCTTGTCACTCCTAGTTTCCTTTCCTTTCCTTTCCTTTCCTTTCCTTTCCTTTCCTTTCCTTTCCTTTCCTTTCCTTTCCTTGCCTTGCCTTGCCTTGCCTTGCCTTGCCTTGCCTTGCCTTGCCTTGCCTTGCCTTGCCTTGCCTTGCCTTGCCTTGCCTTGCCTTGCCTTGCGTTGCCTTGCTTTGCCTTGCCTTGCCTTGCCTTGCCTTGCCTTGCCTTTTCTTTTTTTTCTTTATTTTTTTAGGCAGAGAACTGAAAACAAAATTTAGGAGAAGCTATTAATACTCCTATTTTGCTGAAAAGGTATCACCAAAACATGTAAGGTCTTGGTACTTTCCAGTCAATATTTTGATGGAAAAAGACAGTAACACTATAATTAAAGTGTGCTCATGTTTAAAGATCATTTCTACTATAGAATGAATCAGAGGGGAAATTAAATAATCTCTGAGTATGTGGCAACACTGAGAAAATTGAGAATCAGAAGGACTTGAATGACACACAGTAGCAGCTATTCATGTGTGGAATATAAACAAGGCAAGCCAAATGGTCATATTGAGACTGACTTACACATATGCTCAAATTATTTCATCTGAGATGAAGAGCACATTTCAAGATATGTTGCAGCAGCACACAGCAAACTGTGTAACAACTCCAGCAAAAATGAAAGAGAAACCACATCATGAACATTTTCATTGTGGGAAAATACTCACTACAAAAATGATTTCCAGTTCAAGAATAAACTCTGCAAAAGCAGCAATAAACTGGGCCATGCTTAGAAAACATAAAGGTCAATGAAAACTGACATTGAATTAATTTGGAATCCAGATGCTGTAGCATCTCCATAGTAGTTGAATTTGAGAGAGAAAATAAGTCACATTTGTTTACATGTGGAAGGCACAAGATTTGAAATGTGTCTCAGTAAAGCATCTGGTTTTCCTCTAATTTCACAGCAGGAATATTAGAGACTACTTAAATAGATGAAGTTGCAGAAAATTTAATTACCAGTAAACATTCACAAGGAAATTCATTGTTCCCTGGAGTTACCACAGTTGTAGTGAGGATGGTATATGGTATCTCTGGGCTTTAAAGAGGAAGTATAGGCAGCAACTGGTTGTAAACAAACGAGATGTGTACAGCATGTACAGTGTCTGCAGATGTAAGGAATTATAAGATTTTTCCTATTATAGAAATTACCTAAACATTTGAAAAAAATAGCTGATACCTTTTATGATGATAGCATAACCATAAACTGCAGGAGGGGAAAGATGTAATTTTTTTTTTTACAAACTGGTCTGATACCTTTCCAGAAATATACTAAAAGGGAAAAATAACTGGAGCATGACAAGAACTCTGCAATAATGTTTAGGTTTAGGGTTACAGTGAGCAAGCAGCTGAGTACTTGAGTACCGCTAGCTCTGACAAGAGAAGGGTGCTCTCCATGTTGGTATTAACATTCATGTTGATGCCTTAGGTTTTAACTTTTCTATTTTTCAAATCCTGTACTGCTAGTGTAACTCTGAAGTTTCCTGTAGCTTGCTAAGTGCTGTTCTCTTATGCTAAGAAAGACATAACAAAGCCTCTCTAGCTTGTTCTCCAAGGACACCCAGACCATCCTAGGCCCAAAAACTGTAAACCATCATCTTGGGGAGAGGTGGGCAGGCCTGGGGAAATTCCATCATTGGCTGGGTTCTGGTTGGTAAATTTATGCTGATATAGAAGTGTGAAGAACTCGTGACCTGTTGTCCATTTTGGGATTCCCTGAGGCAGGACCCTCTGGAGCCCACAGTGTACCTTTGAAGGCCTTTCCAATCAATCCCTCCTTTATTCCTTTATTCCTGTCTACTCTCTGTTTCTAGGTAGCCATTTAAGGCATCAGTGTTACCAACTTCCCAGTAAAGATCAGTATCACTTCCCTAGTTCAGAAGATGTTTTTGCCTCATTATTGAATTTTGGCAAGTTCCTCTTAAATTCATCTGCAAATATGGGCTGAAGAAGGGAGACATTGTGTTATCTGATAGCAGGCAAGAGTTCATCCCAATCTCACAGCGTACTGCCTGCAGTAACTGTAACTCTGGTTAGCAGGGCATACACAGGCAGATACCATGAGGTACTGCTGGCACACAAGGTTATTTGAATGACAATCACAAAACTAGCAATGAGGGAATGCTGAAAACTCCCTCAGTGGCTTGAGTGTTATCATCAATCCTTAAGGAAAATTATTCGAATCTACTCATACAAGCAGTAGATATGTGCCTAAGTCACAAGGCAAAAGCTGAAGAAAGAAGCACATAAGGAACAGAAAGTCCAGTAGAGTAACATCCTTTCCTGACAGGAGTCAACTATTGAGAGGGTGCTTGGCCATTTTCTAATTGAACAGATTGGCACTGGAAATTCTGGATTGTCCTGGTTCCATCAAAACTTTCTACAGAAGCTCTAGCCATGATCTGGCTGTGGCTGCTGGCCAGGCTGGCTTCTTACTGTAGCGCAGCTCACTGGCTATCCAGCTCCCTGGCATCAGACCGACTGCTCAATTGGTTCCTTGGCTTCTCAGGCTTGTCAGCTGGCAAAGTAATAGATTGTTGCGTTTTTGCCAGAAGGGCTGCAGAGCCAAAAGGTTTTGTTCCAGCACTCGATGAAACAAAATATTGACAAGCTGGAATTTCCTGTAGAATAAAAATTTCCCTTCCCAGCCAGCTCCAATTATTATTGTATGGTCTTGTGTAACACAGTGACGACATTTATCGCATCCTCTAATAAACACAAGGCACAGAAAGGATGTGAATTCAGAGAGCTTTCCAAGGCTTTGGATAATAATCTCATAGCATCTGCAACCTTATGTATGGAGTACAATACATCTTTTTATAAGGGTAGCATGTGATGCTTTCCATTCTGCATTAAAAGGCCTCCCAGGTTGGCTCTGAGAACTTGTTTGTCAGCAGGACATAACTGGCCAGTTCATTA
Source organism: Erpornis zantholeuca (assembly GCA_013400515.1). Taxonomy (NCBI): domain Eukaryota; kingdom Metazoa; phylum Chordata; class Aves; order Passeriformes; family Timaliidae; genus Erpornis; species Erpornis zantholeuca. The sequence goes on from VZTN01009315.1 coordinate 34,660, forward strand.
TAGAATCTGTTCAGTATAGAATCCTTTATGCATATTGTTTTGGAAACTTACATAGGTTACAGACCAAACTCCAGGGAAAGAGGAACCAGAAAAAACTGCAGCATAGTTACACATATGAAGATTATTAGGTTTCCACTGCTGAAAAAAGGAGTTAAAATACCCATAAACATGCAAGTAATAGTGACTGCTCCTCAAACATGTAGCTGGAAACAATGGATTTGTGAAGCATTTGGTGAAGAGAAACCAAAAAATGCTATCACATTATACCATAATGCCATAAACCCAGCCCTTGTTGGAGACAAACACCATGGTCCAGCCCAAGTTCATGACAAGATGACTTATAAAATTACCCACTAAGATGGAAAGTTCCAGTTTTGGAGGTGGTAGGGGTGTCAGGAGTGTTTTTAAGGAGACACTGAAGAGGCACTAAACAGCAAAGCAAGTCAACACCTGGGTGTGTACTTGCAGCAGAACAAGAGCATTTAAGCTGTATCTGTTCTCAGTTGTGTCTGTGCTGTCCTCAGTGCCATGCTGACACATTTATTATGAACTGGATCAGCAAAACAGAAGGAAAGCAGGTTGTTCTCTGGTCCTCTCAGTTCAATCTCATTTATCGCTTGATTTCACATGCTGGCACAGACCAGAAGCAGCACAGACGCAGGAGCAGGGAGAGCTGGAGAGCTGAAGGGTGTGTTATAAACAGATAAGCCACTAGAAGTCGTTCATGAAATGATTACATTATGAGCTATGAACTTTAGATTTTTACTGGGGAGGTGGGAGGGAGAGGGGAGAGGGAGAGTGGAATATTTTCAAGCATGGCAGATCCTTCCCAGTTTGCTGCAAGGGATCAATGGAAAAGGCTTACACAGGTTTTAAGACAGGAAGAATATGCTATGCCTCCTGTTAAAGGTAGGAATACATGGACTATAAATTACCCATCTACCCATTGTGAAAAGGCAATTCTTATTGTTATAAGTGTAGCTTATAGGATATAATTTCAGGTCTTGCCTGAACTTATTAAAGCTTTAGTCATAGAGGGACATTTTCCAGAGGTAGTATCATCAAAAAAAACCCAACAAAACAACACTGACACAATCATGCAACTGTGTAAACTTAATGTACAGAGGGAACAAGTATAAGTAAGTGACTTGTAAGAAAATGGGCAAAACAAAAGTCACATAAAGCCACAGACTATTTATTCAACGCCTTTCATAGATCTTCAATACCTTTCATAGAACTGGCATTCAATACCTAAGAGAGATGACATATAACTCAGTTTGAGACAGTCTTGGAACATGTTGTTCCAAGCCAGTGATCCTGAAATATCAAGCTTAATAGACAGGTGCAGACAGTGAGTCAGGGTAGTATCCAGGGGATATGACAGTAGTTTTGACAAAAAGATTCTAAAGATGCCTGTTTTTCATACCAAATGAGCAGGCAGAAAACATTAGAGGTGCATGGTCAGCTCTGCCTAATGCTGATACCCCTCATGGGGCCTGATCCTGACGCCCACAAATGTGTACTGATGTCCCAGCCTGGCATAGATTCATCCCTGTCCCCACAGGTGCCTGATGCCCCAGGGCTGGGGCTGTCCTGAGCTTGCCCTCCTCCCTGGCTGGGGTCAGTAGGATGGGCTCTGACTGGCCAGACCCTGCCCTGAAAAATATAAAACTAATGGGACAGAAAATACCAGAGCCCAGAAACCAACACTGTATTTCTTCATAATTAATATAAATTTTAAGAAGTGTTGGCTGACCAGACAGGTTTCCTGTGCTTTTACAAAGGCAGTATTTAAATAAATTGTAAAGAAAAAAAATAAGTAAAAATCACTATTTCAAAGCTATCCCCATTTTTATTATTATATAAAGAAGAGCATTTTTTGTGACAAACAATGGCATGCCATGGGTTATGTTTCACAGTTTCCTGATGAGGGTAAACCTTGATTTTTCTCAAGGTTTTGGCAGGGAGCCATAAGAACTCATTATTCTGAACAGCCCAAGGGGAATTCTAAAACAAAGGCATTAAAAGGCTTGAATTTATTTTTAAAGCATGCTTTCTCATGTTTACATTGCTTCCATAGCTATTTTGTTTTGGAATTTTTTTACTTACTGTTGGTACATAAAAACCAATGATATATTAAAAACAATAAAACCCTCTTATGGAATTTTTAGCTTTCACAAAAACTGGAAAGTGTATTTAATGATGGAGTTGGTCAAAAGGAGGTACTTTGTTCTTAAACTGAAGACGAGCAAACTGTTAAAATGCATTTACTCAAACAACAGTGTATTTCCAAGTCAGGCTGGTCTCAGTGGACACTGAAATGATTACTAACTTTGAGTTACATTTGACACTATTATTAATTTACTTTCTCTCCATCCCATAGGGACCTGCAGTCACTGGGAATATAAGAAACAATTTATTTGTCCCACTTAAGCCACACACTGTGACACAGTTTAGAACCAATCTTTTTCTTCTTTTATCTGTGTAGTCTTTGCAAGGCTTTGTTGCACAGCTTAGTAGTTTATATAGTAAATGAAAATGTAGTTGACCTACCTGTTCGCAAAAATGAGCATGCATTTCTTAAGTGTCTAAAATTATTGCAGAACCCTGAAACAGCCCTGCATTAAAGACTAAGCAGAAATGAAAGCCACAGCTTGAGTAAAAACAGAAGGTAGACAGAAGCAGGAATTATCTAGAAAAGTAATGGAGATCCAGTAGCAAAAAAATATCTTATCCTTTTTATAGGTCTTAGGTGGCATCCAGAAGAAAAGTGCAATTTATGAGGGGGGTCAGGGTAGTTTCCCTCTGTCTTTGTCCCTGTAAAATGAGGCAGGTTAGAGTTTGAAACCACCTAAGACTGAAAAAATACATGGGTAGCGCTTTTCTTTTCTTTTCTTTTCTTTTCTTTTTTCTTTTCTTTTCCCTAACCCCTCCCCTAGTATACGAAGTTTGGGATTTTGTCTGAATGTAGGATTGGGGGCTCTTTCTTTTCTGCGTTGCAGAAGCTGCTGCAGGCACACGCTGCTTCATCTCCACCTGTGGAACTCCGGTTCTGGCGTTCCTCCCCGAGCTTCACCCTCGCATGCCGGGTCTCAGGAAGACCTATCCCGATTCCCGGAGTCTCTCCTTTGCGGGGGACAGAGCTGTCAGCCCACACTGCTCAGACGATCCACTGTGTATTGTTCAGCACACCTCCTCGCTATGTTCAGGAGTGCCAGGTTAGCGCCTGGATGCGCTGCTGCTGGACGGAGTTATGCTGGGAAGCTACACGATATTACCTCTTCCATCCAAACGAAAAGAAATCCCAGGCCCCAAGAGCACCTACACTTACACATTCATCAGAACAACTCATGAGGAAGCGAAAAACAATTGCGTATCTGCTGGGCTAAAAGCACACCTGATGCCCTGAATCCGGGTAGCACTGAATTTAAGAAGGCAGTGTGAAGGGAGGGAGAGCACGCTATTCTCGGAAAGGGTCTCAAAGTCTTGTCTGCGCCTCGTCTGACTAAAATCAGGCTGCAGCCTCAACCCCCGCCCCGTGCTGAGGCCGCCGGCCGGCCACGAGAGGCGACCCCGAGCAACAGAGCGGCAGCCCCCAACCCTGACGGAGCAAGCAGGAGCAGCCCAGCGCCCCTGTCAGGCACACGGCTCCCAGGAGCTTTGCAAGGGCCGTGCCCGCGGCCGGGCACATCCAGGGGTAGGGGCTGGGGCAGGGCAGGGGCCGTGACACGGGCAGGGAGCGCAGGGCAGGGAGCGCAGGGCAGGGGCAGGAACCGTGACACGGGCAGGGAGCGCAGGGTAAGGGCAGGGGCCGTGACACGGGCAGGGAGCGCAGGGTAAGGGCAGGGGCCGTGACACGGTCAGGGAGCGCAGGGTAAGGGAAGGGGCCGTGACACAGTCAGAGAGCGGAGGGCCCTGCGGGGCGCGGCCAGCACGGCCCCATTCCGCACCGCCTCCTGCGCGCACTCTGCGCCGCCGCCGTTTCCGGGGTGGCCGC
>VZTN01009315.1:38938-51895 GCA_013400515.1 Erpornis zantholeuca
GGGGGCTCCCGGGGAGGTGCGGGGCAGCGCATCCTCCGCCGCCCTTCCCAGGGAAGGTTCCCCTGGGGCAACTCAGCACCCGCGGGACCCACCGGTGACCTGGTCACCTGGACCGCAGCGCGGGGCTGACACGAGGTGGGGAGAGGGGAGCGCAGCGCTTCGGCCCCCGGGCCCGCGGGGCGTGCGGCACTCGCGATCGCAGGTCCCTCCGGTGCCCCCGTGGGCCGGGGCTGTCTGTCCGCAGTCCCGTCCGGGGACTGACTGACCCGTGCTGGTGCTGTCCTGGTCGGTGCGCGGAGGCTCCGTGAGTTCGCGTTGTTTGGGTTGTGGTCGGTGCGCACGGGTTAAGTAAGTTCATCCTGTTCTCAACATTTCGCTGTGAAAGTGTCTCTCGCCCTCTCTTCCTCCCGTTGCACGTCCTCCTCTCAGTTCCTTTTCTCCCTCATGGAAGGAGGAATAAGAAGCGTTCCTCCTTTGCTTTCTTGGGGTTTTCTTTGGCTTTCTTATTACAACTTTTCCCTGGTTTTCAAAAAAAAAAAAAAAAAAAATCCAGTATGCCAAAGGAGAAAAAAAAAGGGTGAACTGTAGATGCGAACTGTATTTAGAGATACAGCCTTCTCACTGAATCTCTGATGTATTGCCAGAGTAAGATAGGAAGGAAAAAATCCCACTTACATTGTATCTGGAAAAGATCAGCGATACTGAAATAAATGCTGACATGCTAACACAGTGCTTGAAATTTATCAACATTACATTTGGGAAGAGTCTTACGTTGCTTCATGTTTGTAAGATTATTTCAGAATCATACAGTTAGACTTTAGCTATAGATGCTACCAATATTTAATTAATACTTGAGAACTAAACAAGGTATTCTCTGATTAAATTTTCTCTAGGGGGGAATAAGTTTGCTTGAGAAAATGCTGCAGCTTAGAAAATAATGGTGTAGTTCTGTTACTTACAGAATACACAATAGAACGAAGTACAGAAACTTAATTTCATAAGCCACTAAATCTACACTAATGGATAGCCCTAGTACATCAGGTTACATTTTTTTTTTTTGCCAGGAAGTATTTGAGAATCCATACCCAGGACTGGAGGGAAGCTGTGGGTGATGACTTTCTAGTGATGATCTAGAAAAAGAAAATGAAGGATTCTTTTAAAATTGCTGCTTCTATGTGACAGAAATACAAAGTAAGATAATTAAAACCAAACAAGAAAAAGAGGACCCAGCCTGTCATTAATGCTCACCATAAATGATGTATTTTGCTCGTTTCTTAGTGTGGCTCTGGCTGTGATTAAGACAACTTGTGTTTCGTGACTGGACTTCTTCAAGACTGCTGACCTGATCAGTGAAACTAATACATCATTAGAAATGAGAAATAGAGTAGGATCCATTAGACCATTCTGCCTCCTTGTCAGTGTAGACTAGCTTAATTTGGTTTTCAATAGCAATTGTTTGGTAGGGTTATAAATGCACATGCAGGGCAACCAGGGAAGGATTTATGAAAGGAAGGTTCTGCTTGACCTATCTGATCTCCTCCTATGACAAAGTGACCCACTTAGGAGATGAGGGAAAGGCTGTGGATGGTGTATATCCTGACTTCAGTAAAGTGTTTGACACCATCTGCCACAGCACCCTCCTAGAAAAACTGGCTGCCCACGGCTTGGATGAGAGTACTCTTCAGTGGATAAAAAACACCTGGATGGCTGGGCCCAGAGAATGGTGGTGAGTGGAGCTAAAGCCTGCTGGAGGCCGGTCACTTCTGGTATCCCCAGGGATCAGTCTTGGGGCAAGTCCTGTTTAACATCTTTATTGATGAACTGGACTGGGGCATTGAGTACACCCTCAGTAAATTTGCTGACAACACCAAGTTGGATGGGAGTGTTGATGTGATTGAGAGTAGGAAGGCTCTGCATGGAGACCTGGACAGGCTGGATCAATGGGCTGAGGCAGCTGTGCTGGCTCTTGTGCTTGGGTCACAAGAACCCCACACCATGCTGCAGGCTGGGAGAAGAGTGGCTGGGAAGCTGTTTGGCAGAAAGGAACTTGCGGGTTCTGGTTGACAGTGGCTGAACATGAGCCAGCTGTGCCCAGGTGGCCAAGAAGGCCAATGGCATCCTGGCCTGTATCAGCAATAGTGTGGCTAGCAGGACCAGGGCAAGGACTGTCTGCCCGTATTTGGCACTGGTGAGACCACACCTTGAATCCTGTGTTCGGTTTTGGACCCCTCACTTCCATAAGGACTGGAGCACATCTAGAGAAGGGCAACAAGGCTCATGAAAGGTGTAGAACACATCTTATGAGGAGTGGCTGAGGGAGCTGAGGGTGTTTAGCCTAGAGAAGAGGCTCGGGGGAGACCTCATTGCTCTCTATAACTGCCTGAAAAGAGGGTGCAGGAGGGGGCCAGTCTCTTCTGCCATGCTTGCAGTGAGAGGACCAGAGGAAATGGATGATTAGACTAGATAACCTTGTAGTCCTCTTCCAACCTTGATGATTTTATGATTCTAAAAGAGTGTTGGTCTTAAGATATTTTTAAATTTTATATTTGGAATGAATCATTCAAAGCTCAGTGTTTCACTAAGCCTGGCTTTTACAAATCATCATCAGAGTTCTCTAGGCTGTTTCAGGTCCGTGTGTTGAAGACAAAAAAAAAAGTACTTTTTCTTTAAAAGAAAGATGTCTATTTTTTCTCTAGTACTACTAAAAAAACTTCATTTTTAAAACATAGTATAAATATACTGTTGTTGTTGCCTAGAATCTTTTATTTGAAATTTGATTTTAAGAAGGACATATCACATATATTTTAAATTTATTGCCTGTACAGTTTAAATTTCTCATAACCTGTACGTGTTTAACATAGGTGTGCACGTGTCCACATATGCCTGATAGAAATTGAAGACATTTACTCAGCACATTTACAGAGAAAGGATAAAGATTCGTCTTTTCTGCCAGCTAAAGTCTGTCAATACACACTGACTTGAAGTAAATTTAGGCATAGGATAGACTTACACAAAGAGATTAAATCCATGGCAGAACTTGCCCTTGGTGACGCTGTGCTGGCTGTCCTGAATCAACTCCTTGTCTCTGTGTGTCTTAGCACAGCTTCTAGGAGCATCAGTTCCATGATCTTCTCAGGCACAGAGGTGAGACCAACAGGTTAGTAGTTCCCAGGATCTGCCTTTCTATCCTTTGTTAAGGTGGGTACAGTGTTCCCTATTTTCCAGTCACCTGATGGCCATGACTTTTCAGATATGATGGAGTGGCTTGATAACTACGTCAGCCAATTCTTTCAGGACTCTGGGATGTGTCTCGACAAGTCCTATAGACTTGTGTACATTCAGTTTGCTCAGGTGGTCACAAACCTGATCTCTGTGCCCCCCCCAGTCCATCCACTGGAGAGCTGTGGGAAGAGGGGTTGCCAGTGAAGACTGGGAAAGGTTGAATACTGAGGAAAAGTTGTTGAGTACCTCAGCCATCTCATCTATTGTTAGCAGTTTGCCAGTTGTGTTCATCAGTGGAAGTGCACTTTCTTTGACCTTCCATTTCTCTCTGACATACCTGTAGAAGCCCTTCTTATTCTTTGCATCCCTTGCCAAGTTCAACTTGGCCTTGGCCTTTTGACCTCATCCCTGCAAAACTGGGCAGTGTACTTGTACTCTTCTCAGAATACCTGTCCCTGCTTCCACTGCCTGTTCATCTCCCATTTGCCCTTTAGTTTGACCTCAGCTGGCCTTAGTTTGGTCTCAACTCAGCAATGCTAGTCCCTTGCTTTTCTTTCCTGATTTCTTATACGCAGGGATGGGTAGCTCTTGGGCTTTATGGTAAAGTCTCTTCCTGATATAGCTTACTGTGCTACTTTTCCAGTAGATTTTGGGGTGGTTGAAGCCCCCCAGCAGGACAAGAGCCTGTGTCTGTGATGCCTCCTGTAGGTGGAGCAAAAGGGCTTCCTCAGTAGGCTTCCCATGATCAACCATAAGGTTCTCTTGATACCTTGTTTTGTTCTTTTTGCAAGTATGCTTTTAGCCTGTTCATGGCTGTTATTCAGAGACAGCTCTTCACACTCTATGAGCCACTCCTTCCTAGCCTGTCCCATCTTAACAGCCTGTAGCCATCCACAGCCATGCTCCAGCTGTGGGATTTTTCCCTCCAAGTTTCAGTAATGGCAACTAAGTTGTAGCTTTCTAGCAGCACAGGGGCTTCCAACTCCTCTTGTGTGTTGCCCATGCTGTGTATTTAAGGTGATCCAACTTGCTGAAAAAGTAAAGATGGTGTGGGTGTTTATTAATTAGTTGCGTGATCAATTTTTTCCCTTTTTTGGGGTGTCTGGTGATAGTTATTCAGTACCAGGAAAGTCCTGTTCTTATATCTGTTACTTCTGCCATTTTTTCTCTTTTTGAGTTAACAATAGGAGGAAATTAAATTTAATAGTCAAATTCAATATCTAGAAGTAAAAGCAATTTTAAATAGTAGGCTTTATTTATACAAATGAGCTATTTCCAGGCTGTTTTGTTGTCAGTGCTTTTACTTCCTTTTTACTTAGTTTTAATGTTTGTGTACTTCTCAGATGATTGAACCATTGTTGAATTGAAAACAGATAATAATTTTATACATTAAAAAGAAAACCTTCAGGTTTTGCTGCCTTGTTGGACAATTGGGACCCTTCCTATTTCTCTGAAATGCATGACGGAGAGCAGAGATGCTGTAGGTGGTGGGGAGAACCTGTATAATTCAAGTACAGAAGGAGAGGATACAGACAAGACAAGATGGTTATGGTGTTTTGTTGATAAACCTGCATGGTTTTTGTCCAGTGTCTTTCAGAGTCTTCATACTGCGATTAACAAGTCTGTTGGTTTTGTAGGTGGGGGACTCTGCAGGTTGATGTTCAGCTCTCCAGAGTTTAGTAGCAGATGGCATAGGAAAATACTTTACCTGAAGGCAGTTTGCAGTGTAACTGTGAGCTACCCTACCAGGGTAAACTGCAGCACTCAACAGGGTTAAAAAGGTCATCTCCATAGTGTGCTGTGTTGGGCTTTGTTAAAATTGCTTCAAGGAGGGATCCATCCAGAAATGTAAAGCTGAAGAACCTGATCCTGTGTAAAAACCCAACTTTTTCTATAGATCGCTTTTCTTAGGACAAGGAGTGCCTGAGAGTGTTTCCCCAACATGGTTTGGATTTTTAGTGGATTAGCCATTTAAGGTAGAGCAGTAAGGACAAGTGAAGTGTATTTCTTTTTATTGCCTGATGTTGTTTTGTGGATTTTTTTCTTTTAAACACAATGCAGAAGCATTTTTGTGTTTAGTCTTCTAGAAATAGTTTACTGTGAAATGAATTTTTAATTTGTATTTATTATTTTTATATATAATATGTATAATCTGTGGACCATGCACCTGGCTTCTTCATGTAATTGTCTCAATTTTCCAAACTTTAAACATCCAGTTGAGAGAAGCTGTGCTCTAGGGATGAAAATGTTGCAGTTCATTTCCGTAAGTGTAACTTCTTTTCTAAGTTTCCAGCAAGTTCATCTTTGTGAAGGAAAGCAAAAATCAAAGCGAAATGTGAATAGAGGTACCTAATAATAATCTCTTGCTATTGTGATCTTGAAAAGGTTTTACTTCTAGAGGTGCTGCGGTAGAGGAAGATGAAGAATACAGTTAACATGATGACACTAGTGCTCTTCTTATTTAAATGACTTATACTCCCTACCATACCTATATAAAGATTTATTTCCCATATAAAGGTTAAATATGTGCTTGAGATGAGATTGACAAAACCAGTCTGGTCAGTAGTGTGAAGAAGACCCATACTCTGATGTCGTGGTGCTTATTTTAGGTATCTTTGCAGTCGTTTGCTCCTTGCCTGGTTTATTTTGTATAGTCTGGGACCTCTTTTTCCTTATTAAATGGTGTGACCATGGGAAAAGATGAAGTGATAAAACTTCCATAGAACTTAAATGCCCACCACATGCTTTCTGTCTTAATTAACACTATATTTATTGCCTGTTTGGGTGGATGCAGAGATGAATGAAACAAACTGGATCCTATTGCTGCTGGTTAAAGAGGGAAACTTGAAAAAAATACCTTCATTTCATAGCTCTTTTTTTATCTTGTTGTTAGAATTGGACTTAGGATAAATAAGGGCAGCTGACTTGAGCAGAAACTCTTGTGACCTACTTGGTTGCAGGTGCTGGTGCATGCATGTGGTCTGCCGTGTTTTGCCAGCAGAGACTGGGCTGCCCAGAGCAGAACCAGGGGACAAGAGTGATGATCCATGTTAGCCTGTAGTACCTCAGAGTGACAGAGATGACTAGGCCAGTTGGCTGGGTGGGTGAGTTGTACATTTGCCTCCTAAGATAGTTATAGAGTGTTTGCAGTGTGTTTTATAGTACAGGAACCTGCTGAAAAACTGTGACAGTGAAACAGTATTTAATGTAGTGTTCCTCCCCACCCCCACTGCAGCCTTGAAATTCTAGTTAAAATAAAACGATGAAACTTACTGCAAGGTGTCTGTGTTCTGCATTTCATGCCTGGTTTTGAAGGTCATTAAGGCAGTACTTTTTTAAGGCAGCTGTCAGTATAGATGGTGTGCTGTTTAATCTTTCCCAGTTTTAAAGTGCTTTTTAATTGTTTTTATTGGTTCTGGTTTTGTCTGCTTGTGTTTTCAGAGTGGATGCGAACTAAATGGATAAACATAAAATAATCAAATGTAAATGTTTTTTGCAGGTATTTTTGAACTGAAGTCTTTCATCGAATACCAAAGTTGGTGAGATCATGGACATGTACGCCAGGGCTCAGGGCAATCGCATGAAATCAAGAATATCTGTTGAAAAGGTAATTATCAGTATTTAAATTAAAAAAAGTATTTCAGAGCTTTTCGATCTAATAATGAACCAAGTAAACTGGTTTATTTAGATTTTTTGAGTGTGAGGATTTTTTTACTATGTTTTAATTTTGGTTGTCTGCCATTTCAAGGAGGCAAAGAAATTGCTTATGCTTTACGCTTTGGCATATTTAGTGTGATTGAACTGGGAGACAGCATCATTTAAGGAGAGGGTGCATGCTTTGTCTTTCAGGGTGATGTGATACAATTGCCATGTATTAATTTCCTAGAATTTGCCTTGCTTATTGGAATTTAGCTTTTATTTTAGAGCAGATTTTTTGAGTTTATTTTATGTAATAAATTAAAATATGACTATATAGTTTTCATTGAATTCTGTGAAGCCTGTGTAAGGACTTACTTGTAATATCTTTATCTTTACATCTTGTCTGGTTTACCCTCATTTTTACATTAACATTTAGGAAGTACGTTGGTGAAAAAGAAAATGTCTAGCACTTAGGAAGGATATTAGTGGGGATTTCTAATATTAAATTTTAAATTTTGTCACTTTAACTTGGAGAACATAAATACTGTTCCTAAAATTTTCTTGCAACTTTTATAAGCACTTACTGAAATGAAAGTTGCAGTTTATCCTGAAGGAACAAATTTATCTAATTGTATTTCTCTAGGTAGTTGAACACAAATGAGTAATTTTCTAGGTCTTTCTTGGGTTGTTAATAACTTCCTTATTTGCAAGTTGCTGCAACAGTAAGAGGAGAAACTGAGCAAAGAAGCATCCTATCACATGAAAATTTCACTATTTATTTCATAAGCAGATTTTGTTGTTTTAAAGAAACAGTGTCTGTGGTGTATGTCCCGTTTGAAGGCAGAAGAAAGTGTTATGAGACAGCCAGGCAGGCAGTCAGTTGTTCCATGTCCTGACATGAAATGTTAACTGCCATATATTAAGCAGTTTGTAATAATGGGTGATAATCTTTTGCTTTAAGACACATAGTAAAACCTTTTATTTTATTGGTTTATGAGGACTCTCCAGCTCAAATAGAGAACTTCAACTACAGTCAAGTAATTTCGCATTCTTAACCTGAACATAAACTTACTTTTAAATCTCTTGTTAAATCTGCCCTTTATTTGTTTTTCTGTTTCAATTTACTAAACAAAACAAATACCACCCTCCCTGCCCCACCAGGCTTCTAGACTTAGGGGTTACAGAAACATCTTTCCAGTAACAACAGTGACCAGTGATTCCTCACTGATTCTAACAGTTGCTTAAAATACTAGCTCTGTGAACTGCTCCATTAATTGCTGTTAAGCATTCTGGACTGTGTGGTTCTAGAAACATGAATTCAGCCCTTCTGGCAGAATTCTGCATTTTCCTACAGCCAGACTCCATCTTTTTGATCTGTGGCTGCCTCCTCTTGATGTTTACCTGTGAAGTGCCTATTTAGATTATGGTGTGGAACTTTCCTTCTTGTAGAGTCAGGCAGTAAGGTGGTCAGAATTGCACTGTGTTTCAACCACAGTTGATTTACAGTAGATTCCTGATTCCTGTCCTCTTCATAATACTATGTCACAGCTAACAGGAGTTGTTGCAGTAGTAGCTCTTAAAAGTCAGTGAACAGTTATGGTACGCATATTTAAAGCCTGAGTTTCTATTTTTACAAAATTACATCAGAATATTCAGTCCCTTTAAAGCTTACAGCAGGTGAAATCAAGAAGAGCTGCTTTGTTACTTAAGAGCAGAGTAAGCATGACTGTACAGCACTGCACTTAATTTCTCTAGATATTATGGCATCTTGTAGGTTGTTTGAAGTATTAGAAAACAGTTGTTTTTAAAACACTTCATGAGACCAAATATGTCCTCCAATGTACTGTGATGGATCTATAGACTTCTTGGTTTGCTGGAATGAAGAGACAGTGCAGATCTTTGAATTGCTCAGTTGAGCTAGAGGTGTGACAAGGATTTCCACTATTCACATCTGAGCACCCTGACAATGTTTGTGGTTTTCCCCTGGCACAACTTAGTAAATTTGAAATCTGTACTTGTGAATGAAATAGGATTTCTTGCAAGCCATGACTTTTGAATTTCTGTGAGGAAGGAGTACCAAGTCCTACAGGCCTACCAAGTGGTGCTTTATAAATTGCTTGGGTGTTTTTTGCCCATATGTTGATCTACACTGGAAGTAGTTGTACTATTTATAAAAAAAAATTACATCCTTTGGTTGAAGATGACCTCTTGTCCTTACCTGAACTGAGCTGATAGTCTTGAGAACTTGTTAGCTTTTAGTTTTTAATGTAGTTGTGTTTCCTAGTTCGGGATTGTGAGAGAACTTGCATCATTGTCTGTTGGATAGGAGAATTTCTCTGGAATTGAGTTCAGTCCTCTGCTGTCACAAGCATGATTTTGCTAAGGATAAGAGTATGAAAAAGTTACTAAATATATCCTCTCAGTTAATGAGGGGTTTAAAACACCTCCCCCAAACCTACTGGTGGTTTTATCTTTTTAAGCTGCACTGTGGTAATAACTAAGACTTAGGAATTTCAGGCTGAAGCTACTCACAGCAAATTTATACCTGTTTGTTCATCGATATCCTTATTCTTCCACTTAAATAATTTCTTTTGCTGATGTTCACCCTTCTTACTTTTTTACAATTGGCGATCTGTCCTCTGTTAGCTTTGGTTTTTGGAAACTGTGTAAACTAAGGTTTTAGTCTGCTTTTGTATGAAAGCCTCTGCATTCCAGTGATTATCCTTCATAGTCCTACTTTCTGTGCTTGTTGTGAGTTAATCTTCTTTTTATATGTGGATAATACTGTATGTGCAATTACACAGGATGTCCTTCTGAGTGCCTCTGATGTCAGTTCTTTCACTAAAGGATGCATATTTGCTATTTTCAGTGCAGTATCATATTGACCATTCATTGCTATGCTATGATCAAGAAGTCAACTCAGGTCTTTTATTTCCCAGCTTGTGAATTTGCAAATCAATTTGAAAGCTCGCTTTAAGTTTTTAAGGACATAAATTTGTGTTTCTTATGATTTTTTTTTTAAAACACTCATGCTAAGCAAGTTCTTCCTGTGTGATTTGCTAATCTTCTTAGCTGATGACACCTGCTTACTTCAAATTATCAAGCCTTCATTTCATATTTTTTCCTTGTTAAATTTTTTAATGATGATGATGCTTGATATCAATCTCAAGATAAATTTTGAAGAAGTTGCTTACTGACCTATGTCAACTATTCTCAAACATCCCCCCCTCCTTTATTATCTCCATCCAGGCAAAGTCTTCATTTCCAAAACCAGCTCTTATAGTTAATTCTGTCTTTATCTGGTTTTGTTAACTTTTCATATATTTAAGTGATGTACAGGACTCCAGATAGATGGGATTTTTTCTTCTGTGTATGTAGCGTGCCTGGTAATTTCCATATTGTTATTATTTTCACATTCTGAGCTTCTTTGTATTCAGTAATATGATCTGAAAAACGTGTCACTTTGTTCCTCCTCATTTTGACTATGGATATTTTATCTCTTTAGTTGCATAGTGCTACCAAGGGCTACCAGACCTGCATATAGTCTTGTATGCTGGTCCTTCCAGACCTTAGGGAGATTTTTCCAGTTGTTTCATCTTTCTCCTTCTCCCACTTCAACTTAGGATTCTCCAAAATGTTGAATTATCCTTCACCTCAGTAGCCCCTCATACCGTGCTCTGGTTCTTAGTTACCCATTCTGCCTTGCAGATGTTAAGCTAGGGAAATGTACTTGTTTGTAAATAAGGTTTGTGTGTGATAGTTTGTAGCTTCAGAAGAGCCAACTAGAGAATAACAATGATCCCTTCTCAAACTGGAGCACAGTTGGCTTGCAGAAAATTAGGAGGTCATGTCATATGACTTCTTTTCTTCCCCATGTTACTATTTCGAATGTTGTGACTGATTAAATTATTGTAGAAGCTGAAAATGACACATTTCAACATGTTTGCTTGGCTTCATGAATTAACTTTTGTACAAGATGAATGAAGGAATTACTGGGGAACAGTCTTTGAGCAATAACTGGTATTGCACTTGTAAATTTGGAAGATCCAGAGAATGAGAGAAAGGCACTGACAGCATATTTTGGAAAGTACAAAGGCATCTTATTAACTGTAGAAGCAAATTGCAACTAACGTGTGGGGGCAAGGGAATACCTAAAAGTGGAAATTGGGTTAGCGCTTCATTAATTTATTTCAAATGACCCAATAAGTGACTAAAATACTTTTAAAAATAGTTAGTTTTCTATAAAAGTTACTGTTTTGACTTCTTTGCTGCCAGTTGACCTTGGCTGTCAGTATGGCAGTCCAAGCCTTGTTGGCTAGCGTTCTGAAATGTATTTTGGCAATTTCAAAGATCCTGAAGTTTTGTTTTGCTTTTGTCTGTTCATTCTAGAAGTGCTTTCCTAATTTTGTGTTGTCATGAGCACAACCACGTTCACACTGGCCCTGCTCTAATAATTTGGCTTTCAAAATAGTAATATTTGATACTGCTTTTTATACAGAATAAAAATCTTTCTTGAGGTTTAACTGTAATATGTAAGATCACCTTTTACTCTAAAGGGAGTGTTTTTATTGTGGGAGTACCAGAAATGCAAAACATTCTCTGTCTAAATTTGGCTATCTAGCACTTCTGCTATTGTTTGAGAAGCTATACAAATTTGAAATACCTTGTCATAAGTTAATCACACTGATTTCTGATGTCGTTTTTAACAGGGCAGTTTTATCGAGAATAATTACCTGGATTAATGATTTTTACCCATATGATGTTCTTATTTGTGTTCTTAACCTTACAATTTGCTAGAGAAGATGAAAAGTGTAAATTAGAAAAAGAAAAGATTGCTCACTTCCTAAAATGATTGAGAGGATATTGTCTTTTTTACAAGCTGAGTGAACCAGTTTTTGTTGTTCTGTAGTCTTACTTGCCTTCATAGTGTTGATTCTTTTGTTCTGCTATGCTTTGTTACACTGGGAGAGAGTCTTGGATTCTTCAGCCTTTTTTAGCCATCCCTGGGTTGCTTGCATGTCACCATAAGTGTAGTTACAAGAAATGTTACAAGAAGTGTTTACATGGGATTGAGTTACAGTTGTTTTATATTCTTCATGGAATGGAAAAGAGTGTATGTGGATTTTCTTGGGGGTTTTTGCTTGTTTGTTAGTTTTCTTCCCCGCTGACTTTTGAAGCAATCTCCATTACTTTTCTTGGCTAAAATTGCTTTTCATCCTATTTAAGGAAAAACTGATGGCTTTTCCTTATACAGGCTACAATTCAAGGAATAGATGGGGTTTGAATTTCTTCTTGGATTCATCTGTTCTTTTTTCCCAAGTCTATGTTTTCTCATCTTTCCTTTTTTTGTTAAATACAGAATGTCAAACTATTTTGGAATAAAAGTATTGCTTGAAAAAAATGTACCTGCTTCAGCTTCATGTCTGGAAGTAAATTTAAACTTCAAACCTGGTGATTTATGTACAAAATTATTTGAAATAATAATCAGAGTAGCAAAACTTGTGGGGAGCAGAGAACAGAGGGATGGACTATGTATCTGAAACTGAAAATACGGTTTTTTCTTTAATTCTTTTTCATTATTTTTCAGAGTTTTGGTGAAAGTATCCTGCACTCTATGAAGTCACTGCTACACAGCAGGAGAGAGTTATGCAATGTATCAGCAGAAGAATGCTTAAATCAGGAAGAGCAAGATAATTTTATTGAGGTTTGCCATAATATTCCCTCTTATATATATTTTCTGGCTATGATAAAAAACAATTTCTCGTGACACAGTATGGAAATCTGCAGGATAATAGATAGGAACAATACTGAAAATTACTGGATTTAAAATCTATGCCCCCTTTTGTCATTCTTGAATTTAGTCACTGAAGTCTTAAGAAGAGATGTGACATTTCAAGGTGACATTTCTCTCTTTTGGAGGATTTGTGAAACTAGAAAAGCAAGATGTGTAAAATAGATGGCTTGGGTGTACTGCATTTGTGACCAGTGCTGTGATCAAGGTTATATGGATGGTATCCTCACAAAGTAGCAGAACACTTTGATTCAGGTCTGAAAATAAAAGCTGAAGCCTCAGAATTGCAGGTCTAGACTTGTTCT
>VZTN01009319.1:0-38689 GCA_013400515.1 Erpornis zantholeuca
CCAAAAATGGTTGCTATATCTTTAAGGTGGGTCCGGGGGAGGGGGAAGCCTTGGGCTCTTTGGCAGGCTTTTTCAAAGCCCCACTTCCCAGGCGGCCGGGGGTGCGGTGCGGTCTGGCTTTGCTTGGCTAGCTTGGTTTTGTTAGCACAGGCAAGAAGGTTTTTCCCTTCCCCGTCTTTGGAAAAGCTGCAGCAGCAATCCTTCGGCAGCTTTGTGAGGTGAACTGGACAGCTTGTTTAGTCAGAGATCAGAGAAAACCTGCGGGAGAGGAGTCAGTCGGGATCAGCAGGAAAGAGAGGCTGCTCCGTCTCGGCCCCAAGCCTTGGGAAGGCCAAGCCGGGGAGAGAGGGCAACACCAGCAGCCTCTGGCCCACCTGCTTCATCTGCTGTGGAGAGAGGATCGACACCAGAGAAGTCGCCAGGTTCTTATCTGTTTGCTCAACCTCCCGCGTGATCTCCAGTTTGGGGATTTTTTTGTGTTTTTTTTGTTTTCTTGGTGGATTTTTGTTTGGTGTTTTGTTTTTTTTTTTTTTTTGGGGGGGGGGTTTTTTGTTTGTTGTTTTTTTTGGGTTTTTTTGGTTTTTTTTTTTCCTGAGAGAGAAGCCGGTGCCATCTTCGACCACATGGCGTAAGCTTTATTTTTTTTCTTTACCTGACATTTTGGGGTTTTGTTCTTGTGGCGGGGGTAAGGTCTGACAGTTTAATATCTAGCATTTATTTACCTTTTTCTTGTGCCTTGTGGGCATTCTGTTTGTCAGCAAATGGTTGGTTCTTATTTTTTCCCTTTCATGCACTAGTATTCATTTCCTATTGGCGTAAAGGGACTGTTGGAACCTTTTTTAGAGATGACTCATTCCAGAGTGTCTTCTCCTGAATTTGTCTCTAAACTGAGACATAGTCATAGTGCTGGAGTTGGGTAGTCACCTGAAGGTTGTTCTCCTTCTTTCATTGACATCAATACCAGTGAGTTGGTGCACGATGATGGTGTGCTACGTACAAACTTCTGCCATGTGGATATCCTGGACCTCATCTGGATCTACTGGGGATTGCTCATTATTTGAATCCCAATAGATTCCCTCCAGCACAGCTAATTGTCTCAGGTACTGGATACCTTTCTCCATGATGTTCCACTGCTTGGGCGCACTATTAGATCATCCTTGGGAGAATACCTTTCCCTCACACTTGGCAGGAGTTACCTCCAGAGGTTGAGTTCTGCCCTTTTCCCAGTCCCCTTGTCAATGCCCACATCCCAGAACAGGGATCCCAGTTGCTTGGCTTCACTTCCATCTAGTTCCACAGTGTGGTCTGCCATATCCCAGCAATGAAGCAGCTGGGTTCACCAGGGGCTCACACGACTGGTGCCTGAAATCTTTTTGCATATATCGCAGCTTACCCCGGAACAGGGATCGGATGATTATCGCTGGCCCTGCCTCTTCCGTTGTGAGGGCCCTTCTTCCTCTTCATCCCTCACTAAGCAAGTTGGTTTGGTCTTGGATTTCTTCTTCCTTACAGGGGCGACTGCTAACAGCATGGGTTGTTCGTGTGGTTCAGCTGCAGTTTGAGTGGTCACAGTGCCTGCTGCTCTTGTGTCCTCTTGCCCAAGGGTGCTGTCCAGTGATGAGCAGTGTCTGAAAAAATAGTAGCCAGGGCCTAGCACACAGCAGGAAGTTGCTTCTCTCCAGAGGTGCCGCAACACTCTTCTGGCAAATAGTCTGCCACTTTATCAGGGTCCTGTAGTTGTCCAGGGGTGAACTTGCAAACCACTGAAGCCAAGAATTTCCCCAAAACTTTTCTACCACATTCCATGCCACTCGTGACTATCCACCCTTGAGGCAGATCTCTGAATAACTTGCCTAGAAATCTTTTCCTTGAGTCTAAACATGATGTGGATCACACTGAGGAGACCTGGCAGACAGCAACAAGTTTATGCTTTCCTTAACATACAATTTTAACAGGCCTGAAGGAGAAAAAGGAGGTGGAAATCTGGGGAGAATCATCCTGCCCTGTTTCCCCCCACAGGCTGGGTACAATTATTAATGAATTCCCAGAGGCAGCAACTAAAGGCAGGGCAGGGGAGCAACACTAAATACACATCCCAAATGACCCTTATTGCCCTTGATGTTATCATGTTACAAAGTGATATCCCTCAGTACAGCAATCAAACAACCCTGACCCTTCTCCCTGCTCTGAAAAAGAGCACCATGGGGAGCATATGGTTCATATATGGGAGTATATAGAGGATTAGGTACCACAACCACCTGAACAAACCAAGCAATGTTGTGACTAGTGGTTCTGTTCCTAATAACCTCTCAGTCCTAGCCATACCCCCTCCAGGCTACTGCAAAAATTAACCCTGTCCTGGCCACAACCAGGACACCCCATTTTCTAGGCTGGGGTAAGACTTGTCCAGGTACTTGCAAAGAAATATGTAACCTTGATCCTGCAGCCAGGCCTAAGAGATGGAACATACCTGTGGAGTTATCTCCACATAATGTCCCAAAGCAAAGAGCAGCAGCTTTCTGTCTCTCTCACTACATACATGGGCATCGTTGTGCAGTATGATGCATCTCCGTGGCCCCATGAGCTCTGCTGTGCACATGTGCCTATCTTGGGACCCCTCCACTGCTGTCATGGAGACAGCCTGAAAATGTTGGTCCTTGATCTAATGCTGACCTGGTACCTCAAGCAGCCTGCCCACACTATGCTGTGCTTTGATAGGGCTGGGGATGGAGCCAGAGCCACAGCAGAAACGGCATCCCTGATGTCCTGCACACTTACTACTTAATTACCACTTGCTTTTCTCCTAGGTGAGGCCTTGGGGATTAAATACCCTGTGCAAGTGCCATACAAGCGCATTAAGAGCAATCCAGGGTCGGTGATTATAGAGGGGCTGCCTCCGGGAATCCCCTTCAGGAAGCCCTGCACATTTGGCTCCCAAAACCTGGAGAGGATACTGGCCGTCGCTGATAAAATCAAGTTCACTGTGACACGGTATGTAGTGAGAGGTGTCAGCCATCCTGTGGATCCAGAGAGGGAGAGAGAAGGGAGCCCACCTAAATGCACTCCCTGCTCTGCAGCCCCATTGGGGCAGGTCTTTAAATGCCTCCAGCCCCCCAAAACAGCAATTAAGGAAGCAGCTAATGGTTCATCAGAAAGGAGGGGACCATAAAACAGACACTCAGCTTTCTTTCCATCCACTGTCTGAGGAGAGGATGGGAAAGGCAGGAGAGAAAGGTGCTCAGTGAGATTGATATGCAGGCAAAGAAATCCCATCCCCTTTTTTAGGAGGTTTGAGACAGATTATTGCTGGTACAGGGCAGTGCTCAGAGCCCTGCTGTCCTTTAGCACCCCCTGTTCGTGGCAGGGTCCTTTACATTTCACGGCCAAAGGGGATGGACACAAGTGGGAAGGGAGGGAAAAGCACTTTAGCTGTGTATCACACTAAGGTGAGACAGGAAAAAAATGGGCTTAAGAGTGGGTCTGTCACCCTTTCACTGGACCCTGTTGTTTGTCTTCATATCAATGGGGCATGAGGTACATCTTGCTGCTTCAAGCAGGGGTCACTGTCCCAAGGAGGGAACCTCATCCCCACAGAGCTCCTGCTGGTCCCACATGAGTTGTGGCATAGTGTGTGAAGGACAGTCTGATCCCCAGCCTTCCCTGGGCCATGTGAAGGTATTCAGCCTAGGCATGCTGGCTTCCCGGTACCATTTCATTTTAAATCTCCTTTTTTTCCTTATTTTTCACAGGCCTTTTCAAGGACTCATCCCCAAACCCGGTAAGAGATTATACCTTTTTGCCTAAGCAATGCATTGGCCAGGTGTTCAGTGGTGGTCAGGGAGTTGTAAAGTGGGGATGGCAAGCAATAATTTTATCAGCTGGAGGAAGGTTGTTCTGACTTCACTTTCCTGGGCTTCCCACTTTGGTTTTGTTGTTTGGTGCACTTGTTGCCTGAGACAGCTGTCCTCAGCGTCACCCACCAGTACTGCTGCTGTTGCCTTGAAATGATGGCATTTTTCAAGAGCTAATCTAGGGCAGGGATCTGTTTTCTGTATTTAAGAAAACACCCACTTTCTTAAGTGTTTTCTTAAAATAAATTTGTGTTGTAATGAGCTGGTGGGTTGGGTAGCAAGAGAAAGTCATGGTAAGGGGTGAATAACCACAAGGGTCCATGTTGGGCTGCAGTAACATGGCAGTGAAAGTCTACTCCAGCTCATGAACATTCCACAGGCAGATACACCAGAGAAGACATGGCAGAGAAGAGGACAGGGTGTCCAGGGTGCCCTCCATACACAGCTGCTCAAATCATCATCCCAGAGCCGTGTCCTTCACTGTGAGTCCCCACAGTAGCTGTCTCTCATTTCTTGGCTGCTCAGAAAAGAGAGCTGCTGTCAGAAGCGTGGGTAAAAACCCTGTCTCAGTTTTAAATGTCTGTAATTACAACTGTTGGAAGAGCACAGATGGGTGCAAAGAACCTTATCATCTTTATTCATGGCTTCCCGTTTCCTTGGCCAACCTCATGGCGATGAGGAAAGACAAATATGGAAAGGAAAGACAAATATGGAGGAAAGACAATTTAGGAAAGACAAATATGACAGACAAGAAAACATTTATATGCCATTATTGGGAATAGCAGAAAGGTGTTAGAGCTCTAACAAAAGGTGAGCTGTCAAGAAAATTCAGACATGGTCCATGCACTTCTGCATCCATGTGTAGGGCTCAGCCAATGATAGGGAGGTCCCCCTCTGTGGAACTTGGCCTTAGACTTGTATCTTTTGGTCCTAAGCAGCAACGTGCCTGTTTGCATCAGCTGGACCTTAAACAAGACCTCACTGAAGGACAAGTTTTGCAGAACTCTGGTTTTCCACAGAATTACATGGCTATGTATATGCTCCTCCAGCCACATCTTGTCTTTCCATTCCCCCGCTCTAATCAGTATAATTATGTTAAAAGACGTAGATCTGACACAAAGCACACCACTAACAAAGGAGCACATAGGAGGGCAAATACCAAGCTGCTACCTGGCTGGGAAATGCAGCCTGAGAAATAGAGATGTAGAGGAAACTGATTTTCTTTTCAATGCTCAACATTTTTTCCCTCCTTGTCCAGTTGAATGCTCCCCTCACAGACTGGCCTTCTAGCACAAACCCAAAGACATATTTTATGTGTATTTCAGTACCCGAGTGGGCTCAGCAAGTCACAGCATCCCTGTCAGGCTGGGTGCTTCACTCCCTCTCCTCCCACTGAGGTTTTAAATAAGAGCAGTTACAGGTGAGGGGCTTTTCTTACTTGACGTCTCAATTTGTTATAGACAATTTCCCATATTTGCCAAATCTTCAGAAACAGTTCCAGGACTCATAAGTATTTTCTAGTAGTCAGATTACCACTGGAATATCTCTTCCAGAAAAGAGCTGATTGTATTTTGCCCCTCCCTAATCCCCACTGGCAGCAATTAACCTGTTGTTTGCTTTTCCACCCCACTACACCAAAGTGGTTGGTGGCAATACAGTTGTGCAGTCACTGCCTTGACTTTGATTGCTTTTCATGTGCTTTAACAATATGAATGATTTCCAACTAGCCATAGGTCACTAAAAAATTAAATAAAAGAGTCTTATTTTACCTCAATATTGTGTAGTGAAGACTTGTCATGTAAAATGAAGTGCAACAGCATTCTTGGCATTAAAATAAAATCAATGAAAATCACTTTTATTTCATAGAGGAGGGTCAAAATGAAAGCAATAGTTACTCCCAAGCAGGACAGCATTACATAGGTCTCTAAAAGCTGGAAAGCTCAGGTGACATCATTAATGTAAGGAAAGCTATTGGGTTTTGTGGATCATTTTGGCTAAAAATTACATGAAGAGTACATGTGTTAAGGAAAAGGGGAAATTTAATTCTTAAAAAAATCGTTTTGGAGTGATTTTAATTGTCTTTAGGTTACATTATGGGGTTTAATATGCTTTGAAGTTGTGCACCTCCTGTATTGCAAAGAGCACTCCCAGTAACTGCAAGAACACAGATCTCTTTGTTTTGGAGACACCAATTTTTTGAGTGTAACAGAAACAGGTAAAAGGATTTCAATATAATCTGAGTGCCTCACGTGCTTTTTTCTCAATATCATCTGTAATTTGTGTGTTGAGATGGTCTTTTTTCTCTAATGGGAGAAGGTGGAGTTGCAAGTGCAGAAGCAGCTGGGGGCTGTGTGCCTGCAGGGATGCTGTTTGCAGAAGGAGGTGGATTTTGTAGGGAATGAGACTGGTTTTATGGAAAAAGCCCTTTGGCAGTGCAGGTTTGCAGCCTCTCAAAGATGGGACAATGGCCCCGAGGCCACCAGTGCCAGCACTTCACCTGCATGGCTTCCCCAGGGCCTTTACCAAGAGCACAACCCTCCTGGCATCCAGAAGTTTTCCTTTTGATTTCCAGTGTCTCTTCTCCACACTGCTGGTCTCTGCTCTGCAAAACAGATTTTCAAAACCCCTTTTTGAAAGCCACCTGATCTTTCAGAATTAAACAGGAGTGAGCAAGCAGGGATGATGCTCTAGAACTATAAACACTATGCTTATCCTTTTGTTTTTTCTTTCCTGGGGCACAGATACAGAATTAGCTTAATATGAGCCTTTGAAAAAAAGCTATCAAGCATAAGTAATCTAGCACACACACACACACACAAAAAATCTTTCTGTATGTTAGTAGTTCTGTATGTGCTTTGATTGCAAATGTACACAAGCTCCATCTGTCCTATTCCCCAAGCTCCCTACCACCATGATAGATTATTTTCCATACTCCAATTAATAAAGTAGGGCAGGCAGTGTTCTTTAATTAAAAACATCACACATCCAGGCATCCTTTTTATATATATATATATTTTATTTTTTTTTAATCACAAGAGCACAATCCTCCTCAAGACTTTGATGAGATGTGCCTCGCACTGGAAACTCCTAGCAAGAAAAATAGAAAAGAGGAAAGCTGTGATGAGGGCTGAGCACATCTTGCTCCATCACCAGGTTGCTTTTCAAGGTCCATATCCATCTCCCTTCACCCCACAATCCTTTTTAACCCCCCAGCCAGGTCCAGGGTGATTATTTTTGAGTGTTAACTGGTCACTGTTTCTAGTCTATGGTGAAAATTCAGGCAGGTTGAATATATATATATATATATATATAGGGGAGTGTGTGTGTGTGTGTATAAAAATATATATATTTTTATACCGATAATTATAAGGCTTAAAATTCAAGCAGGTGTGAATAGCTGTGGAGCTTCAAAGCCTGTTTATAAGCATGTCTGTGATTCCAATCACCTTTTGCTTTCCCTAGCTTTGTCTCCTTTTCCTATTTGCTTCTGTGTGTAGCAGCATCACTGTCGAGAGGGCAGTACCACCACCCAAGCTCTGGTGTTCACTTTGCTCTTTCCTTCCTTCTGCTCTCCACCACCCTCATATCTTGTTGTGTCCTTCAGACACTCCAAGCCCCCTGATTTTCAGGGAGCTTATCAAGCAGTGAGATGTGTGCCATTACAGCCTGGCTGTAGTCCAGGACATTGGGATGCACTCCATACCTTGCAGCACAGTTGCCCTGAACCTGGTGGGTTGCTCCCTCTGGTTAAGGCTGAGTGGCACATTTGGGTTAGCAGGACAAGAAATTTTAATTACCTTTCTTAAGGTAATTTCGTAACAGCACCTTGAAATGCTGCAAAAGTTTGAGTTGCTGCCAACCAAAGGAAATGTCATGCTGCCTTTTCTAAACCTGTTCTGATTCATATTGGAAAGATCCTGCCATATGTTGCTCTCCCTTGCTGCCTGCAGTCTGCTTGTGCTCCTGCGTGTGCTCCTGCGTGTGCTCCTGCGTGTGCTCCTGCGTGTGCTCCTGCCTGCTCCTGCCTGCTCCTTGTTCCCTCATGGCTTAGACTCTAGCTTGGCTTTCCCAGCACCACCATGACCCATATGTATCTCTTCCCCTTTGCATAAGCATTTAGTGTGGTGGGTACCGCCCACAGGGTGTCACCAGTGATTTAGGGGCCCAAGCTGCAGAGATCATCACTTATTTTGGGGCGGGATCCTGCAGCATGCCAGTGGGCGTCACTGCTGCAGCCACTTACCGCATAATTTATCTTCCTGCAGCTCAGGGGTGAAGAGCCCCACCTCATGTGGGCCTACACCTAAATCTCAGTGCCTGCAGCTGCCCTGGGCAGAACCACTTGTTTTTTCTGTTCCTGTGTGCTGCTGAACCAAAGGGCTCTCTTCCCTGATGCAGGGAGGGCATCAGCAGAGCCCTGTGCTGCAGTGGCTGCTTTCCTGAGCCTGCTTGAAATGGGGAACACATATTTTGAACTAGGTATTTAGAGCTACTTCAGATTGTTTATGCCTCTGCTTAGGAAATTTGGACACATGCTCCTGCTGTCTTTCCAGTCCACCTTCAGTTTACCAGTGTCAGCGCACTGCAGTTTGGCATCAAGAGCCTCCCCTCTGAGCTCCTTCCTTGCCCTGGTGCTGCACCCCTGACTTTCTCACCAGCTCCCGTTGTGGATGTGACTTCATCCACAGGGGAGGATGAAGGCACTTCATTCCTTTTGTCTTCCACCATGCAAATCCTGGCCATAGTCCCATTCCTGCTGGTTTTCCATAGGAAATTAATTTTTTTTATGTCACTCATCACTTGGGAGTCAGTAGCAAGCACCAGCCTTTCCTTAGGGATTCCTTTTTCTCCCATTTTCCCTGTTGCTGCAGAACTGACACGATTTCCCTGTTTGCTTTTCATCTGCTTTAACCTGAGATACTTTTTTCTCTTCTGGCACTGGAAAAGCTGTGCAACACAGCTGCTGCTCTGGCATGTGCCATAAATGCTGCCAATTTGGCAATGCATCCCTATGCACATGTGGACCTTGAGCTGCTCAGGAGAGGGGCATAGCCAAAGGGATGCTTGCAGGCTTAAGGATATTCCAGCAAAGCAGGTCCTGGTGTGAGGTGGAGAGCCCAGCTCACCAGTAAATAACTTGCCCAGCAGTTATTAGCTAAAAGTGTCTCTGTGCCAAGGGACATGGGGAATTTTAAGCTGCTAGAGACAGTATCATCCTGGGTTTTGCTTTTGTTTGTGACCAAGAAACCAAGCTGCAGCACTCATGCATCTCTTTTTCTCTTTTTTTTTTTTTGTCTTCCATTAACTTGCGCTGTAGCCCCTAGACGGATAACATCTTTGGAAAAAGCCTATGCTGCTTTGAATGGTACGTAGCTCAGTTGGTGCATCGTAGATGGTAGCAGACAAGAAACGCACTTGTGTTTTAATATGGGAATGAAAATGTCTAAACCCCCCCAAATTTCAGGTATTGTTTTTTCCTCTCTGCTCTGTTTCCCTGTGATATCCAGAACTGAATGATTCAATGTTTTATTGTTGTTATTAATCCTTTTTGCATTTCTAAGCACTGTTGCTGTAGTCCCTGAGCATCAATGTCATCACTCCAGCCAAATGAACCTGCCACATTCTTCTCATCCTTCATCCATGTGTCCCAGCAATTAATTTGTTACAAATACACTTGCCATTCACAAGGAGAGCTTGCATGGATTTGGGTTGGGGGTTTTTTTGCTTTGCTTTAACACATATTCTGGGTTAGGGTTCATGCATAGCCGTGAAGGCTCAAGGGACATAAGATATAGAATGATGTACAGGAATAAGAGTGAGCTCACCTGCCTGTGCCTGTGGCAGGGCACAGCATAGCTACAGCAGATCCAGCCTTAGTACCATCAGTTGGGATTTTTGCTGTGGATCTAGGTGTGAATTGCTGCTCCCACAAGTTTATAGCTCTGCTTTGAAAACATACATATGTTAAGCTAATTCTAACTGCATTTAAACCTGAGTTACTGCAGAATAGCCTCAGTAAAGTCAGCACATTTATTATGGATTTACATGGGAGTATATATATTGCAGCCATGGAAGCTGGAAGGGGAAAGAATCCTCTTAGGATTCAGGGCCAGACCCTGGTTGCTGTAAGGAGCCTGCCCTGGCTGAGTATCTCCTTGATGAGTATGGGATTGACTGCAGAAGGGATCTGAGCCATATTCTCAAGATGTGTTGGGCGGTGATAGTTTTTCTGATTAAACGGGTTTTGCAACGAGTCTTTGGGTAACAGGAGGTTGTTACTCCATGAGTAGTCGCTGAGTGGAGAACAGGCATTCCCTTGAGCAGCATTTGAGGATACAGGTGGTGGCATGGGAAGGAAGAAGGCTCCATTGGGTATCCTGCCCAACTGTGCTGTGGCTTCACCACTGAGATTAAGGTTCTGCACATGACATCATGAACACAGAACCATTATTTATCCATGGGATACCTTGGATTTGGTTGTGTGTGGGTTTTTTGAGTCACTAGAAGAATAAGCATTGGATTCTGTTGCCCAGCAGCGGACACCTAAACCTCAGTTTTAGTAATTACTAAGTGTGTCTTGGTGTTTCTCACAGAAATGTTGAGCTCTGACAAGTCCTTTAGGAAAAAAGCAAATGGTGCTTTAAAAATGTGACTACTTGTATGTAAGTACCTGTGGAGTGTAGGGGTCCTGACTTCAGGCAAGTAGAATTGGGCAGAAGGGGTTAATCAACCAGCTACTATTTTAATTAAAACAAACAAATAAAAACCAAACCAAACCAAAAACCAACCAAACAAAAACAGCAAAAAAAAAAAAAACCACCATAGACCTGAAGCCAGCAGCATGGATAAGCCTGCTTTATGGGATGGACTGAGCACATGTCAGAAGCACCTGTGGCTTCCTTGAGTTGATTAATTCCTAAACCCAAATGGGTAAAGTCAAAGGGAAATGGAGATCCCTCTTGCCTGAGCACGGAGACGTAGGTCTCTGGGAAGCAGTGCTATTGGCCAGAGCCTCTTTGGCTTCACTGTTATGCGTGCTCAGTTCCAAGATTTTCGTTATATTTGTTTCTGTCCTTGAGTGGGAATTCAGGACTAGTGCCCACCTCAAGGTGGAAAAAACCCCCTTGGGATCTTGTTTCTTGCATTCAGGTCACTTGGGGCATGAGCAGAAAGGAAAGACCTGCTGCGATTTTCAGTCCCAGAGAATTAAATTAATGAGAACACTGAATTTTGGTGTATTTTTGTCTGCTACCATCTACACATCTATAGGGTACGTATATACAGCCCAGAAACTGAGCACTGATCACAAGAAAGTCACAGAGGGAGCCCACGGGGCTGGGCCCTCTGGTCCACTGTGGCCTCCAGAGTGACACTGCAAGGCATCACCTAGAAATCAGAACTCCTTGACAACATTTGACTTTCAGCTCCATGCCATGCAAGCTGCTTGTTACCATTTCTGGACTGGGAGCACAACTTGGCCCTGAGCTGTCTTTGCAGAAAGTTGCTGCTTTTTTTTTTTTTTTTTTTTGTGTGTGTGTGTTATATCCAGGCAAAACAATTGTTTTCCAGGTGGAGAAGAGGCTTTTTTGAGGCCGTATCCTGCAGTAGCAGGGCACAGAGGTTTGAGGTTGCCAGCTTCTCTCCAGCACCCACAGCAGCACAGTTGTCGAGGTGGAATGGGGGTCTTTCTTCCTGGAGTGCTGAGCACTGAAATCAATCCCATGCAAGGGGACAGGGACTTGCAGTGGATTTTCCCCTTGCATTTTAAAACAAAACTTCCAGCCATGTGTTTGCTTAAAACCAAAGCAAAAATCATATGATTGCTCAAAATCAATGAGAATTCATAATCATGTGATTGCTCAAAATGAAACTAAATAGCTGCAGATTGTGGGCAGAGGATGCTTGGGTCCCTCATGCCAAGGTTTGAAGGGATCACCTTGATGCTGTAAAAACCCACCTTGAATAGTGTCCCGGTTTGAGACAAAACCCAGGGGAGAAATATCCCCCAATAGAAAGCAGGATTTCAATCACCCCTCCCCCCACCAGGTTCGGGAAAAAAGAAATATTTCCTCGGAGGAAAATGAAGAGGGAGAAACTATTTATTTAACAAAACACACAGGGAAAGAAAAAAACAAGAAAGGATAATAATGCTAAGCAATAAAATCTCCTGGTTGGGAGAGGGAAGAAAAAAAAACCTGAAGAAGTCCTTCCAGCTTTGATCTTTCTCGCTGAGTCGACCTGGGGAATTTCCCCCCCACCAAACCAGTGGAGAGGATCCACAGAGGGAAGCCAATTCTCCCAGTGAGGTCTTCCGAGGTTCTGACGCTCCAAGTCCAGAAGAAAAAGAGAAACCAAAGTCCCAAAAAAGGAAGGAAAAAACATCTTCTCTCTCTTCCGCTCGAAGGAAAAAGAAGAGACCAAGACAAGAGAAAAAAAAACAACTCTTGCCAGCAAGCGTCCCCCACACTTGACCTTGAACAAAGATTCCTCTGGACTGTTTTTTTTTTCTCCCCTCTCAGGCACAGAAAGGCATAAAATTCATTTTCTGGGCATAAAGCAGACAATATAGGATATATCATACACCATAAAAATCACCCCAAGACAAATAGCCATCTCCTCTTCTGAGACCCCGCCTTGAAGCACTGCATCTGACTGAGGCTCCCAACACAAGAAAGCCCTGAATCTATCAGAATGAGTCCAAAGGAGGCCACAAACATACCTAAGGGATGGAGCATTCCTGCTCTGGAGACAGGCTGGGACAGCTGGAGGTGTTCACCTGAGGAAGATAAGGCTCTAGGGAGACCTTAGAGCCCCTTCCAGTCCTAAAGGGGCTCCAAGAGAGCTGGAGAGGGACTGCGGACAAGGGATGGAGTGAAAGGACAAAGGGGAATGGCTTCACACTGCCAAGAGTGGGATGGGATATTGGGAATATTTTTTTCCCTGTGAGGATGGTGACACCCTGGCACAAGTTGCCCGGAGAAGCTGTGGTTGCCCCATCCCTGGAAGTGTTCATGGACAGGTTTGACAGGCCTTGGAGAAACCTGGTCTAGTGGAAGGTGTCCTGGCCCATGCCCATCGGAATTGGATGGTCTTATAAGGTCTTATAACCCAAACCATTCAGTGATTTCATTATTTTTAGCCAGTGGCTTGCCAGTCTGGGTGACAGTGCCTTCCTTGGGTGCAGTGAGGATCCTCTTTGGGAGAAGGTGGGGAGTCCACCCCACTGAGATGGTCCTGCACTATACATTCCAACTGGCTGGGAGCTGGAGGGGTGACCGCAGCAAGAGGCAGATAAGTTGTGTTCACTTGGTACTTTATACCTGTGGGGGAAAAAAAGGCATCAAAAAGGACAGGTTAGGGTTAGGGTTAGGGTCATTTGACCCTAGGTCAAAGGTTAGGGTTGTGACCCCAGTCATTTGTCCTGGAGCCTCCTGAGGATGCTAAATAGCTAAGTGTAAAAATCTACTGACTTAGGCACATCACTTGAAAGGAGGGAATGAAAGAGAAACTGTTTGACACAATGAGGATAATTTAAAAAGCTACTAAAGCCAAGCTGATTATATAGCATATTATAAAACAATACTTCACTTGGGAGCTTAGCCTTAAAAGTGCTCTCTCATTCCTTGATGTCACTTGTGGGAGCCTTCATGGCACTGAGGGCTTGAGTCTTCATTGCTTTGCATTTTTTCTAGTAATTTACAGCCTTTGCAAAGTAGATATAAAATGCTTTTAGCTGTGGCAGCCGGAGATCTGGCACCATTTTAGAGCTGCTTTGCACAGCTCTGAAGGGTGTTGCAGGGTACAAGCACAGAGCAGCACCTCTGAGGTGTCCCCAGGCTGTGCTGGGGCAGAGAAACAGCGATACTGTCCTGCATTATGTCCGTGAGATTGGTTTTCCAGGGGCTCAGAAGAAAACAAGGTAAATTCACCCCTGTCCTTTCTTGCTTTTGCAGATGAGGATGATGCCAACAGGCTTGGAGAGAAGGTGATTCTCCGAGAGCAAGTGAAAGAGCTTTTCAATGAAAAATACGGTGAGTCTCTGCTTGTATGCATCACAGGGTAAGATTGGTTTTGCTGAGAGCAGCCACAGTTAAAATTAATTCCACAAAAGGCCTCTATTTATAGCCCAAGCACACAGCAGCTGCTGCAGTGCAAATATTGTCCTGCTGCTCCATGTTACAGCCTGTCCCCAGGGACGTCCTTGTGTCTCACTCTTGGCAGGTGGGACCATGACCTTCTTGTTGACAGCTCATTCTTGGAGAGGAGAAGGAGTATGGGAAAATGCAGCACAGTAGCAGGATTTGTTCAGTCTGATGTCAGCCTTTGATGGGACAAACTCTCTGAGAGGAAAACCAGAAGCACGGCTGTGCAGCCACTAACACCTTCAGGTTTTGGGGCTGCAGAGATGCAAGGTGGGACCAGGCTCTTACAGTCAAAAACAGCACAGGAGTGAGGGATGTTCTCTGCTCCCCACTGAACAGGAACTGAAGGGGTACCCAGAGGGGTGAGCAGCAAGTTTAATTGTACAGAAGGAAGGGCTTTTAATGCACCAAGGAATTAAATTGAGGTAAATCACTGCCATAGGATGTTGTGGAGGCCAAAGAGATAAATTGATTCAAGAAACAGGCAGGGATGATGATGTGATAATAAGGATGGCTTTGATCTCCACCCCAGTGATCCCCAGACCTGCTGACATACAGAGGCAAGAGGAAATGGGCAAATCTCTTCCATTTCCACTCTGTCCTGGGCTGTCTTGCATGCTGCTGCTGCTGCTGCTGCTGCTGCTGGTCCAGCCATGGGCTTGGGCAAGTGTTGGAGTGTGTGTATTCTGAACTACCTGAGGCTCCTGGCAGACTTCTAAATGGAGGCTAACAGAGCAGACAATAAATTAGGCAGGTAGATGTGAAATGTCTGGGTGTGATGTGACTGCAGCAAAGGTTGGGCATCATAGCAGTCATGGCTTCCCAAAGTCCCCCAGTGCTCTTGGTCCTTTAGTTGGTTGGTTCTGGAACCCTGCAGGATAAAGTGCTGTCCTCTGCTCTGCCATTACAGGAGAGGCTCTGGGCTTGAACCGGCCTGTCATGGTGCCCTATAAACTCATCAGGGACAGTCCTGATGCTGTGGAGGTTACTGGGTTGCCAGATGATATCCCTTTCAGAAATCCCAATACCTATGACATTCATCGGCTGGAGAAGATCCTGAAGGCACGGGAGAGCATCCGAATAGTGATTATAAACCAGCTCCAGTAAGTTTTCCCAGCTTTGTGATGGGGGAAGTTTCTGTTTGTTAAGTGTTGTCTTTTCTTCTTCAGCTGTAAGGAGGGAAGCTCATCATGAGGCCAGCAGAGCCACCACATGCCTGCTCCATCCCTGACATCCACTGTCCTGTGCTGCAGGGATGTCGCTGTTTAGTCCAAAGGATGACAAAATGCAGCACGGACTTTCTTGATGAAAAGCCATGTATTAACAGAAATCCTTCATTTTTATAACCCGGATCGCTAGAAGGCATAACACCCGGGACACAGGGATTGGTCCCAACATGAACACCTCTCTCACACCATTGGTCAGTTACAGAGAAAACTTGTTAGAACAAGACTGACAAACACCTCAGTGAGATAGAGGGTTCCCAAAACACCTCAAGTAGTTTACAACAACTTTCTCCAGCTTCCCATGCTTTGGCCGTGAGAAGGTATATTTCTTTGACTCTCACAGCTTCTGCTCTGGCTGTGGTAAAATTCCACAATCAGAGCAGAAAAGCTGAGAAATCCCTTTAACAGGGAGGTGCTTGCCCATGGGTGGGCATAGTGAAGGGGCCGATTTGTCCCTTTTCTTGTGCAATTTCGGATGATGATGCTGGGAAGGGATGTGACAGGGAGCAAGTAACTCGGAGACCCAGCTGAGTTCTTTCATGTTGCTTCCCTCCGGGATGCACTGGGGATGCTCCAAGTCCCCTCTCCACACAAAAGGGTGTTGGAGGAGGGTCAGGGTCAGGGTCTGGGCTGTGTCCCACCACAGGCAGGCATACAGGATGAAACAACTGACTCACCCCTCGTCTCTTCCACAGGCCATTTGCTGAAATCTGCACCGAGGCCAAACAAACAGGTAAGGGAAGAGCTAGGACATAACTGTGGCTTTCCTGGCACTGTGGGAGAGAAAATGGATGGCAGTTGTGATGTGGTGTTTGAACCTCCCACACTCCCAGGGCAGGATGGGGAGAAGATCCTACCTACAAAAAGTCAGGCTCAGCATCTGTTCCAGAGTAAACAGTCATCTTGGAGGATTCCACTTCTGTGACCTGTGGGCAGACTGGGCTGTTTGGCTCAAACTTCCAGCATGTTTTGGAGGATGTCGTTATCCCTCTCCCTTTGGCAGTTTACTCACCATGAGCAATTTATTCCCTGGTTAAAGCCCTTAATTGGAGCCATCATTTAGCAGTTGAATTTCTAAGGCAACAACATTTCTGTCATCACTGGGAATGTGTTTCTCTCTTTGTCCCATCATCCCAATAAATCTCAGTTTTAATCAAATGTCTCAGAATTAGCAGTCGTAGAGATAATTAGGATCCTTTTAGTTTTATGAAAAGAGGTGGATGAATAGAGAAGGGAGATCTGGCAAGTAAGAGCATGCCTGCAGTGTGAGGAAAGCTGACAGCTCTGTGCCAGGTCATGGAGGCCACTGCAGATCACTGCAGGGGGATGCTCTGTGGCAGACAAGGTCAGAGGGGAAAGATGAGCCCCCACATTTAGGGACCACTCTCAGGGCTCAGACACCTCATGCCTTCCCTCTCTCCTTGTAGAGAAAGACATCAGTGTTCCCAAACGGAAGCGGAAGAGGATCTCCGAAGGGAACTCGGTATCTTCCTCTTCCTCATCTTCCTCTTCCTCTTCTTCCAATATGGAGTCTACATCCTCAACAAATCAGATCTCACTTGTGGTAAAGCCTTCCAGATATTAGGGGGGTTACTGCCTACCTATCTTTCTGCTTCAGGATGCTGCTCTCTATTCTTGAACCACCTCCCTCTGCCTGACAAATGCTATAAAAGCATGACGTAAAAAGTCATAAGCAGGTTTGGCGAAGGAGGGGACACACCTGTGGGTCTGTCTTTTTCTGCAGGGTTTGTCTGGGGGAGGTCAGCAGAGCAAAGTGTCCGACAGCCCCTGGGACTCCCCTGCATTCCTGAAGTGTGCCTCGGGGGTGCTCAGCTTTAGTGGGTGCTGCATATGAGGCAGGCTCAAGCAAATCCCTCCACCCCAGTGGGTTAAAACACAAGTGCTGGTGACATCAGCTCAGGTCTGTGGTGCCTCTCAGCAGGACCCTGTGGTTCCCCATGGTCCAAGCCGTGCTGGGTGTACCTCTAGCTTAGTTCTGGGAGGAGTGCAGAGCTCTAGAATGCCACAAAACTGGAAAAATAGAAGATAAAGCCAGGGAGATGCATACAACTGCACTCCCTCAGGGCTTGGCTTCCTTTGTGGATGACACCTAATAAAACTCCCCAAAAATGCACAAGAGAAACATAAACTTAAAAGGTTTTTTGTCAGGTTTGCTAGTGCTGTTTTGGTTTGAGGTTGGTTCTTTTCTTACCTGGATAGTGGGAGCAACAGCCAGTGTTGAAACATGTCAGAGATTTGATGTATTCATGGTTTCGTGTTGTGTTCTGACAGAGAATTTTGCCTTCTTTTTCTCTCTCTCTCTTTCAGCAATGGCCCATGAACATGTACATGTTAGACTACGGTGGTCTAAACGTCCAGATCCCAGGACCTATTAACTATTAGACCTCAATATCGAATAAGAACCTCAAATGAAAGAATAAATAAATAAATGTAATTTATGTAAAAAGTGTATATTCCAATATGTATCGATGCCTTTTAGTTTTTCCAATGATTTTTACACTATATTCCTGCCATCAAGACCTTTTTAAATAAAAATAAAAAGTGTTGCCTTGCTCTTAAAAGTACTTATTTTATTACTTATAATTTTGATAAATAACATTTATAGGTAAGAATAAGGGCAGAAGGGCACCCCTTGGACAGACCTTGCTAGACTTTGCCTGCACAAAAAATCCTTAGTGTCACCAGTGCTTGAAGCCAAGAGGCCTGAAACGTCTTCATGCTTCATTTAATTTAGCTCAAAGGTGTAAAAATTTATGTGCAGAGCTGCCAGAGGAGTGGTACCAGACTGCAGTGGTGACAGAGGAGGGACCAGCCCTCCCAAGCACCAGGCACCTTCACCCATGAGTTCTGTTGGCTCCAGAGCTGAAGTGTGTTTGAATTAACGGGGAAGGAGGTTTCAGCCCCCCGCTCCAGGAGGTGAGATTCCCCCAAGCCCTCCCGTATCAAGCCTCCTGCCATCCCAGACTTGGAAAGGCACAGAAGGATTAGATTGCATGCATTTAACTGGCATCTGAACCAGGAAAATTTTTCAGCCAGTTAAGTCCTTCACAATTTATGGTTTTATGATTATCATTCTATGATTCTGTGATTTCATAGGAGGCTTTGATGCCTTTTGGGGGAGGAAGCTCTCACAATAGAATCGTAGAATTGTTTAATCTGGAAAAGATCTGTAAGATTGAGTCCAACCATTAACCCAGCACTGCCATGTTCATCACCAAACCACATGCCTAAGGACCACATCCACATGTTTCTTGAATGGTGGTGGGGTGATGGTGATGCTTACACTTTACTGGACAGTTTATTTCAATGCCTGACCTCCCTTTTGTTGACATTTTCCCTAAACCAAATCCAAACATCACCTGGTGTCTTGGTTTGAAAGACAGGTGTCTGCTAAGGAGGGCAGGAGCCTCCCTTGGAATGGAAGATACAACCCCCCTTCCCTCCGAATTATTATAATTTTGAAATCAAGGAGGTTTCAGGCAAAGATATGGGAAATAGGAATAAGAATTCTTTACTTATATATATATATATATATAACAAGGCAGGAGAAATACTGGTTTAAAACTGACAGAGTCAGATATGACCTTACACCCTGTTAGTCAGGGTTAGTGGTAGCAGTCTGATAAAATGGTGGCTGCAGTCCTCCTGAAGTGATGGATGTAGTTCTGTTGAAGTGGTGATCCTGTAGAAAGGTCTGGTCTTCCTCAGAAGATCCAGTGGTAGGTATGTAGCTCTTGTCCTCTGGAAAATCCAGTGGGAAAGGCTGCTAATGGTGTTCAAAATCCCAGTTTATATCCAGGATGGAATGCTTGGTTCCTCCCTCTGGGTGGAGCATCTCACAGTGGGATGGTGAGTTCTGAGATAAGGCACTGATGGGCCATCAACAGGAGATAATCCAGAGGGGGGAGGCAGGGAGCACTGCCCCACCTGGTTTCAACAGCTCATGAAGATGGTGATAGAATACATACTTTGGGCATATCTTACATTGTAACCTAGGACACCTGGCAAAACTTGAGGCCATTTCCCCTTGTTCTATCACTTGTTACCTGCGAGGAGACCGCTGCCTGCCTGGCTACAACATCCTGTCAGGTAGTTGTAAGCCAGAAGATACCCCCTGAACCTCCTGTTCTCCAGGCTGATCACGCTGATGCTATGCAGGTTCCATAACACTGGACTACTACAAGTGACAATGCTGATTGCATCCAGGGATGGCCATGGAATCTTCCATGTACCCTGGGCTATGTTGCCCCATATAATAAACAAACTAATAAATTGAGGGGTATAATTTGAAATTCCTGCCCTTATATTTCTATTCCATTCCTGGAGTTTAGCAGCAGAAGCAGATGGCCTCCACTGCTGTTACTTCCCACCGCATGTGTTTAACTTGTGCTTTGTGCCTGCTGAGAGCCATGCATGGCTGAGACATGGTGGGAACTAGTGTCAGTGTAAGAAACCAAGAAGAAGAAACATCCTGGCTTGTGTGTAGGTAAATGCAGCCCCAGCATGAGCCACCAGTGAAGCAAGAGCCCTGGGGCTTCTAGCTTTGGAGTCATTATTGTTGCTTTGCTGGCTTATGTTGCAAAGCCGCAATGAGCAACCAGTGCCAAGAGAGCGTTTCTGTCTGGCTCCAGGTGGGGTCCACGTGCTCCATGCCTTCCTTTTGAAAGCATGGTCACAGGGCCCCCACCAGCCAGGGAGCCTTCATGGCTTGCTCAGGTATCTTGCTCTCTGCAGTGATGCAGCAACAAAGGGGATGAGAAGAGGCCTCCACAAGGAGAGCACAGAAGATCTTTATTCACATGCTGCTATCCAGATGTCCAGGGGCAAGGGCAAAGGCAAAGGAAGGGCAAAGAGTCTGGAGTTTTATCAGGACCCAGTGGAGGGGTGGAGTCGGCATCCCTCAGAGATAAAGAGGAAGCGCCCAAGGGAGTGGCCAGGGTTTAGCCGGGAAGGAGGTAAAAGGGGGTGGGGGGAACACCACAATTATAAGCAGTGATACATGGTGTCACTGTGAGGTGACTGCTGCTGGGTGTCCCTCCAGGACTGCAGGATGGGTCACAGGCTTGTCGCAGCAGACCTGCCCCCACAGCAGTGGCTGTGGTCAGCCCGTGGGCAGATGGTGGCAGACACAGGATCAAAGTCACTCCTGACAGTTTTTCTGAGTAGAATCTGCTGCTTTATTTGTTCTACATCTTTTCGGTCTACTTGAGTCTGTGTCTCTTAAGGCCATTAGAAGGCTTTGGACAGTGGATAAAAGTGTTATTTGATGGTGGGTAGAAGTGTTATTTGATGGTGAGTAGACAGGTTTCAAGCTGCAGTTTCCTGGATCTGGACTAGAATTTGCTCTGGAGTTAAATGTAAATGATCACATGAGATAACAAAATCCCAAGTAAATGTAGGATATGGACCAAAAGTGGTAAAGTCTGTATCAGTGACCCCAGCTGGAAATACAGTTTAACATCTGAGCAGTTGGCATCTGAGTTTTTATTGTTTCTGCCTGCTGCTCAAACCTGCAGCATCTCCAATTAAGAAACACAATTCAGAGATAAAAACTCATTTTTTCTTCTCCAATGTCTGAAAAGGGGCTTATTTGCAGGTCATACCCCACCAAGTAGATGTCTATTATATTATAATTTTTTTATTTGTGTTAAGTACATAGAAGTCTGCTGTAACACTGAAGGCATTGGCATGGTTCAGAAATGATAGGGATGTTTGAGGCTGCTGATGGAAGCTCTGGCAGGGTGGGAGACTGGAGTACTGCACCCATACAGGCCTTGATGATTCTGCCGAAAAGCAGAGGTGAATGCAAGCAGTAGAGTTAAATTAGGGCATGGGAGCTGTGCTGGGGGTTGATGATTTGGTTCAGAGAGCTGAATGTAATCATAAATGATGGGTCGTTCAGAAACTGAGCAAGGAGACTCTTCCCCCCACCAGCATCCCCAGCTCAGACCCTGGTGAGCAAGGGCAGAGGAAGGCTGGCTGTGCCACTATGGCATGGGCTGAGTCAAAACACTGGGCTCAAGTTTTCTTCCCTAAGTTTCCTGATCCATGATATGGAGCTCTGCATGCCTCTGAGCCCCACTCACTAAGGGGCAGCTTGTGCCCTGCTCCGTCTGCTTAGCTGGGAAGCTCTGTATCCACCTGGCACCTCCTGGCTGGGTTTTGAGACTGCTGGGTTCTGGTAACATATATCTTGAGCAGTGAATAGCAGTAATTCTTGCTGTAGTTTTGAGGAGTTTCAGGGCCACTATATCCACTTTCCATTTTGTGTGGCTGGTATGGGAAACTCCTGCCCTGATGTCTGTGCTTGCTTCTTGGTGGAAATTATATAATGTTGATTTATTAAATATGAATATCAATCTAATCTTGATATTCAACTCGTATCGGACAAAAACTCTCCAACTGTTAAAGTTTATTGCGATGTCAGGCAGCAAGGCAATAGTCTCCAAAGCAAGCTGCGAATTTCTAAAGCATTGGCTTTCCTTATATTCACAAAGGTCTTACATATTCATCTAAGTCCCTGGAGATGCCTGTACATATGCATCACCTATCCCCACTCTGTATTAAAATGAGCTGAATGTTCATTACGCTTGCGCAGTTCTTCCTTTAATTTGGGTCGGTGGTTTCTTGAAGATGAAGTCAGATGTCTTCCTCTTTACTTTGTCCCACTGCCAGGTCTTCCTGACCCTTGGTCACGATCCAGGCCTCGTCTCTTGGCTCCAGCTATCTTGGAGGCCAGGTGTGTTCTTCAGTTCCTGCCCTTTTACAATGCTGAATGTCCTCCCTCTTTCTTCTAAGAACATAACTGAGTCAAATACATGATAGATTGTCTTCGCTCCAACTGCTTCAATTATACCTATATGCTAATAATTAAACCTTAGTTTCTTGCTTCTGCCTTGCTAGCTACGATATCAACTTTTAATTCTTTTTAACCCTTGATTCAATGTTCCTAACTATTACCTTTAATTAGTTCTTTTAATTAATTGCAAGCAGTGCCCACTTTCAGCTAGCACTAGTTAGCTTTCTTTGCAGGCTCTTATTGTTACTTGGATCATTAAATCACTGAAACCTTAAGTTTGCTAAAACTAACCTGACAAGCTTCAATAAACAAAGCCAAATGGAGCTGAAGATTGGATCTCTGGGATCTTGAATTTATGACCCTTCTAGGATGTTGGAGTCACCAGAAGATACAGAGATTAAGGCCTGGAAAGTAAGAGACCTCCCATCTGAGAAAAAGATGGTAAGAGGACTAAAGCATGTGGATCAAATTGGCATGAAGAGTAAGACATCAATAACCAATAGAGGTTAGAATGCTAATTAATGAAGAGAATTATGTAACTTGGAATCCATGAACGTTAATTCCTTTGTTTGCTGAAAAAGTTTTGTATTGGCATCTGTGTGGAGGCTGGAACTTTGTCAGCCACACAAATGCCTCTGGGCCAAGAATAAAGTAATGTCTTACTCCCTAACACTAAAAAGACAGTGCTAGAGAGTCTTATTTATCCCAATGATTTTGGAGGATTTTGGTAATAATTTAGTTGTGACCCCAGATGGAACCATGCTATTGATGATCCATGGATTTATGGGATGGAGGACTCTGGTGTTCATCAAAGGTTTTATTTCAGGGAGATCCTTTGATCCTATAATTCAATGAATTCAAGCCTGGGTTTTATTAAAGCATTATTGAGGGTATAAAATTATATCTAACCATAAGCTGCAGCAGAGAATACCCCCAGAAACTGAGCTCTATAATACAATTGGGTTATAAGAGTGATGATATAATTCATTATTTTCTATTAAAAGTGATTGCAAAACTACATAAGTGAGTATCAAAAGAGGATTCAAGTCCCCAGCTAATCAGAAAACTGTACTTTTAAGGGAGTACAAGTTCCCAGCTAACTGGAAAATTCTTAGTGGTTAACAGAAGCACTGCAGGGCTCAGAGGTTTTTGTAACTGTACTGGCATATGTAAGATCATGTGCTAGCAGCACAGGAATGCCCATAGCATAATTTCAGTCTCAGGAAAGGTTGTAAAGAGTTGTAAAACGCTGTAAAAAGTTATAAAAAGTTGTAAAAGGTTATTTAAAACAAACAAACAAACAAACAAAGGTGTAAGAGGTTTTAAAATGTTTTAAAGGTGTAGAAAAGGTTTTTTTTGTAAGATGATGTCAGAAAAATTAATCCAGAAACACCAGAGGTTTATGATCAAAAAAGAGACAGAGGAGTCTGTTACTTTATTCAAATAAAGGGAGAGGCCATGGGGCATTCCCCTGGGGTCTCTCAAATGGTTAGAGGATGCAGCCTCCTTTTTATTCTAATCTCCTGGCCGCATTTCTCTCTCTCTTTCCCCACTGGCTGAGGTATTTGAGAGGTACAGACTTCCCAAATCTCTTAATACAGACCCCCTTCTCATGTATAACCCTCCCCCCTTTTTTTTTCCTATGGAATTTATGGTTCTTCCAGTTGCTTCTTTCATCTCTCAGTATCTATCTTCACCTATCAGCAGACCCACAATTTGTTTGTAAGGACAAATCCCTCTCACTCCTTTCATCAATCAGTGGAATTCCTCCTATTGTTTCTTCCTCTCAGTATCTAGCTTTTACCTATCAGCAGACCCATATGTGACCAGGGAGCAGGGGTCGGGCAGCCCCATACGAGCCATGCTTCCAATCCCATGCTTCCCACCCAGGGCCCAGCACCCCGGGGGGGTGTGCCCCAACAGCCAATTAGCCACAAAACAAAAAATTTAGGTTGTTCAAGACCAGATGGACCAAAGAGCACCGTAACTACACATGCCCCAAAGAAAAAGTTGAAAAGTTCAAGTGCAAAGAAGACTTTCGAAGCCTTCATCAAAGACCCCAAAAGACTCCCAAATTGGGGAAGCACAAGCGCAGCAGAAAAAAATTACCTAATAACCATGAGATCATGTTATGTAAATTAGTTCTGGCATATATGTGATGATGTTGTAATGACATAGCAACATTAAGCAAAATTTACTGTATAAATATACCACAGCACTTAACAAAGATGAGTGAGTTAGGGGGAAAATTACTCCTCACCACCATCGCTACAATAAACAAATTGCTGCTCTACCTCTACAGACCTCAGTCTATGGGGATTTTTTTTCGGACTATCTTTCCGGATCAGTATTTACTGTATTCTCTGCTTCTCTGTATTTATTTGCCACACCTAGTGCAGGGACTGTGAGAGAAGGCAGTTGTTTTGCTGATTGGATTACCAGTAAAAATAGAAGAGTGGGAATTAAGATAAAAACCCATTGCTTGTTAGATCATCAGTAAAAATAAAAGAGAAGGGAATTATGATAGATATCAGCTATTAATCAAACTAGTAAAAATAGGGGGGGACTATGATAGAGATTAGCTGTTTGTCAAATAAGTTGATAAATGGGGAAGATGTAACCAGCTGTTTGCTAATTAATCACTAGTATATCAAACCTCAGCATTTTGCAAAGGAATTATTGTAAGCTAGA
This sequence comes from Erpornis zantholeuca, assembly GCA_013400515.1. Classification (NCBI taxonomy): domain Eukaryota; kingdom Metazoa; phylum Chordata; class Aves; order Passeriformes; family Timaliidae; genus Erpornis; species Erpornis zantholeuca. Next base: position 24,731 of record VZTN01009319.1, read on the forward strand.
CAGCTAATTATATAAAGGAAATGGTACATTTTGGGCAAGGATTATGAAACATACCAAGGAGGAACAACGGAAAGGAGGATGTTTGGCTTTCATCCCAGTGTGTTTTGGACAGTGACTGTGGAACATACCGAAAAGGAACAGCGGAAAAGGGAACATCTGGGCCTCTTTCTCACGACCACCTGACAACTTTGGTGACCACCTGGCAACAGGCTGGGCATGCATAGAAACGAGAAGTGACACTGGGATCCGAAGCCAGAAGGGTGTAAAGGTCAAGGACACAAAGACCTCAGTGGTGAGCTGTTGGTGGATTGGTGACTCCCCGGCTGCCCCAGCGTTGTTTGCCCTGCTTGTGCTTGCCTAATAAATTTTAAATTGTAAAACCCTATTGGCTCTGGCTTATTGTTAAAGCCGAATTGGCTATGGGTTATTTTAAACCTGAATTGGCTCTGGGTGGATTTATTAGCTATCAATTTATAACAGGGACCAGATGTGAAAAGTTGGGAGGGGATGTTTCAAATGTTCCAGGTTGTTAAAAAAGAAAGGGTTGAGCCAATAATAACTAGGGTTTGTAAAGACAAATTGATAAATTAGAAGAGGAGGGATTGAGGGGAAAGATATGTGCTAATGTCTTTACAAACAATTCGATGGGTGTTAATGTCTTTAAAATGGGTCTTAATGTCTCTACTGACTTTGGGCATTAGGTTCCTTATAGGGCCCAGACAGAAACTTGGCTCCTGAAACAGACAAGTAGATCTGCACAAGCCTGAAGATCTGAACTTTGGGGTAAAATGACAGGTTCAAGTGGGGATATGTGGTAGGTGGTTCAGGAAGGCTGTACCTTCCTAGTACCTTAGCCAATGGGGAAAGGAAGAGGGCAACATGAGGCCAGGAGTTTAGGATAAAAGGAAGCTGTGTCCTCCAAAACCTTGAGTGAGAAACAGCCACGGGCATGTGCCCCAGTGGACTCTCTCCCTTTATTCAAATAAAGTTGAAGAACTCCTCTGTCTTCTTTGTGGACACTGGCTTTTCATAGTGTGATTTTCTTTACAATTGGGAAGGCTTCTTGGATGCGATCAGCTCTGTGAAAAATGGAATATAAAAAGTTGGGAATATGGTGGTAACTCAGCACAAGGTAATAGAGGCCAAAGCTCTGACCCCCAAATGTCAACTCAGAAAGCAGAACTAATTGCATTTGACAGAGCATTATGTCTCTCCCAGGATAAGACTATAAATTATATGGACTGACCCAAAATTTGCTTTTGGAGCAGTCCACATGAACACATGTGGAAAGAGAGCAAGCTACGAACTTCTCAGGGATCTTCTGTGAAACATAGACAAATAATACACCGATTGTTAGAAGGGGGCAGCTACCTCGAAAGGTAAAATAAATAAAGCTCATCAATTCGGAGAGACACCAGTCTGGAAATAGTCTGGCTGACAAATTGGCCAAGGAAGCTGCAAGTGGGGACTACCCATTGTTCTCATCCAAGAAATACCAGGATCTGGACAAGGAGGCTGCTGATTATCAGACTGAAAATGAGAAACTGGCAAAATTGTTAGATGCTGGAAAGAGTCCTGAAGGGTGGTGAATTACACCCAGCAAACACAATTCCCCAACACCTTATGAGGAAATTGGTGGAGAAACAAAAGAAGTTTGGTCACTGGGGAATAGAGTCTATGGTAGAAGCATTGAAACCTAAAGTTTTGAGAATATGAATGACTGGTATCATAAAAGCATTGTCAAAAAGTGCCAAACGTGTTTAAAGAAGAAGTCACACTAAATTAGGCAGCCTACACCTGGGACTGTGTCTAGAAAGGAAATTGTCCAGGAGACTATTAGCAAATGGCCTTTGCAGAGCTTCCTCCACAAAACAGGTAGATACTTTTTCAAGATGGCCAGGAACTTTTCCTAGTCCTACCAACAAAACTGGCAAGGTGGTAAAGATTTTGTTGAAAGAAATTATCCTGAGGTCTGGACTGCCACTGGGAACGTCATCAGACAGATGTTCACACTATTATAAATGATTTCAGGCTAAATCAGCTGAAATAGCTTTCGGTCAAAGTTTTATTATGTGTTTGTGATAAAAGACAAGCAAGCAAACAGCATTGGGTGATCAGGCCAAAGCTGGGTGCATGGGGAGTCACTGCTTAAACCAACACACACGCCAAATACGGTTCCAGCTAGGTTTTTATACACTTATTGCTCTTATTGATGCTGACTTGGTATGTTCCAGAGTGCTTGTGCAGGTTTAATTCATGCTGACATGCCAGATCTTGGATCTTCATCTGCTAGTCTTTAGGAGACTGACTTCTCCTTGTCTTCGCTGGTTCCTCATTTTTTCTCATACGCACCAACTATATATCTTAAGCATTTTCAATACTCAGGTTCTTTATTCTATATGTTAAGCTGCTATTTTCACCAATAGCTCTAGCCACAAGGTTTCTCAATTCTGCTATTATCAGTTAAACTTCCAACTCGGACCCCCTTATACCATGCCGTACTTGGTTTTTTCTGCTTGACCAAGTCTTATACAATATTATAGCAATATTTGCAATCAACACATTTTCCCTTTTTTTTTTTATTCCTTTTGACACGAATCACTTACATATATATTACAACATTTCATTGCTGAAATAGGGCAAAGCCCACCTAAAACAGTAGGGGTGAAGTGAGACTTGCACACTCTGTGGAGAGTGGAGCAGGAAAATAGAAAGAATGAATCAAAGCTTTACAATAACATTGTGACCCAGGAATGCTGACCTACTTTGGAAAAATGACAGATCGTACTTTATTACTGGTTTCTCTCAGCTGTAAGTCTCAGTTTCCCTAATCTTGATCCTGCAGTGGTAAAGTATTTCTACACATGGGTTTTGTGTATAATGTCATCATCTGCTGAATGGGAGCTGCTCCATTACAATTAAATGAGCAAAGATGCAGATCTTAAAACTTGAGCCGTGTTTCTCATTTATTACTTTTCGAAGTCTTTGGTGTTTTAGAGGGGGCTGGGGGCGGTGTTTATGTGTTTACAAATCCAATAACAATCCTCATTAAGAGTTGCAAAACACTAAGCTATTTTGATCCCAGGCAGATGGCAGCTAAATTAAGTTTAATTAAAGAATGAGAGCTTTGATTCAAATAATTTTTAAAAAATGTAGTGCATCAAGATGCTAGAGAACAGCATAAACAGCATCTGTGCTTTTATTCAGAAGCCTGAATGCATTTTTGAGGAATCCCTTTGCAACGCCTTCCAGAGCAATCCCGGGTTGTGGGATGCAGCTTGATGGGAAGCACAGCCAGAGGGTGCCACCAGGATCCCCCATCCCCTGACAGTAGGGAAAGGCTGGGAAAGTAATAATGCAGTCAAGAGCGAGGTCTCGCTTCCTCCTTTGAGTAGGTTTATTTTTAAAATGTTGATTTATATTTTTGAAGAGTTCAGCTGTTGCCAAAGTAAGACTTCGTCTGAGCTGCAACAAAGTTTTGGACTGTTTTCCAGCAGTCATTACAACCCCTTCCTTCCTGCAGTATCCAGACCCTTCCAACTGTGCATGAAGCAGCATGGCTGCACAGACATTATCTGTAGCACTTTGTAGCTGTAATAAATAGGTGAACCCAATTCAAGGTAAAACAAATATAAAATTTATTTCGTGTTCGAAGTGTCGAACACGCAGAGCCATGGTCGAAAAGGGAGACAGTACCAAGTCCGGGGTTGGTAACTGGGTGAACCTAGATCTGGCCTCTGTCGCATCAGATCCCCCTCTGTTCACCCCAATTGCTTACAAGAGTGAGTTTTGATACAGTTTTCCCGCAAAGTCCACATACAGTACATTGATTTTGTCTATCAGCATATTAATGAAGTTTTTCCATTCATAAAACTGAAGTGGACAAAGTGTATCCTGTCCCCGATTGAATTCTCCTTACTCCAGGATGTCATCTTGATGTCTCCTGATGTCCCGTATCTGGGTTCCTGTTCGGTCGTTAACACCTGGGAGGGAGTGGATTTCTGGAGATAACTTAATCAGTCCTTACCGGGAAACCTGATAAGCCGTGTCCTCTGCATTTCTGCTTTGGGATGTAAATTAGTTTCCTGGTGGAANGGAAATAGTGACAGGATGGGGGGGACTTGAAACCCAAGAGATACCAAAAAAGGAATATTTGAATGATGCATAGAGATCTATGAATATGAATGAGACTCAGGCATTTAACAGAGAGGTTTGTTAGCCAAGGTGTGCCCCTGGCATTATGCCAAGCACCCGGCTGTATTAACTCTTTGCTTTATTTCTGTCTCCTATTGTCCCTTTTTTATTAAACCCCATATTAAACCTTTTAAAATTTTACCAGGAGTGAACTTCGTTTTTTCAAAGGGATAAGGTTCTGTCAATTCAATATCTAGCATTTATTCACTTTTTTCCCGTGCCATGTGGACACTGTCTATAAACAGTTGTTTGGTTTTTTTTACTTTCATCTACTAATAATAATTTCTTATCAGCGGAAATTGCTGAAATCCTTTCCATTAGAGGGAACACTCATTCTTGAGTGGTTTTCTCCTAAGCTTGTCTCTAAACTGAGACAAGTGGTTACATTAAGTTCAATATTGTTCTGCTCCAGTAGGGCAACTTGCTATTTCAGCATTCTGCTGGTGATATCCAACGTCCTCCTTTTTTGTTCCAAACCAGCTATTACCATATGGGGTAGATACATTATAATCTTTTCTCACAATATCAACTGTTGTGCTTCCTGGGTTAAAAGCTCTGCAGCTACCACTGCTCTCAAGCATCCAGGTCATCCTTTACTTGCATTGTCCAATTGTTTGGAAAAGTACCTCACAGGCTGCTTGCATGACCACAAATGCTGTGCCAGTATCCCTAGTGCCAGGTGCATCCATTCATGCATAAATAACCAGATGGTTTGGTTTAAGTGTGGGAGTCAGTGCAGGGTTTGGCATTAAGGCTCTTCTAGGGTTTCAAAGGCCCTCTGACACTCAGGAATCTATACCAAGTATTTTTCAGTGGAGGGCCATGCAAGGCCATAGTTGGCAATTATAACTGACCCACCATCTGGCCATGCCTAAGAAGGCTTGTAGTCCTTGGCTTTGGAGTCTGGCAAACAACTTCTTTTCAGTTGCTTCCCAAGCTTCTTTTTTTCCCTGCAAGATCTCTAAGATACATTACTGCTTCTTTGCCTATTTATGCCATTTCCTTTGACACTCTCAGATCATATCAAAATTGTCCCAGGAAATTTAACAGACTTATGGTAGGATCAAGGCACTTACTTTCAGTCTTGGTTGCTGGCAGAATAACATTTACACATTGTAGTAGAATTTTGTCCAGATTTTCCAGCTTTCCATTTATTTCCCCCAAAATTATTGCCAAAACCAGTGGGGCTCTTTTGAAACACTGGGACAGCTCAATCCATGCTAGTTGAACCCCCTCTTTGGATTCTCCCACTCAAAAGCAAACAATTTCTAACTAAATGAGCCAAGAGGTATTACAGAAAAAGGCATCCTTAAAATCAAGCACTGTGAACCATTCATATTTCCCTTTCAGCGCTGTCAGGAGTGTGTACAGGTTAGCTACTACTAGGTGAGTATTAGGTACTTTTTTATTAATGGCCATTAAATCTTGTACCAATCTATATTCCCCATTTTGCTTTTTAACTGGTAATTTCAGTGTTTTATATTCTGATTCACACTCTTTCAATAAGCCATATTTTAAAATTTTTTCTATACTCCTCCCTTGCCTCCCACTTAATAGAATACCGATTTCACTTTACTAGTCTGGCTTCAGATTTGAGAGTAATCCTCACCAGTTTGGCTGCCTTTGATCATCCAGACATCTCAGTTGCCTATACCAACAGGGTTACAGCATTCTCCACCTCCTCTGGGATTTCTTCCAATTCTTTTGATTTGTGAATTTATATTTCACTATCCCAGAAAGTTATTTGAAGATCCAGTTTTCCCAAGATTCTCTTTCCAACAGGGAATTGGGCATTCAGGCATATATAAATTGGTATGTCCTCCACTGTTTTCTTAATTTAAATAGTAATGGGTGTTAAAAAAAAAAGGCCTGTTTTTTTCCTCCCTGTCACACCCACGGTGCTCACAGATTCCAAGCTATGTTTTCCTCTAAACATATTCAGTACCGAATAAGTTGCTCCGGTACTGATTAGAAATTTACTTTTTCATTCCCCAGCAACAATGTCGCCAATTATTACAAAGCAAATTGCCAATGTATACTTCAGCCACTAATTATTACAATACTCACTCAATTGTTTCAAAGTGAGGGGGGTTCTACTGCATTCCTTTTGCCACTATGGATGATTTCTTAGAGTGAAAAACAAGTTGTCATAAGGAACTGCATCCCACTTATTCTTCCTTCTACAAAACATTAATTGCAATATGGTATTATCATTTAATGTGCCATTTCCTGGCCATTTTTCTTGATCCTCCTATGCATACATCGGCCACCAACGGTTACAGTAATTTTTCACTTAAGTAATTCACATGCTGCTTCTGTCCAATGCTTCAGTAAGCATTTCAGTGGTGAGGTTTTAGGAACCTGATAGTTATCAGTCAAATCACCAATGATCTTAAACATACTCGTAATAGCCACACGAAGTTTCTTAGAGCCATGCTGTGTTCAAAATAGCAAATAATACACAAACACCAACAAATATTAAACAATACACAAAGATATTAAGCAATACACAGACACTGACAAAAACCTACAGGCATATAAGTTTTCGACTTGGCAATTTCAATTGTCCAACCCAGCAATAGCTTTTGTTTATGACACCAAGGCTTTCCACTTGGGTACTCTACTTAGTCCAACCTTGCACAGCTATTACCATGTCAGATGGGCAGACTGGGGGACTCTAACCCCCTCCCTTTTCAGAATAGCAAAACAAGTGTCTTTTCTTACCAGTTCCGGGGGATGTCACCAAGAGCCTTTTGGATCAAGGATCGATGGTTTCCCAGAGAATTCCTTGGTGCTGGCTAAAACCAGCCAGGTCCCTAAGTCCTCTGGTCCCTCTTCATGAGGTCCCATCTGGGCTGCCAAGGAACTGTCACCAAATGGGGTGAAAGAAATTTATCCAATGCCAATCTGATGTGAATAAGGAGACACTTCTTTATTTCAGTGCTGGGAACATGAGGGATAAGTCTCCAAGTGTGTTCGGTTTAGTAAACAAACCCCATCGATTTTATATACTTTTTCTGACAAATCATTGTTACATAATGTATAATGTATCTGTAAGAAACAAACAGAGCTGAGAGCAGAGGGGTTTGTGCAGCCAGGGACAGAGCCAGGAACAAAAAGGTTTGTACACACAGGGACACAGCCGGGAGCAGAGGGGTTTGTGCTGGATAGGGCTCTGGAGTGGACGGAGAGATGACCTGAACAGAACATGGTCAGTTCTTTCCCAGGATCCTGCCAGGCTCTGTGGCCACCACTGGTCACTGGAACAAGTAGGTAACCCTAGGTGTTGCCTTTTCACTGCAGTAGAAATTCCTAGAGTTCAATGTTCCTTTTGTCAGTCCCTAGTGTAAGAAACTAGCCCCTGCATTGCTCAATTAGAATGTTAAAAGAGTCAACCCCTGAGTTCAAAGAGCCCCTGCATTGCTCAATTAGAATGTTAAAAGAGTCAACAATTGATTGTCCCAATTGTCTGTACTCATCTGCCTAACCTTTGCCAATTACACTCCATTTTTCTTTCTCGGATCTTGTCCCAGCAGAGCCTGAGTCCAGAGGAGGCAGGCGTATGCAAATAGAAGAGACCCTTGGCACCATGGGGTAATTTTTATGGAATAAGAGCCCCTTAGACAACGAGCCAATACACAATCAGAAGATCTAAAAGACACTCCAAGTCGAAGAAAAGATAGACGCATCTCGTAATCCTGATTTGGTCTGTCACACTGACCTCCAAGGAACTGGACTAGTGTGGGTACCCTGGACTCCAAGCCAAGAAAGCAAGCCTTCCTGGGTGCCCATGGGGGCAGGATGCTGGCATCTGATGCCCTGCACCCTAGCAACAGACCCACATGGCGCCTCCTTCTCTGGGTTGCCAGTGGGAGCTATGACAGTGGGAACGAGTCTGGTTGGGCCCCCCTGCCTAGGTGATTTGTTTAATAAAGAGCCGAATACTAATAAAGGCTTTAGCCGTGCTCATTTCATATCCACTCTTAAATATAACTCTTACAATTATTGGTTTCACTAATTGTATAACTTCATTAATATTCCTACCCTACTACAATCATGGGTCATCTCTACTGAGCTGTTCATTGGAATCTCTGATACTCAAATTTAGATGGGAAGGGTAAGAGGTTTCCAAGCAGCATCCCTGGTGTGCATGATGGTCTCCATAGTTTCTTGAACAAAACATGGGAACTCCAGTAACGTCTTAGTGAAGTTTCTGTGGTTGCATATCTTAAACAGCACTCGTAACATTCCAATACCTTATATATCACAATTTTCTACTTTCTTTTATATGATTAAATCTGTTATTTTATGAGAATTTTTATAACATCGTTGTCCTGTCTGCTGCTTAGGACCCACTGCAGGGCTGTCTGAGCCTGGTGGTGGCTGACACCTCTCTCACTCTGCCGACTTGTGCACAACCCTTTAGGCTTTCATTTTAGAAACACTTGGTCCCTAGCTGGTGCGGCTAGAGGAAAACTGGTGAAGCACAAACTGCTGCAGTGGTGTCTGTAGAAGTCTGCAATGGCAGCAGCTGTTTAGAGACAAGAATGATTACTCAGCAGCCATGAATGATTTTAATGCCCGTGTAAACCTGTATGCTCTTTGAAGCATCTCATCACACAAATTTGCCAGATTTTTGAAGTGGCAACTTCTTTTGTGCTTGAAGAAGATGTGCTGTGGGGTCCCCCTGACCAATTGCTAGTGCCTGCAGTTTTGGATAGCATGTTAAGTTGAGGGGGTTTTTTTGTGAACTTTGGATAAATGCATATTCACTGTAACACTCTGGCGCAAAAGATAAGTTATTTTTAAATGCTTCTCTTTTCTTTTAGAAGAGTTACAGTACATGAGCCAGTGCACAATTCCTGCCTGCTCTATAGACTCTACATTGTCATTAAGAATGATAGCAATAGAAGGTTCTTGATAATTTGATATAAGACCATTAGTGTGAGAGGACAGGGAGCAAAGACATTCTAGTAAATGTTCCTTGCTAAACTCCCCAGAACACTGAGGGCAAAGCAATAAATAAGAGAAGAAAACAGTGCTTGTGTTTTTACTAGCCAAATATTTGCACTGCCCTGTCAGTGATTGAAACATGGACTCCGCCAGGTGCATGCAAAGCCAATTTTTATTGTACAAAGCACATCTTATATACTGTTCCAAACCTGCAGTTCAATAGCCACCAACTTCAGCTTCTAGGATTACATCTTTAGCATCTCCAATGGCTACTGATTACAACCTCTTTGTCTAATCTCCTGTTAACTGTCCTACTTTTGTCTCGCCTCCTGCTCTTTGGTTTTGCCCACTGCTAGACCTGGTTTCTGCCGGTATCCGTCGGGGCCCCACTCCAACAAAAGCCATCCTCCCTGGCGACATTCTGAGTCCCCACACTGCCCTTGTGTTCATCAACCTTATTACATTCATCATGTTCAAAGTAAAAATACAGAATGCTCTTATTTACTATTTAACAGAGGAAAAGAAAAACATAATAAACTCACGCTGCAAAGAAATCTAGACAAGCAAAGGAAAATGTGTTAAAAAAATTGTAAAAATGTGGATCACTATAGTCATTTTCTGGTCTGTCATCATTGCAGTGCTGTGACACAAAGAGCATGTTGCTGTTCCTGGGCTGAATTGGAGCAACACTGGCTTGGGAGTTGTTATTAGAAAATATTTTGGGAGAAGGTGATAGACAACACAGAAGAATAGAAATTTTCAGTTCCCCTTGAAGTTTGAAAATAGAGCTTAAAGACTAACCAGCAAAATAGATAAAAGAATGTAAAAGCAGACACAGGATGATAAATTTAGCTGCAAACAGTGGAGAAACAGATAATGAGGAATACAGTAGCTTTTGTAGCAAAGCCAATAAACAAGGAGCAAGAACACATGCCCTAAGAGAAGTTCAAGACAAGGTTATTTACAATATTTGTGGCGCTCAGCAAGCATGATCAGCAGAGACCCCTTTAGAGAATCCTCTGAGACCATGAAAGGACTTCCAGTAGGAGGCAGATGCATGCAAATAAGTTCTAGGAAAAGTGATGTTAGATATCGTCTAGGAAGCACATTGTAATATATATGCACGAACATGATGGAATAAATACTTTATTGTAAAGTTTCAAGACACAACTGATTAGAGGAGATATCCTTCAAGTGTGTTCAGCACGTTGAGAATAAAGAATAAAGCCTGCTTTCTAATACTTCAAATTGTGTGAAAAAGTTTGTTTTCTAGCTGATTTTGGTATCAAAAGAAAGAGATTATATCTACATATAAAAGAAAGAGTGCACAGCAGGGAACTATGAACCCTGTGCTCTGAGGGTCTGATGGATTTGCTTGTAGCTTCCAGACTGCAGTCTAGCTGCTGCACAAAATATAAGAGACAAAATAATTCTGTGTTACTATTTATCTGAGAGGTTGAAGCTTCTTCTCTCCTCTCCCTCTGTGCTTCTCCTCTCTTCTCAAGTTATATGAATCCTGGAACTAGACACTTAGAGAAAGAAACAGCAAGACACCAAGTTAAAGCTGGCTAACTGAGGCACGTGTCCTGTACTGGACAGAGATACGGCAGTACTGCAGCAGAAGAACAGGGGTTGGATTGGAATCCCCCAAGGATGAAGATTTTGCAGAGGTTTTGATGTTTTCCTGCCAAGAAATGCAGGTCGATGATGTTCAGTGTAAGGCTGGTTGGTTTCTAGTTTTCCTCACCCCTTCACAAAATTTTAAGGACTTCAGTATTTTCAACAGGCATTTGTTAAGGTTTTCCAGCTCTCAGATGTCACGTGGAGGCTTTCAAGGATATTTATATTTACCCATAGAAACTTCAAGGGCAAATTGACTGAAACAGCCTTAGCTACACTAAGCTTGAGGTGAAATTTGTAACTTCTTCCATATGGTAAAGCAGAGCCTTCTGATCAAGACAGCCTGGCTCCTCTGAGTGCTAGAGAATAATGCATGTTTCTGGGAATGAAACAGAGTAATTCCCCAGACAAATGAGTAAGTAAAAAAAAATAGATGTTATGTATTGCTCTCAATTTCTATCCACAAGACAACTATGAACTTGAAATGGAATTTCTTTTTTATTTAATTATGATAAAAATAACTCTGAATTCAGTTTCTCTCTCTTTTTGGTTTTACAGTCAGGTTCCCTTGTGTAGAAGAAACATTTTTAATGTCCTCTAGTTATGTGAAAACCTCATTCAGTCTGTTGTTGGAGCCCAGCTGGTTAACTAGTAGAAGCAAAAAAGCAAAGTGATACTAAATACTTTAAACCTGGGAATTTAGATCAAAATATTTTCTTCCAGAAGGCTTGTTCTTGAATTTTAAATCTAGAAAGAACCATAAGATTAATTGGTCAGGTGTTTTATATATATACTACTTGGTTCAGGAATCTGACAGTAAAACTCCATGGAGGCTGTGTATTACACTGAACATCTTTTTTAGAAGGATATTCCTGAATTTCCAAGCTCTGAACTGATGGAGAAATTGTTATGGTCCATGGTAATACATTACAGTTGTTAATTACTCTAGCTGCTAAAACCATATAAATTACTTCTCGCCTGAACATTGCTTTACAGCACACAGCGAATATCTCTGATAGATTTAGAAGTCTTAAGAAACGAAATTAAATTTTTCTGTTAGTCATCTTGAAATCATGTTATTCTGCAAAAATCTATTCCACATAAAGTGTGACTTAACTCTATGACTTCAGTTAACTCAACTTTATCCAGCTTCATAGCTCGTGTGGCTGGAGGAGGTGATAGTGTGCTGGGAAGAAAGGGTAAAAACTGGAAGGTTTGGTGAGGAGGAGTTTCGCTCAAAGTGATCCTGCAGCTGGGAATGCTAGAAATATTGGTGGGAGAAAACTCCATTTATTATGCTTAATGTTGTTAATCCTCTGATTTGTCAAAGTCATATGAACCCTTTTGTTGTAGTGAGGCAGAACCCCCCTTCCCTCACTCCTGCTGTCTGCTAGAACGAACTAAGCCAAATAGAGCCAGTGTCCCCGTGTGTCTTCCATGAGATGCTATTAGCAAGGTAATGAAATAAATCTACTCTTTTCATTCTTGCTGTGGTTTGATGGTTGCCCTTTGTTACTTTTAAGTGTTGATTCACACAGAGGGATACAGATGAGTGGGAAGAATCTTGACTTGGAGAAATACCAAATTTCTGCTCTTCTGAAGACCCATGTCCTCAGAATAATGGTCTTACCAGCAGGAAACAGCCAGCACATACGACTCTCAAAATGAATCATAATGTGATGTTGTGTAATCAAAAGACATCTTCTCACCCATAGAACAATCCATGCCTGCAGGGCAACCGTCTGGACACAGCCTCTGAAGGATGTCCTGGCAGGGAGTTTCCATTTTGTAGGCAGGTAAACTCCTCCTGTCTTTCAGAAGGATTTGCTTGAGTAACTTTTGTGCAGGGTGTACTTACAACATCTAAATCTGTATGAAATGGTCAGTATCAGCTGTGTATGCAGTAAGGTGCAGATGGAAGATGGCAGCATGAAGGTATGGTGGAGCATGAATTTAGGGATGCCTTCCACTGAAAATGCCATCTAAACAGCACAGGGAACAGACAAATTGATATAGTAAATAGTTGTGGCTGCTTAAAAAGACTGGGTGTCCTTCGTGCTGAAGTTCTTCACCAGCAGTTATGTCTTTCCCTGCGCAAGGTCTGCGAAAAGGAACCATCCAAGTACCGCAGGGTGAAATCTACTGGTTTAGGTTAAGGTGGCGATGAGTAGGGGATGGCTTTTAAAAATCTTTTGGGGGTTTTGAAATGTTTGGTTGTTGAGGTTTGGGATTTGTTTTTCTAGGCTGCTGCAGAATGCTTCTGTCTCCCACAATGTAAATGATGAGGACAGTTATGTCCAGCTGAATGGTGGCAAGGAACCACAAGAGCCCTGATATCTTGAATCACTCAGATCATTTGTTCAGGGTACTCTGGTCCGTGTTTGCAGGCAGGTATTTGCTTTGCACAAGTCCACAGTCTCCAGCGATGGTACAAGAACAGCCAAATTATATCTTTCAGGGCCGTTTCCAAGCTTCTGAGCTTTATTGCCTAGATGGATTTCTTGCTATTTATTATGACTAGGAGGAAGGCGAATGCTTTCAACTGAGCATGCTTCCATTTCCTTTACAAATGAGATTTACTTGAAGATATACTGTTAGCTGGTTGCAACTCTTGACCAACTCTGAAATGCACTGTGATAATTTTGAAAATACATCAGCAGTTTTAGGAGTCTACACACCGTAAAAAAATGTTATTTATGAAAATGACAGTTTGGTTCAAAATATCTTCGTTTTAATAGCAGTACTTTTGACTGGGATCAAATTTTGAAATGCAGCATTTTCCTTTGATTGGAAAACTTCCCATCCACATTTACTACATTGAACCTAAATTCAAAGGAAAGGAATAGTGATGTCAGACAAAACATTTGACTCTTTTTAGCCAGGAAAAAGGATCTTATAGATAGCACCCATTATGCTTAACGTCTTTGAAAATAATATAAAAGACTGCTTTGCTATTAAGTTCCTGATTAAGCCAAAGTAAGGCTGTCTGCTGGCAGAGGCTGTTGCTGCCATCGTTGGTTCTGGAGAGCAGTTCAGCGTGGCCGAACCGTGCGAACAGGGGCTTATGGTGAGGCCCCGGAAGACTCCTCGCTACCCGGCCGGGCCGCAGGAAGGGCGCGGCGTGACAGAGCAGGCCATTCCCTGCCAGTGCCCCTGGCGCGGTGCCCGGCGGGAGCTCCGGCCCGGAGACTG